>MCJB01013326.1:81872-92145 GCA_002018475.1 Nicotiana obtusifolia | reverse complement strand
GGGGGGGGGGGGGAGATGGAGCAGTAGCATTAATGACACAAATATACTATTGCTAATTATAGCTGTATTCAATAACTGAGAGGTCAGTGCAAGTTGATCCCTCATCTCCAAGTCAAATCGCAAGTATTAATCTCTTGTTGGACTCAATTATTGACACTTAAAAAAAGATTAATTATTTAACTAACTGTAATCGTCTTCGATCTGCATGAACCAACAATGAAGAACCAGGAGGACCTCTTTAATCAGTTCAGTGGTACATGATATTATCCTTAAGCTCAATTGCATTAATGGCATTATCTTCTATACAGTAAATTTTTTTTCACTACCAGGTCATCTAAGAAAATACTTAACTACATGCATGCAATCATCCATAAAAAGAGGAGTATCAGCAAAAAAGGTAGCTCATTTGGTATAACACATTGATAATACTGTAAGTTAAATCCATCTTACTATTAGTAGTTATAGCCATTAATCAATGCCTCAGAGATCGTTCACTGCAGGTTGATCTGACCCCTCATTAATTCTTCCCAAACCAATATTCAAATATTTGGTAAACTCAAATTGGCACTTAAGAATGATTAGATTAACTGTTCAAACGGTTTCTGCGGAATTGCTAGAGCTTGTGCCATATGGTTTTACTTTGATTTTCTAACAAAATGCAACATACCTCAATTTAATTTGCTTTTCCGTGTCAGTAATTTTGTGTCATCAAAGATGTGAGCAAGAGAGTACATTAAATGAAACAATTAGTATGAAGAACCAGGACCACTTTAAGATTATTGGTACACGTACGATTATCATTAAGCTCAGTTGCATTAATGAAACGAATCTATTATTACTAGTTATAGCTATTAACCACCTCAGATGTCGCCTCTCTCAGGTTGATCTGAACCCAAATTAAGATGCAAGTATCTCAGTTAATCACTTATTAAACTCAAATTGACACTTAAGATTGATTAAGTTTTCTGTTTAAACAGAATTCCCAGAAGTCTCTACAAGAATAATATCATGTGCTTTTACTTTGATTTTCCCATAAAATGCACAGTTTTGCGTCATCCAAGAGGTCAGCGGGGACGGACAATTAGATATGAAGATTCAGGTCTACTTTACTAAATTTAGTGATAACATGCATTATACTTCAGTTATTATTATTGATGTGCCTTAATTAATCTCAGTTTAACGACCTACTAAGCTTCTTTTTCAGATATCAAATAGTACTTGAGTTATCCTCAACTTAAGTTGAGATATTTGCCACAGTTAATCAATACTTTGGGATGTGATTATTATTCCAAAGTTTGGCTACTATGAAATAAAAGATACATGTTTGTGCTTGAGCGCGCACACAGTTGGAATTCGTTGAATTCTTTAATTTGGAAACATTTATAATAGTACTTATCGTTTAATAACTCGTAATAATATCGTCCTTATACTGTTATACAATACCCAAGACTATCGGTTGAATAGTAAAAGTAGCTTTTTGCTTTTTATGTTTTCAATTGATGAATTTTGTGTAACTTTATTCATTAATAACTACGTTCGATTAATAGATCCAACAACAAAATATATGCAAATCATGAAGTGTGTATGGTGAAGTAGGGCATAACAATCATAGTGAAAAAAATTCAGAAAAAGAAAAAGTGTGGCATATTAATCAATATGAAGTGAGTAAAAATAATGAGAAATCAATATTCATATTCCAGTACGTATGAAAAAAATATATATATTAGATAGTTTAATTCTTTCAATCGATCTAAATTTTGATAGATAGAGTTATTGAGTACTTATGTTACGAAAAACAATAAACACTCGATGAAATAATTTAAGTGAACGCAAATTAATTTAGACGCATTAGTACTGTAAGTAAAAACAAAAATATTAAAAAGGAGAAAGAGAATGTGGAAGGATGATGGTGGATATATACATAAATTCCAATAAAACGTGAGAATGAAGCAAAAGACATGATGGAGAGGAGAGCTGCTGATAACTATGTCGCGGAGAGGCATCATTACGTAATATCTTCGAAGGACTCCAAAAAGGCTAAGAAAGTGAGAGCAAAGAGCAACTCCTTGGAATCCCAATCACTTAATTACAAATCACTATTGCTTGTCTTGAAGATGTTTCCCCCGAAACAGTTTTCTCCGATTCACTTCAAATAATTTTTTAGTTTTTTTTCGTAGTTCATAGTAATTGATTTTTCAGATATTAAAAAAGAATTAATTTTTTTTTAAAAATTGTCTTTGAAACAGAGGCTGAACCAATAAGTTTATGTGTTCAAAAATCTAATCTTTTTAAGTTACTGAGTTCTAAATTAATAAATTTATAAATATTCAATGATTTTTTAAAGTCAAATACAAAGTTTGAACCAAAGCTATTGGGTTCGAAAGAACTCGTTCAGTCCACTCTAGGTCCGCCCCTATCATGAAATAGAGTATTTGTTGTACTTTTAATAAACAATTAAGATTAATACGGTTAATTTTAATATTAAAAAATATTAAAAGATAAATTTCTTAATATTTGTGAAGACATTAAAAAAATCAATTAAAATGAACCGGAAGGTGTAGTTAGATATCATCTCTTTTAAATATAAAAAGAGAGGATTTGTTAATGGCAAGAGGACATGGTGACTCATGTCTCCTGTTCTGTCTGCTACTTACTACTTTATTTACTTTGGCAATAATTTAAATTGTTTATGAGTTACACGTTTCGAGTGGACATCTGCAGAAGAAGCTCTTTAATAAAAATCTGGCAAAAGAGTCGTGCCCACGAGTGGGAAGAAGAAAGGCAATGAGGCATGGTCCCTGAATATCAGCTTCATTAATTTAAACCTAACCCTGAAGAATTAACATTAATTAAATAACTAATCGTAAGAATATTCGTAATTAATAATTAATAATTAGTTGCACGTACTTGGAATTGAAGGATTTTGTCTTAATTGAAAGACAAGTTTGAGAGGGACAAGTTGATATCCCCACTTAAATTTGACGACATATCTAAATGGAAAATTAAGCTTGCTGCGGCTGCTCGATTAGTGGTAAAAATAGCACGGACTAGTCAGTTTTCGAACGGGTAATTGAAAAATAACCAGCATTTGTAAAGTCATTGAAAAATAGTCACTATTTTGCTGTAACACGAAAAGTTCCAGCATAATATACTGAAAATTGGTGCACCTGTGTATGAACTTCCAGCATATTATGCTGGAACTCCAACACACGGAATGTTCAGTATAATATACTGGAGATTGAAGCATCAGAGTATGAACTTCCAGCATATTATATTGGAACTCCAATTCAGATTTCTCTTTATATGAAAAGTGACTAAATTTCTATTACTTTTGAAACTGTAGCTATTTAGTAATTATCATTTGTATATCTAGCTATTTTTAAATTTCACTCCGATTAATATTACTGACCTTATTAGAAATCCATGAGATTAGGTGCATGTTTTCCAAATTTATTTCCTCCTAATCATACGTTCATATTTGTTATGAATTATTGTTTACACTTTCCGCTCCTTTTTTATTTCTTTCCTAAACTTTGACTGCGTAATTAGTATTTTACTATGTTCTTTCATTTGGAAGCTGCAGTGCGGTTCCTTTTGAATTGGTAATAAATGACGTATTTCAGTCAAACATTATAAATTAATATATTTTGGCATAAACATCAAGAGCGAATAAGTTTCTGCAATAATTTTTTTGTAGATGATGGCCTACTACCATGAATTTGCTAATTTCTGACTATCGGAATTCGGTCGAAAATAGATAATTTCTGATAAAACTCGATCGATCGCTAATCCGTTGGTCCGAATAACATTTTTGACGGATTCAATTGGAGATTTCCGACAAAAGCAATCGAAAAATTGAAAACGAAAAACGACCAAGTTTTACAGATATTTCTGACCAAATTTTTCAGAATATTTTGACGTCTATAGTCAGAATACTTATATTTAAATCTGGAATTAAAAAATAATTTTTAAATTTTCTGACAGATTCAGTCAAAATTTTAAAAATAATTTTTAAAGCTGTCGACCAATTGGAAAATCTTGAATTAAATGTTAAAAAATTAATTCATGAAATAATTTATTTTGTTTAAAATAATTAATAATTTATATTCTTTCAAAGGTTCTATTTTGAATTTTTACTTATCATTAATTAAATTTACTTACCTTCACCGCCCTCGGAGAGCTGCTAGTCCCGTGTAAGTTTCGCCTCCTACAAGAACGAAAAATGCATAAAAATGTAGATTAGCTAAGGTTTAAAAAAAAGAAGAGAAACCATAGGCTAGGTTAAGATAGAAAAAGAGAGAAAATAGAATTAAAAAATGGAAAGAGAGAGAAATCTGCTTTACCTTACTATCGCTTGTATACGGTCGAAGTCGGGCCCAAGTGTATGTGGTCGAAATCGGGCTCGACTATATATGATTGAAATCGGGATCGACTATTGCACGACAGATCGGATTCGGAATACGAAGGGTTGAAGATCAACCCCGAGTTTTATCGAAGCAGAACACGAGGCCAGAATGTCCGACCTCGAGAACACCGAGCCCATGGTCCGAAAAAATCGATCCCAACCCTGAAAATGCTTGAGGGAAGATCACCGAAACTAAAGCCAGAATATGCGTAATGAATCAAGTATTACGGCAGGAATCCCGGCACAAATCAATGGAACTGCTTAAATTAGCAAATCAGGAGATTTTTTACCTTAAATGGAGTTGTACCAAATGTAGGATTCCCCTACTATATAAGAGGGGGTCTAATTATTTGTAAGGACATTTTTCTAATCATCGATAAAGACAACTATAGATTGTTCTCTTGAATCATTATTTCATTATCTTGTACCAATTTTAATTATAATTAATCCCTGCCCAAGAAGGATCAACCAACAATCGATAGTGTCTAGCTTGGATAGTTTGCATTCTTTTCATTTATTACTTAATTTTAATTTCAATTGTATTGCTCGTCATTTGTATCAAATTAGGTCACGTATCCTTAAAACCACGTATAAATTCAATTGTTATCCGATTTTTAGGGTCAACAGTTTGGCGCCCACTGTGGCGCCAAGAATAATAGTGGATATTTGATACAAATTTCCATAACACACATTGCTTCACACTTGCTCTTTGAAGTGTCTTTGACTCCAGGCTATAATATAGAAATGTCAAACTCTCAATCGGCATCTCTGCACGTTGACAACGAGTTCGATCACCAAGGCGAAAATAATGACGTAACGCCTGGTGACGAGATCTCGATCGATGCTAATTCACATGTGGCGGTCGATGCAGATCAGCCTTGTAACCCCTCAAATAGTGTTCATAGGGGAGTCCGATCAGTAACTCAAAACCCCCAAAATGTTGAAAGGGGCGGGATCAACCTCTGGATGATCTTCGAAAAGTTATAAGCCTAACAGGTAGCGATAGCTAAGTTACAAAATCGAAGCCAAATCTCGAACAGGGTTGAGCCCGGCCCCTCCCGAGAAATTACCCTCAAGGATGAATCGATCGTAGGAAGGTCAAATGAATATGAATCGGGGGCAAACCCCGGAATTATGAAGATGCTCGAAAAACTGACAAAACGAATAGAATCAGGGGAGAAGAAGATCGAGGCAAATGACAAGAAGGTGAAAACCTACAACTCCAGGGTAGATCAAATCCCAGGGGCACCCCCGGTGTTAAAAGGCTTAGATTTCAAGAAGTTCGTTCAAAAACTTTTTCCACCGAGCGCGACTCCGAAGCTGATCCCCAAAAAATTTCATACGCTCGAAATCCCCAAGTATAACGGAGCGACCGACCCGAACGAGCATGTAATTGCGTATACATGTGCTATCAAAGGGAACGACCTGGAGGATGATGAGATTGAATCCGTTCTGTTAAAAAAAATTTGGGGAGACCCTGTCAAAGGGAGCCATGATATGGTATCACAACTTACCTCCTAATTCTATTGACTCATTTTCTATGCTTGCAGATTCTTTTGTGAAGGCACACGCAGGTGCCATCAAGGTCGAAACGCGAAAATCAGGCCTTTTCAAAGTCAGGCAAAAGGATAACAAGATGCCCAGAGAGTTCGTGTCCCGGTTCCAAATGGAACAGAAGGATCTGCCACCAGTCACTGACGATTGGGCTGTTCAAGCTTTCACTCAGGGACTCAATGTTCGAAGCTCAGCAGCTTCGCAGCAACTAAAGCAGAACTTAATAGAGTACCCGACTGTCACATGGGCTGACATACATAACCTGTTCAAGTCAAAAATCAGAGTAAAAAACGATCAGCTCGGAGCCCCTTCGGGATCCATTTACCCCGTTAGAGCTTATGAAAAAATCAGAAGGGATATTTATCGCGAACCAATATCGAATAGAGATCGACATCAGCCATATCACGGGGACAGAAAAATCAATGTATCCGGGGAAAACTCCTTTAGACATGAATGGAGAAGTGACCCAGGTCAGAGCAGCCGGGGGCTCATGACCAAAAACAGCTTCGAAAGGCCCATCGGGCATAATTAATGTCGAGCTGCCACCATTGTATCGGCTATCGATCGTATCAAAGGTACTAAATGGCCTTGACCATTGCAATCTGATCCGACCTAAAGGGATCCTAATCAAATATGCAAATATCAAGGCGCTCACGGTCATAGAATGGAAAATTATCGGCAACTGAGAGAGGAAGTAGCCCGGCTACTCAGTAACGAACATCTTCGAGAATTCTTGAGTGACCGAGCAAAAAATCATTTTGGGAACAGGAACTCTGACAAACAGACAGGCCAGGAAGAACCTCAACACGTGATCAACATGATTATTGGTGGAGTCAATACTCCTCAGGGGCCGATGTTGAAACGCACCAAAATATCCATTACTAGGGAGAAGCGCACTCGGGATTACACGCCAAAGGGAACTTTATCTTTTAACGACGAGGATGCGGAAGGAATTATACAACCCCACAATGACGCACAGGTAATATCTGTACTCATACATAAAGTTAGAGTTAAACGTGTATTAATCGATCCAGGTAGCTCGGCCAATATAATTCGATCATGGGTCGTGGAGCAACTCGACCTGTTAGACCAGATCGTTCCTATAGCCCGAGTACATAACAGGTTTAACATGGCATGTGAGACCACCAAGGGTGAGATAACATTGCCAATAAATACCACTGGAACCATCCGAGAAACAAAGTTCTGTGTGATTTGGAGGAGACATGAGATACAATGCTATGTTTGGGAGGCCATGGATCCATGACATGAGGGTGGTACCTTCGACACTGCACTAGGCGTTGAAATTTACGACGCCCGATGGAGTTAAAACAGTTTACGGGGAGCAACCAGCCCCGAAAAAAATATTCGCGGTGGACGAGGTGATGCCAACGCCAACGGTTCCAAACCAAGTGATCGAAAGCAGGACAAAATAGCAATCACAGATACCATCTTCCGCGGATGTGGACAAACAAGTATATATCGAGGATGATGATTATGGGATTCCCAAATCTTTTATCACCCCCGATAATTCCGATGCCACTAAATCGACTGTCGAGGAACTAGAACAAGTTACGCTGCGAGAAGACTTGCCCAAAAGAAAGGTATACCTGGGCTCGGGGTTGAGCCCCAAGCTTAGGATAAAACTTATTCAATTTCTTACAACTAACGAAAACTGCTTCGCTTGGTCCCACCTTGATATAACAGGTATCCCATCGGAGATAACCACTCACAAGCTGAGCCTGGATCTGAAGTTCCATCCAGTCAAACAAAAAAGGAGGCCTCAGTCCGAAATCAAATATGCATTCATCAGGGATGAGGTAACTAAACTTCTAAAGATAGGGTCTATTCGGGAGGTTAAATACCCAGATTGGTTGGCTAATGTAGTGGTAGTCCCTACGAAAGGGAATAAATTAAGAATGTGTGCAGATTATAAAGACTTGAATAAAGCATGTCCTAAAGACTCTTTTCCCTTACCCAACATCGACCACATGATCGATGCTACTGCCAGCCACGAGACCCTTAGTTTTCTTGACTCATACTCCGGCTATAGCCAAATACGGATGGACCCAGGTGATCAGGAAAAAACTTCCTTCATCACTAAGTATGGCACATACTATTATAATGTAATGCCATTTGGGTTAAAAAATGCTGGCACCACATACTAACGCCTAGTAAACCGAATATTCGAGGAACAACTAGGGAAGACAATGGAGGTTTATATTGATGACATGTTAGTTAAGTCCCTGCGAGCAGAGGACCATTTAAGACATTTGCCGGAAACATTCAGTGTACTTAAACAATACAACATGAAGCTGAACCCGAAAAAGTGCACGCTTGGAGTTGGTTCGAGTAAATCCCTCAGATTTATGGTGTCGAATCGAGGAATCGAGATCAACCCTGAAAAGATCAACGCTATCGAGGATATCACGGTTGTAGACAATGTGAAAGTCATGCAAAAGTTGACAGGATGGATAGCCGCTCTAGGGCGATTTATTTCGAGGTCGTTCGATGGAAGCTACCGGTTCTTCGCTTTATTGAAAAAGAAGTCATCAATTTCATTTGGGATCACATCATATGCCGATTTGGAATGTCAGCCGAGATCATATGTGACAACGGGAAGCAATTCATCGGTAGCAGAGTGACCAAATTCCTCGAAGATCACAAGATTAAAAGGATCCTATCGACACCCTACTACCCCAGTGGGAATGGACAAGCCGAATCTACCAACAAAACCATACTCCAAAACCTCAAAAAGAGGTTAACCGATGCCAAAGGGAGATGGAAGGAAATATTGCCCGAAGTCCTATGGGCATATCGTACGACCGCGAAAACCAGCACCGGAGCCACCCCTTTCTCTCTGGTTTATGGCGCCGAAGCTTTGATAGCGGTCGAGGTCGGGGAACCAAGTATCAGGTTCCGGTATGCAACAGAGGAATCGAACCACGAAGCCATGAATACAAACTTGGAGCTGTTATATGAGAGACGTGAAGCTGCCCTTGTTCGATTAGCTGCTCAAAAGCAAAGGATCGAGAGATATTACCACAGAAGGACCAACCTTCGATACTTCAACGTCGGGGACATAGTATTAAGAAAAGTCACGCCGAACACACGAAGTCCAAACGAGGGAAAGCTGGGACCAAAATGGGAAGGACCTTACTGTATCATTAAAATCACCAGAAAGGGATCCTACAAGCTCGGTAACAATGGATGGTAAACAACTACCAAATAATTGGAATATAAGTCACTTAAAGCAGTATTACTACTAAGGTACGACCCTGTTCTTTATTTTTATTTTTTGCATTACGAACTAACATTTGCAGGTATCAGACATGGGGCCATATGGAATATTAGGTCTAAAAGCACGTGTTGCACTCTTCAAGGTTTTTAATGAGGCAACAAGTAAATCATGCTAACTTAGATTCGAAGGCCGATAGCAAATCGGTGACAACAACATTCGAGGCCTATCTTCAATCGACCCCGAATATTTGGGGGCCACTTTAGCATGGAAAGAGATTTTAGGATTGAAGGGTCAAAGATCAATAAGATTCAATGTAAGGGCCAAACGGTCAAATGAACCGTGCTCAAATAGATCGAACCCTAATGCAAGTTGTACACATATATTACTATTATGTACAAGAATAAAGAGAAGTCTCTTGTATACAAACGTCCTGCTTCCGATCAAAATGAGCCAAGGGCCACCTTAACTCGAGTTCCAATAATCACTCTCTCAATCGGGGACTACCATCCGAAAAACAAACTTACTCGAGGGGATATAAGATTAAAGGCTAAGGCCATTTCGAGTTAACAGAACTCTAGGGGATATAAGACCTATTAGGCAACCCCCAAACTTTAAAAGCTAAGACCGTTTCGAGTTAACAGAACTCGAGGGGATAAAAGACCTATTAGGCAACCCCCGAACTTTAAAGTCTAAGGCCATTTCGAGTTAACAGAACTCGAGGTGATATAAGACCTATTAGGCAACCCCCGAATTAAAAGGCTAAGGTCGTTTCGAGTTAACAGAACTCAAGGGCGTATCGCTTATTTGGATATGCCCGAATTAAAAGACTAAGGCTGTTTTGGGTTAATAGTACTCGAAGGCATATCGCTTATTTGGCTATGCCCGAATTAAAGAGGTTAAGGCCGTTCCAAGTTAGTAATATTCGAGAACATATAAATTGATTGACAATACCCAAACTAACATGCTAAGGCATTTTGATCCTCATGAATACAAATGAAAAAGCAAAGAGAAAATTTGAAATTTGAAGAAAGCAAGCCTTATACATATATATATATATATATATATATATATATATA
>MCJB01013326.1:64192-81714 GCA_002018475.1 Nicotiana obtusifolia | reverse complement strand
TATATATATATATGATTCAAAAATCCTTGTATAAAAATCGAGCAACCTCGAAATACTTGAACAGGAGCAATTGGGTCTCGATCTCGCATCGACTTCAAGATCTCCAAGGTCTTCTCATTCTTCAGATCCGACTGAATCCTCAGAATCATCTTCCTTAGGAAAGGCTAGTTTTCAAGCCTCGGATTCAGCCGCCTTGGCATCCTCGATCTCCACCGATAAATTAAAGCCTCGAGCATGGATTTCCTCAAGGGCCTGCTTGTGAGATTTCCACCTCGTACGATCAACCATATTGTTTGATAGATTCTGAGCAGCTTCGGCATCAGCCCTATATTGGGCCACCATCTCTCCGGCTTCGACTTTGATCAAGACAGCTTCCGACTTGGCCATTTGTAGCTCTTCGGTTAGGTTATCTCGATCTGAGGTAATCTAACCGACTTGAAATTGAAACTCCTCAGTTTTCTTGATCTGGACCTCAATTTTTCTTTTGTTTCTCTTAGCTGAGCCTCTACTGAAGCTAATTGTTCTCGGGCTGCCTCTCTTTCCGATGCCAACTGACACATTTTTGTCCTCCGCTGATCGGCCTCAGCTCTAACCACATCCATCTTCGATCGAAGCTCGATCAGGTCAGCACGATACTTCTGAGCAAGCTCTAAATCAGCATGAAGTTTCTTAATCTCTCCCTCGAAATGCCTATAAAGTATTTTCAAGGCATCTCTTTCCCCAATAAGCTCCCGAGCTGAGGCCTTGTGGCATTTCGATTCCTCCTGGAATCGGAGAAAAGCTTCATGGTGAAGCACCGAGGCCTGCATACATAAAAGAAAATACTATGGTCATTTTCTGTAAACACTAGATATGTAAATAACGTCAAGTAGTCGACATCGAAAAATTACCCGATTGAACGCCCTGTTGAGCTTCGTTGAACAGGTAGGGCGTTTCCACCTCGTTCATTTTTGCCTGATCATCCTTGATCACCAAGCACTGAAGATAACTGGCTACCCCAACAGGGGCAGAAAGGACCCAAGCATCCTCAGGGAGGGTAAAAAAGATGGAGCATTTCCGATCAGGGAAAGCACTTGGTGCAGGAAATCGGTTGAACAACTTTGGGCTAGAAGGGATCCCGCTTGTTTCGGAAGGTGAGCTCTTCCTCGGTATCTCTAAATCACCGAGCCCAAGAACATCTTCCATGGCTGTTGAGTGTACAACGTCGAAAAAACCCTGAAAAGGGTCCTTCGGTCCATGATCTCCGTCTAAGGGACGCTCTTTTGCTATTCGGACCTTGTTGAACATCGATTCTTAGAAAGAAGGCGAATCGATAATCTCAATCGGACCCAAAATTACCTATGATGCTCCCCTCGTATCTAGGGAAGCCTCGGTTCGGATCTTGGCCTCGGGTTCCCCAGCTCGGTAAAGATCCGCTTCATTTATCTCTGGTTCGAAGGCCTTTTGCCCTTCGGACTGTGGTTGCACACTAGCCACGAGATCGAAGTTTCCTTCTTCCCCCTCGGACTCATCCCTTAATCGGTGCAGCGAATCCGTAGATAGTGCTCGACCACTTGCACTTTTCTTGGGCTTATGAGCCAACCTTTTCTTTGACCTTTTCCGCTCGAGGTCCGAAGAGTCTTTTGTCCTTTTCTTCCCCTTATCCTGCCTCGAAACAGGGGGCTCGGTGGGAGCATCACCGCCCAAAAGTGGAGATCTCATTTCAACATCTTTTGATAAACCCGCGGAAGAGAAATAAAACAAAGTTAGAAATCGACAGCAAAAAGAATCAGCATCGAAAGAAGATTATCTCACCATGAGATCGGACCTCCCACCGGCCTTTCGGAAGCTCGCACCATGCGCACTCGGAATAAGGCTTTAGGGATACGATCCCTTCAACCCATTCTTTGAGATGAGGAACTGCATCCGGCACCCGAGAAACAGCTGCACAATAGAAAATTGATAAGGAGAAGGGCTAAAGGGAAGAGAACAAACAAAATCCCAAAGGGAGGGTTATACTTACAATTCATATTTCATTTTTCTGGGAATGGAATATCCTCGGTCGGGATTAAGTCCGTTGTTTTCACTCGAATAAATCGGCCTAACCAACCTCGGTCTCGGTCTCGGTCCTCGTCGATACTTAAGAACGGGGCCTTACTGGCCCCCCTAGCGAGTTTATATTAAGCCCTCTCAAAAAATTCGGGGCTTGTACCAGACGCATGAGGTGATCGATGGTAAAAGGATACCCATCGATGTTATTAACAAAAAAACAAAAAAGAATAATAATCCTGTGAAACGAAGGATGAATGGTCCAAGGTCACCTCGTACCTTTTACAGAAGGCAATGATGACCTGGTCCAAAGGTCCCAACATGAAGGGATAAGTGTAAACACTTAAAACACCCTCCACATGGGTAGTGATTGAATCTTCTAGTGCGGGAATAACCACGCACTTACCAACCCAGTTTCAGTCTTCCTTAACCTTATCGAGAACACTGTCTGTCATTGAACAGATGTATCTCGAGACACACTGGCCCGGTATCGAGGAAGTCTTCTCAACCTTGAAGTCGGCTCCGGTCAAGCACCCCGTAGGGACAAACATATCCAGAGAAGGTTCTGTTGGTTGTTCTTTAGTGACTACTGGGGGAACATCCTCTGTTGATTTCGAGGAATAGGAATTTTCTTTTTGAGGAACAGATTTGGATATCTTAGCCATTATTCCTGAATAGAAGAAAAAGGAAGGTATGGATGAGAAGGAGTTATAATGATTTCTGAAAGCTTTTAGAAATCAAGAAAGTAAAGAGTTTTTTTTGAGAGAAGGAAGATGAAGTTTTTTTAAAAGCAAAGAAGACGTTTAGAGGCTCTAATAAAATGGAAGGGGAAGGTATTTGTAGCTTCTCGAAAGACAGCGGTTTGCATCTCGAAGCGGCAGAACATCCTTTTTTGATAAGACGTGTTCAATTACTGTGTCGCATATGTCATGAGTCTATCACCACGTGTCAGAGTGATAATCGGAAGACCGTATGGTAAGAATCTGTGGTTCATATTGTTTCTTCTCGTTAGTCTCCGAAAAACGAGGGGACTATCTGTATACGGTCGAAGCCGATCCCAACTGTATGTGGTCAAAATTGGGCTCGACTATATATGATTGAAATCGGGATCGACTATTGCACGACAGGTCAGGTTTGGAATGCGAAGGGTTGAAGATCGACCCCGAGTTTCATCGAAGCAGAACACGAGGCAGAATGTCTGACCTCGAGAGCACCGAGTCCATAGTCAGAAATCGGTCCCGACCCCGAAAATGCTCAAGGGAAGATCACCAAAACTAAAGCCAGAATATCCGTAATGAGTCAAGCATCGCGGCGGGAATCTCGGCACAAATCAATGGAACCGCTTAATTAGCAAATGAGGAGGTTTGTTTTAACCTTAAATATAGTTGTACCAAATGTAGGATTCCCCTATTATATAAAGTGGGGTCTAATTATTTGTAAGGACACTTTTCTAATCATCGATAAAGACATCTATAGATTGTTCTCTTGAATCATTATTTCATTATCTTGTTCCAATTTCAATTATAATAAATTCTTGCCCAAGAAGGATCAACCAACGATCAACAGTGTCTAGCTTGGGTGGTTTGCATTTTTTTAAATTTATTTCTTAACTTTAATTTCAATTGTATTACTTTTCATTTGTATCAAATTAGGTCACGTATAAATTCAACTGTTATCTGATTTTTAGGGTCAACACCGCTCCCGGAGTACACCACTGAATGCCGCTGGTTCCGTCTGAGTTCTGCTGCAGACAAGAAATTAAAAAGCCATAACATGTAGCTTAATTAGGTTAGGTTTAAAAAAGGTGAAGAAGAAAGATAATGGAATTAAAATGCAAGAGAGATATTGACTGTCTGCGGCCGTTGTTAGCATTCCCGTCCTCGGAGAACCGTCGTTGGAGAGAAAAGGAGGGGAAAGGGAAAAAAAATAGAAGAGAGGGTTAAGAGAAAAACCCTACAATAAGGTCAGGGGCGAGTTTTAAAAGGCTTTTCGACTGACACAATCGGCCAAAGATCGTTGCTACTGACTGACGTGTCTGAAACCTTGTTAAAAGTTTCCGATGGATCCAGTAGGACTACTTGTTAAAGAAAAATTTTAACTTTTGGAAAACCGACATTTTCGATTGGAAAATGGTTTTGTAAAATTTTGCGACAAAATTTCTAACGACTATTGTTGAAAAGGCGATTGATATTTTGCAAAAAAAACTATAATTAAAATTTTTAATTAATGTCCAACCATTTTTGTCGAAAACTTTATCGGGCTTCCATAGATCTTTTTTCGGTTGGAAATCCCAATACAAAATTACGAAATTTTGGTAGTGGTCGGTCACTCATTTTTTGTTCCTAATGAATTTGTTGACGTTCTTCCTAATTCATCTGAGGATTTGGTCTATAGAGAGTTTACACTTGAGATTACCGATCTCACATTATATTCAAGTTCTTGTTTAATTTCGGACTGTTCTCCCAGCAAATCGCACGATTTATTACCAACAATGCCCAATAGTGTACATATCATTAGAATGTTTTGTACATTTAACTTGTGACTAGTTCTTTTTTTCTTTTTCTTTTTCCTTTTTTATTAGTTTTAAGTTATGAATTCATTTTTTGGTTGTATTTTTATTGCGCGAGTCAACTAGACTTTTATGTTATTCAAAATTTACTAGGAAAGAAAGGAAAATACAGCTAGAAAACAAAGGGACACATAACTAGGTTAGACTTTTATGTTTTGATCATTGAACTACCAATTGAGGAATGTGAATCAACTTGAATTGATATTGTTGTTTGTATCTTGAATTTTTTTCTTGTATTTTTAGGAAACTCATAATCCCTATAGGTTTGGAAAATTCATTATTCTAATAAATTTGAAAAAGAAAAATTTATTGTTCTTGTCGAATTGGGAAAAACTTTCTCTTATAGGTTTTGGACTATTTAGGATATATATATATATGGGTTGTAATTGGAGATTCTATAAAATATATTTGCTTTTCTTCTCAGTCATAGTGAAAAATTCCCTCTATCCCCCGAGGATTAGGCTTTACCGAATATCATTAAATCCTTTTTTTTTTCTCTATTTGCTTTGTATGTGATTATGTGCTAGTTAACTCATGATCTTCCACTATAATTGGTATCAGAACAAGGCTCGAATTTCTACAAATAATCAAGGATTAATATGTTTTCATCATCTTCAACAAAGCACGATGTAGAAAAATTTGATGAGTGATCTAGTTTTATTCTATGGAAGATTAGGAAAAAATTATCGTTGGTGTTGCAAGGGTTATAGAAGGCAATTGATGAGAATTTTCTTGAACAGATGAAAGAGTTAGAGAAGACAGATTTAAAGGAGCGGATTTTGAGTGCGACCTTCATAAGCGTTATAGATAGCGTTCTTTGAAAAATTGCTAAAGAAATTTCTACAGCAGCAACATGGAATAAGCTTGAAGATATGTATTCTAAGAAATCGCTAACAAATTTTTTCTACCTAAAAAAAGTTGTATAATCTCCATATGAACGAGGTGTATCTGTTAAAACTCATCTTGATGAGTTTATTTCAGTTATAATGGATATGAAGAATGTAAATATTAAAATTGAGAGTAAAGATCATGCCTTAATTGTGTTCTTTATCACTGTCTTACGATACTTTTGTTGATTCAATTCTATATAGGAAAGACAATATTTCATTGGAAGATGTTAGTAATGCACTAAAATCTAAAAAGTTAGAAAATAGCTTTCAAGAAAGCTGAACTGAGGATAAAAGTCTTGTGAGTAGAGGAAGAACACAACAGAAAGACTTTAATAGATAAAAGTCAATAGCTAGATCGAAATCTAGAGCAATAAAGCAGAACTGTTATGACTGCGAGGAGCAATGTCACTACAAGAGAGATTGTTCTAAGTTGAAAAAGAAAAACAGCAAAAAATATATAATTCTGCAGATATTATTGACATTGGTAATTTTTCTGATAGTTGTGACAATGTAGGGGAAGTCTATGCCGTGAGCTCTAGTCATGAGCATAATTTCTAGATTCTGATGCTACTTTCCACATATCTCTATACAATAACTGGTTTGTAACTTACAAGCAGACGAGAGGGACTATCTACATGGGAGATGGTAGTTCATTACCAATAGAGGGGATTAGTAATATTTGATTGGGAATATTCAATAAAATTATCAGAAATATTGAGTATTGGCATGTTCCTCGTATAAAGAGGAGTTTGATTTTTCTTTCCACTTTGGATAATCAAGGGTTTAATTCCACTCTAAGAATAGAATACTTAAAGTGTGTAAAGGCTCCATGATACTCATGAAGAGTTAATTGCAATCTAAAATGTATTATATTCAGGCAAGTGTAGTTGAAGGAAAGATGTTATAGCTTCTTGAAAAAGTAATTTGAATCAGTCTTTTTTGGGGCACTTGTGACTTGGTAATATGACACTAAATTATCTTTGTTAAGCAAACAAAATTTGCTAGATGGGTGAAAAATCAAGCTTTAAATTTTATGAGCATTTCGTATTTGGTAAACAGACAAGGGTGAAATTCAATAAAAAGGTAAAGCACAAGGCTAGAGATAAGTTGTATTATATGCATTCAGACTTGTGGAGTCAAAACAAAGTTCCCTCCAAGAGTGGTGCTAGGTATTTATGACTTTGATTGATGATTACTCAAGAATAGTATGGGTGTGTTTTCTGAAAATAAAAGATGAGGTATTTTCGACATTTATTAAATGCAAGACGATGGTTGAGAGGGAGACCAAAAGAAAAATTAAGCAACTTTAGACTGACGATGGGTTAGAATTCTGCGATTAAGAGTTTATTAATTTCTGTAGCAAATAGGCATAATGTGATACCACACTTGTGTTGGAACACCATAATAAATGATATTGCAGAACGTATGAATAGAACAATTTATGATAGGGCACAAAGCACGCTTTCATACTCATGTGTTAGTAAGGATTTTTGAGCTGAAGCAATCAATACATCTTGTTATTTGGTCAACATATTTCCAACCATATCTGTTGAGTTTAAAACTCCTTTTGAGGTATGGTCCGGTTCCCTTGCTGATTATTCAAATTTGAGGATATTTGGTTGTCATGCTTATGCTCATGTGAGGGATAAAAAACTTGATATGAGGGCAAAGAAGTGCATATTTCAAAGGTATGCGACTGGAGTGAAAGGTTATAAGTTGTGGTGCACAGATCAAAAGACTCCACTATTAATTATCACTAGGGATGTGATATTTAATGAGTTTGCCTCATTGAACAGTAAACAAGACAAGGCAATAGCAGAAACAGATCGTGGTGTTAATGACCATATAGATCTAGAAATTGAATCTCTACTAGCTCAGCCTAGTAGTTCAGAAGTCGGGAGAGTGGAGGAGGTGCAAAATATTATCAAGATGATAATATTAATGCACTTGTGCAACAACAATCGTATAACATTGCAACAGGCAGAGAAAACAGAATGATCAATCGACCGTAAAGGTTTGCGAACATAGTTGATGAAAATCCTTTTTGATATACAAACCTGTAGAGTTTGCTTTGGCAGTTACAGATACCGTTAATGTCCTTGAGTGTAATAGCTATCCAGAATCTATTTCGACTGCAAACGCACATCGACAAATTGGTGCTATGGCTAAAGAAATTGAGTCTCTTAATAAGTTTAGGCATTACCTAGACTTGGTTGATGTGTGCAACAATGGATAGAGTCCCTGCGAGGGTTGAGGGGCAAGGGCAAATAGACATTTCCTGTTGATGAAGAGAATTCAAGCCAAGAGAAAGATTTGTTATTTATGTGTTGAATTAATCCCTATAGGTTTGGAAAACTCATTCTTCTAATAGATTTGGGAAAGTAAAACTTATTATCCTTGTCGGGATTGAAAAAAAATTTCTCTTATAGGTTTGAGACTATTTGGAATCTATATATAGGGGTTTTAGTTGGAGATTCTGTAGATTATATTGTATTTTTCTTCTCATTCACAGTGGAAAACTCTCGCTGCTTCTGCCATGAGTATTAGACTTAGTCGAACCTCATTAAATCCTTATATTACATTTTTCTCTTTGCTTTATTTGTGATTGTGTGCCAGTTAACTCATGATCTATCACAACAATTGATATAATATATGAATTTGGTTAGAAGACATCATCTTAACTTTAGTTTTGTGTTTTTGTTTGATAGAGCATGTAATTTATTCATACCGGCTAAAGACCGAAAAACGGGACATACATTATTTTAGGGATCATAACAAGACCTTAGGGAACCTAATGTACCAAATCCATTAATAGTGAAGCTTTATTTCCTCATTTTAAGGCATCAAAATAAACTGCTTTATGAATGGCCTTCTACGGACTCATTTATTCTTTTTTATGATTAAGACGTCTGAATCTGAATACACATTTGAATATCAAGACATGTATTAAGATTAAGACATCTAAATCTGAATACTCATCTGAATATTAAGATGTGTATTAAGATCTGAATACTAAATGATTAAGTCTGTTTGATTTTTAATATCTAAATGTATAAAATTTAACTTTATTTGAAAATTAATAAACATAAAATGCAAATGAAATACTAATTAATCTAATATTCTATCAATAAAATATATATATTTTTTAAAATATAGTAGTTGCTGGTGGTGATGGCTAATAGTGGTGCTTGTGAATGCAGACTAGAGGCGGTGGTTGGCGATAAGTTTGGTGATGGTGGTGGTTCAGGGTAGCAGCTAGTGGTGATTAGTAGTGGTAACGATTATGATTGAGGATGGTGGTGGTGAGTGGTGATAGTTAATAATGGCGGGTGGTGATGATAGTTGTGATTGAGGAATGTGGTGGTGAGTAGTGGTAGTTTACAATGTTGGGTAGTGCCGACTATAATTGTTGATGGTGATGGGGTGGTTAGTTGTGGTAGTTGAGGTGAATGAGTATTTGTGGTTGAGAATGATGGTGGTGGGAGTGGTGCGGATAGCCGGTGCTGGTAGTCGATTATGGTGGCGGCAATGATTGAGGATGATGGTGGTGATGGTAGTTGAGTATGGTAGTGGTGGCGGCGGCATGATAGTGGTTGAGTATGGTGGTAGTGGCGGCGGCATGGTGGTAGTTGATAATGGTAGGCGGTGTCGACAATTAATGAATATAAATAATAGCATCTTAATGAAATTAAGTCTATGTTATGAATCTTAATCATACAGACCTATTCAAACCCATTAAATAGTTGCTAAGTAAAAAAAAAAAAATATATTTAATAATTAAGATCTGAATAAGATTCACGCTAAACTCCGAGTCCGCTCCTAATACAACAAACTTATACAAAAGAGATACTATTGGCTATAAAATAATGAAACATTTAAAAACTATTCACATATTCCAATTCCACTTTTCTCTCTCAGCCATAACTTAAAACCTTAATTTAATTATTAGCAGCAGTTGCTATTAAAGTAAATATATTCATAAAATCACAGTGATGAATATAATCGTGAAAAAGGACCACGTCAATCCACGTGCTGTTAAGTGGGTTAGCCGGAAAGCCGTGAAGGGCGCCGGTGACGGGTCCAGAGTCAGCTCGGGAAACAGCCAAAAATCAGCAAGAGGGACCCAAGCCGGCCCCTAGTGTTGTCAAGTCCCAAGACAAATCCACCGCCGTGTCCGACGGCATACGTGGATACAACAGTCGTCGCTTTGCCTTCTCCGGCGTATTACTAGTCATTTTCTGCCTTCCACCCACAAAGTTTTACAATTTGACGTGTTTTAAAATTTTATTGAAAATTAAAGTTAGAAAGTTAAAGAAAAAAAAGCTATAATGCAAAAGCTAACTAATATTACAAAGTATTAGCGAAGGTAATTACAGATGAATTCAACTTATATAAACAGAAAGCTTTTTTTGTTCGAGAAATAGAAACATTTAAAATAAATTATCATTATTTATGGCAACGTTTAAGTTTAGATATAAGATCCTGCATTACTAGTATAAAATATTATTATGATAATGTAGTCTCATTTCTCTCCCTCCAACTCCTAGTTAAAATATCGAACAATAAGAACATCTAATATATAGAATTGGTCTTAACATATACAAAGATATCGTTCTTCAAATTGATGATTTGACCATATACTAGGAGGTGGGTTTTACATTATCTAAAACTCTCAAACTCCTGGCTTTGGCCCTGTATACGGGTAAACTCGGGGTCAGTGCACATCCCGATTTCTTAGTGAGTCGAACGAAGAAGAAGTATGAATGTATGGAATAGAGACCGAATATGAGAACTCTTTAAATCGAGGCTGGAACGGGGTGCTTGTCACGGGGCTTGACAAGATAATATCCCCCGAACCGAAACGAGCTCCAAGACCTCGGAAAGCACTACAGACGGTTGCACACGACTAATGGAAGGCCGTAATATCCGCGCCCAACCGGATATCACGGCGCGGATCTCGGTCGATGTTGGTAGCGTATCAGTGATTGATGTACAAGGAGGATTTTTACCTTTTTCAGAATTGTACTAGGGGTAAAACTCTCCTGCTATATAAAGAGAAAGTTTCTTATTCAATAGACACATTGCAACACGCATATCAAGGCAATACAAACTTATTTTTTTATTTTTTTAGTTATTGAAAGGTTCTTATTTTAATCATAGTTCTCTATGCACATTTGACTTTGAATCGAGGGTCCGGTCGAGGGTAAAACTATTGTTGAGCTTAAATCCGAGCCCGGACTCAACGCTACAACTGATTTGGTTATTTATTTCATCTTCAATTCATTTATCTAATATTTTTGATTACTTGTGTTGAATTAGTCTACATATCCTAAAAATTGCGTACAAATTTAATTGTTGTCCGTTTTAAGGGTAAACAGTTTGTCTCCTACTGTGGGGCTAAGGATAATATTGGTGGTTTGATACAAGTCTCCATAACACAATCTATTTTACACTTGTTCTTTAAGGTCTCAATTTCAAGTCAGTTTAAAAATATCAAATTCTCAGTCTGCTCACTTGAACGTTGAGGCTGAGTTTGGCCATCATGGGGAAAACAACAATTTGGTGCCTAGCAATGAGGTTCCCCCTGCTGATCCCAACAGAGTCCCAGTAGCAGACCCAGTCGATGCTAACTCGCAGGTGGCCATTAACGCCAACCTGCCTACCGATCCGAGAACAGCGTTCGCGGAAGAGCCCGACCAACGGCTCGAGGAGGGGTCAGTCTATGATTGATCTTCGGAATGTTACAGGCTCAACAAGTGGTGATAGCGCAAGTGCAAAATCAAAGCCGTGCCCCCAGCAGAGTTAAGCCTGAATCATCCGGAGAAAACACCCGAAGAAATGAGCAGATCACCTAAAGACCGGGTGAAACTGAG
Source organism: Nicotiana obtusifolia (assembly GCA_002018475.1). Classification (NCBI taxonomy): domain Eukaryota; kingdom Viridiplantae; phylum Streptophyta; class Magnoliopsida; order Solanales; family Solanaceae; genus Nicotiana; species Nicotiana obtusifolia. The sequence continues at coordinate 70,354 of MCJB01013326.1, read as the reverse complement.
CCCGGTGTCATCCCGAAGTAATAAAAATGCTTGAAGCATTAACGAAACGGGTGGAATCAGGTGAAAAGAAAATTGAGGCAAACGACAAGAAGGTGGAGACATATAATTCCTGGGACGATCAAATCCCAGGAACGCCCCCGATATTGAAAGGCCCGGACTCCATGAAATTTTTCCAAAAGCCATTTTGGCACAAAAATCAATTCCAAAGAGGTTTCTATGCCCGATATTCAAAAATATAACGAAACAACAGATCCGAATGAGCATGTGACCTCCTACACATGCACCATCAAAGCTAACGAATTGAAAGATGATGAAATCGAGTCAGTATTATTAAAGAAGTTCGGCGAAACACTGTCAAAAGGAGCAATGATATGGTACCACAACTTGCCTCCAAATTCAATTGATTCGTTCGCTATGCTTGCACATGCTTCTGTAAAGGCTCATGCCGGGGCCATCAAGGTCGAGACTAGAAAATCTGACCTTTTCAAGTTAAGCAAAGGGACAACAAGATGCTCAAGGAGTTCATGTCGAGGTTTCAAATGGAATGAATGGACTTGCCGCCGGTTGCGGACCATTGGGCCGTTCAGGAATTCACTCAAGGACTTAACCCCCGAAGCTCCTTGGCTTCACAGCAGTTGAAACAAAATTTGGTAGAGTACCCGGCGATAACTTGGGTCGACGTCTATAACAGGTACCAGTCAAAAATTAGAGTCGAAGACGACCAACTCGGATCCCCTTCTTGGTCCGTTTATCCCATCAGAACCGATAACAAGCCAAAGAGAGCCATCAATCATGAATCAAGGGTGGTCCGAAATCGATATCAACCATAAAGGGCAGATTAGAGGGGAAACGGGCTCGGGCGTAACCCCACGAGGAACGAGAAGAGAAGCGACCGTGGGACCAATAGTCGAGGTCTGATAAGTAAAAATGATTTTGACAGGACTCTCAGGGGAAGGGAAGCACCAAGATTATCAGAGTATAACTTAAACGTTGATTCAGCCAGCATCGTATCGGCCATTGGGCACATCCATGAAACCAAGTGGTCTTGACCATTGCGGTCCGATCCTACCCAGAGGGACTCTAACCTGATGTGTAAGTATCATGGAATTCATGGCCACAGGACCGAGGGCTACCGACAATTGACATAAGAAGTTTCTCGGTTGTTTAATAACGGGCACCTCTGAGAGTTTCTGAGTGATCGAGGCAGAAACCACTTCAGAAACAGGAGCTCCAAGAAATAGACCAAACAAGAAGAACCTCAGCACGTCATCAACATGATCATCGGAAAGGTTGATGTATGATAAAGCGCACTAAAGTATCCATCATGAGGGAAAAGAGCATCCGAGATTACATCCCCAAGGAAACCATTTCGTTCAGGAACGAGGATGTCGAGGGCATCGTACAGCCTCATAATGATACACTAGTGATATCCGTGCTTATCAACAAATCTCGAGTTAAACATGTGTTGATTAATCCAGGAAGCTCGGTCAACATCATCAGATCGAGGGTCGTAGAGCAGTTGGGGTTACAAGGTCAAATAGTTCCGGCGGCCGGGTGTTAAACGGATTTAACATGGCATGCGAAAGTACTAAAGGAGAAATAACCCTGCCAGTGAATACCGCTGGATGATTCAAGATACAATATTCTACATGATCGAAGGGGACATGAGGTATAACGCCTTATTCGAAAGTCCATGGGTTCACAACATGAGGGCAGTACCCTCAACATTACACTAGGCACTGAAGTTCCCTACGTCGGGAGGAATCGAGACAGTCCACGGGGAACAGCCAACCGCAAAAGAAATGTTTGCAGTCAACGAGGTGATGCTGGTGCCCATGGTCTCGACTTCAAAGAACACGGAGCTGACCAAGAAGGAAGAAATTAAATAGCAATCACTGATACCGGCCCCGACCAAACCAGAAGAGCGAGGAGTAGGCGAGGAGGATGATTATGGAGTTCCTAGGTTGTTCATTGCTCCCGATGATTTCGATGTCACCAAATCGACGGTCGAGGAGCAGGAGAAAGTCATATTGATCGAACATTTACCCGATCAGAAGGTATACCCGGGCACGGGTTAACTCCTGAGTTTAGAAAAAAAAACTCATTGAATTTCTTATAGCTAACACAGATTATATCGCTTGGTCCCAATTTGACATGACAGTGATCCCGCCGGAGGTAACCACTCATAAGTTGAGTTTGGACCCGAAGATCCATCCTGTTAGGAAGAAAAGGAGACCACATTCCAAGGTCAAGCACACATTCACTGAGGACGAGGTATCTAAACTCCTTAAAATAGGATCCGTTCGGGAAGATAAGTACCCGGACTGGTTAACCAACATAGTGGTAATACCTAAGAAAGGAAATAAACTAGGAACATGTGTGGATTATAAAGATCTGAACAAGGCATGCCCTAAGAATTCTTGTCCTTTGCCTAACATTGATCGGATGATTGATGCGACGGCCGAGCACGAGATACTTAGTTTTCTCGATGCTTATTTCGGGTACAACCAAATTCGGATGGACTCGGGCGACCAAGAGAAATTTATCACTAAATTCGTCACCTATTGTTATAATGTAATGCCATTCGGATTAAAGAATGCTGGTGCCACCTTAAATTGGATGTTCGAAGAATAGATAGGAAAATCAATAAAAGTTTATATTGATGACATATTAGTCAAGTCCCAGCTAGTAGAGGACTATTTAAAATATTTGCAGGAAACCTTCGACATATTGAAGAAATACAATATGAAGTTGAACACAGATGTGCATTTAGGGTCGAATCCGAAAAATACCGCGGGTTCATGGTAATCGGGGAATCGAGATCAATCCCGATAAAATAAAAGCCATAGAAGACATCACCGCGGTGGAAAACGTCAAGGTCGTTCAGAGGCTGACTGGGCGAATAGCTGCCCTAGGCCTTTTCATATCGAGGTCCTTGGACAAAAGCCATCGGTTCTTCTCACTGTTGAAGAAGAAGAATAACTTTTCCTGGACCCCGGAATGCCAACAGGCTTTGGAAGATCTCAAACTGTACCTCTCGAGTCCCCTCTGCTCCACACCCCGAAGGCAGATGAACATCTGTTCCTTTTTGTTTTCGAGGTGGCGATAAGTGGAGTCTCAGTCCGGGAAGAAGAAGGTACGCAATTCCCTATTTACTATATCAGTAGAACTCTAGGCGAGGCCGAAATAAGGTATCCTCACCTGGAAAAATTGGCGCTCACCTTGCTAAGCGCCTCCATAAACTTAAAACTGTACTTTCAATGTCACCCCATATGTGTCGTAACCTCTTACCCACTAAGGAACATCATGAACAAGCCCGAGCTCTCGGGCCAGCTGGCCAAATGGGCCGTCAAAATCAGCGGGTACGATATCGAGTATCGACCCCGAACCGCCATAAAATCTCAAATTTTGGCTGACTTCGTGGCCGAATTTACACCGGCCTTAGTGCCCGAAGTCGAAAGAGAATTATTGTTAGCCTCGGGGGCTACCTTGAGAATTTAGACCCTTTTTTTACGGACGATGTCTCGAACGCAAAGGGGTCCAGGCTAGGCATCGTGCTGAAACCTTCTACGGGGAATGTAGTTAGGTAGTTTATTAGAACTGTGAAATTGACTAACGATAAGGCCGAGTATGAGGCCATGATTGCTGGTCTCGAATTCGCTAAAAGCCTTAGGGCCGAGGTGGTCGAAGCTAAGTGCGATTCCCTCCTCGTGGTAAAGTCAATGGGACGTTTGAAGTGAAAGAGGAATGAATACGAAGGTATTTAGATAAGTTACAGGTAACACTGCATCAATTCAAGGAATGGACCCTACAACACGTGCCTTGAGATCAAAACAGTGAGGCTGATGCTCTGGCTAACTCGGGGTCATCGGTTGATGATGATGAATTCAGTTAGGGAACAGTCGTACAACTCATAAAGTTAGTGATAGAAGAAGGCCACGCCGAAGTAAACTCAATTATTTTAACCTGGGATTGGAGGAACAAGTACATAGACTACTTGAAAGCTAGGAAACTGCCTCGGATCCTAAGGAATCGAGAGCCTTGCGTACCAAGGCTTCCAGATTTAGCTTGGTCGAAGAGACATTATTCTGGAGATGTTCGATGGCCCGTTAGCCAGATGCTTAGGGCCGGAGATACCGAGTACACCTTGAGAAAAGTTCACGAAGGCACTTGCAGAAACCATTCGGGGGAAGAATCTTTGGTTTGGAAATTAATCAGGACCGATTATTATTGGACTGAAATGGAGAAGGATGCGAAGGACTTCATACGAAAATGTGAAGACTACCAGAGACATGCACCAATGATCCATCAACTGGGAGAGCTACTCCACTCGGTCTTGTCATCCTGGACACCCAATAAAGCTTAATTCATACTATTCATGACTGATTATTTTTCCAACTGGTTCGAGGTTCAAGCATTCAAAAAGGTCCGGGAGAAAGAAGTCATTGACTTTATCTGGGACCGCATAATATGTCGATTTGGGATACCAGTTGAAGTCGTGTGCGAGCAAGGTAAATAAATTTTTCGAAGATCAAAATATTAAGAAGATGCTATCAACACCTTACCACCCTAGTGGGAGCAGACAAGCGGAATCAACAAGAACTAGACCATACTTCAAAACCGAAAAAAGAGTTTGACTGATACCAAGGGGAAATGGAAGGAAATCTTGCCCGAAGTCCTATGGGTATATCGTACAACCTTGAAGTCTAGTATCGGGGCCACTCCGTTTTCATTGGTCTACAGGGTCGAAGACTTGATACCAATCGAGATGGGAGAGTCGAGCCTCAGATTCCAATATGCGACCTAAGAGTCAAATGGCAAGGCCATGGTCATGAGCCTAGAACTATTGGATGAAAGGCGTGAGGCATCTTTAGTCCGGTTGGCTTCCCTGAAACAGCGGATAGAAAGTTACTACAACCGAAGAGCCAACCTCCAGCATTTCAAGATCGGGGACTTGGTGTTGAGGAAAGTAACATTACACACCCGGAACTCGAACGAGGGAAATCTGGGACCGAATTGGGAAGGACCGTATCAAGTCATCGGAATTACCGCAAAGGCTCATACAAACTTGAAGTGGGAAACAATGTGCAACTATCAAATAACTAGAACATGACACACTTAAAACGGTACTACTGCTAAGGTACGATCTCAACTACTCTTTAATCATGTTATAAATAAGACTAACACTTGCAGGCAACAGTCAAGATGGATGTGGCTATTAGGTTTGAAAGCACGCGTTGCACTCTTTCCCTTGAACCGGTTTTGTCCCAAAATAGATTTTTCGACAAGGTTTTTAATGAGGAAACAGTAAAACGTGCTAACTTAGATTCGAAGGCCGGTCTCAAACCGGAGTGAATGATCGTTCACTTCCGAGCCCTCTCAAGCTCGACCTCAAATACTGGGGGCCATTACCCTCGGACTAAGTATCAAGGTTTTTTAGCAAGGAAAGAAGAAAAACTTTTTATACTAGAAGCTAAGGCTTAGGGGTTAGGATTCACTGTAAGGGCCAAACGGTCGTATGAAAAGTGCTCGCATTGTCCACTCAAGCCATGGTACAAGTTTTTATGCGCTTTCGACCATGTACTTTACACATTGAAAAATTAAAGAAAGTTTTGCCTTGATATTTACGCATTTTCTTGCCTCTTAAATTTAGGATCCTAAGAGACCACGGGCTACCCCTACTCAGGGACTATCAAGCCCAAGGTCTACCCTTATTGGGGGACTGTCGTTCGAAGAAAGTTCGGACAATCCGGGTTACCAAATCCCGGACACGAAAGGCTATGGCCACCCTAAAAGTGGCTCGGAGACGTCCGAAGCTCGTAATAAAAAAGTAAGGCCTTTATAAGAACTCGAAACCTACTAAGAGGTTACCCTCGGCAAAAACATCGTCTATAAAAGTTACTTAAGAATCTTGAAAAAATAACCTCCAGTCACACCGAGTTTTCAAAGCCTCGAGCAAACAAACTTGTATCGAGGTCAGACCCTATTCGGCCCTTTGAAAAACGAACGCCCTATAACTACATTCGATTCTATGCTGAGGCATTAGAAACATTACATGAATAGGAATTACGAAAAAGATGCTGGAAAAGTAAATGTACGATATTTCCATAGAGGGAAAATTTCATATATATATATATATATATATATATATATATATATATA
>MCJB01013326.1:0-64085 GCA_002018475.1 Nicotiana obtusifolia | reverse complement strand
ATATATATATATATTCTGGAGTATATTGACAAAACCCCAATAAAAATGATCCTAAAATAAACAAAAAAATATATATGTACTTAGGTATCTACGCCTAATTTTCACTGGGGCCCGACTCGTCGCCAGAGCCTTCGGATCCCTCCAAGCCCTCAGAAATCTCAGACCCTTCAGCATCTTCAAGCTTGTAAAGCTTCTTCGCCTCGGCCTCAGACTTTTTTTCCTCCTCGATCTTAGTCAACAGGTCAAAACCTCGGGCGTGGATCTCTTTGAGGGTCTCTCTTCGGGATAGCTGCTTCATATATTCGGCCTTTTCCTTCAGGCGGACCTCGGCTGCCTCCATATTGGCCTTGTATTGGGCCACCATTTCTTCAGCATCGGCGGAGATTGTATCCAACTTGGACTTTACTGCTTCATATTCTCTTCGAGGGTGTCCTGCTCTATAACAGCTGAGCTCAGCTATTCTTAGAGATCGTCATTTAGAGAGACCACTTGTCAGCTTTATCCTTCGCCACCCGGAGTTGGTGCTCAGCCGATGCCAGCTCCGCCTTAGCAGTTTCCTTCTCCAAAGCCACCAGGTCCATTTTGCTTTTCTACCCGTCGGCCATAGCTAGGACCTCATTCATCTTAGCTCAGAGTTGGTTGATCAAGTCGATCTTCTATCGGACCTGCGAGGTTGTGTTGTTAGCCACCATGACTAGCTCCTCGTTTTTAACTTCAAAGACCTTTACCTTTTCATCCAGATCGGCATATTCCCGCTTTAGGGTCAAATCTTCCTTCTAAGCCCCGTCCAGCTCGGCCTGAAGATCCTTGACGGCCTCGCCCTGTTGCTCACAGAGAAGCCTATACATGTCCTTCTTCCGAAGCTACTCCTTGAGCTCAAACTTAAGCCGGTTGATTTTGGATCGGTACCGGAGGAAGCTCTCGTGGTGAAGCATTGAGGCCTGCAGCAACAAAAATAGTAAGAGATATTGAAAATTAAGTGGAATTCACGAGGAAGTAGTAATGCCTTACCTGGTTCAGCGCCTGCTGCGCCTCGTTGAAGAGACTCGATGCGCCCACCTCGTTCATCATTGCCTGATCCTTTTCGGTCACTAGGCATTGGAGGTAGCTGGCTATGCCTACTGGTGCAGATAGAACCTGAACATCCTCCAGGATCGTAAGAATGACTGTTCTCTTACGGCCGGGGTCCACACTCAGAGCAGGCAATTGCTTCACCAGTTCCAGGCTCGAACTCGTCCCGCCAGCCTCCGAAGGCGCGTCCTTCTTCGGGATCTCTAGGTTAACCATCCCGAAAATATCTTCGTAGTGGACATGTCCATGCCATCAAAGAAGGAGTGGAGAGGATTGTCCGCGCTGTGAACTCCTTCACTTGGCTTTTCCTTTCCTGCTTGGGCCTTTTCAAGCATGGACTTGGTGTAGGAGGGCGTCTCTATGATGTCTAACACACAGGTTGCCTCCTTCGAAATAGAAGCGGCTTCTCGGTAGGTCTCAGCCCCCGTTTCCATCTCGGCCTCTCGAGTGGGAAGAAGATCGGCCTCATGGCTCTTTTCCTCGGTGGCTGCCTACTCCCCCCCAGGGGTCAATCCGTGAGCGACAAAGATGCCGTCTTCTTCGGACTCATCCCTGAGCTGGCGAAACTAGCCAGAATCCAGCACCCGGGAATTGGTGTTCTTCTTGGTCTTACGAGCTCGGGAAGCCGCCCTCTTTTTTGGCTTCACCATATTACCTGGGAGCCCGAAGACTTTCTTTTCCTCTTCTTCTTCTCCCCCATGGAAGCTCCGGGCTATCCTGTAACAGAGGGATCAACTGGTAATGGCGCACCCTTGTCCTATTCCAGTGGCCTAAGTTCGGTAGTCTTAGGCAAACCTGCAAAGAAAAAAGAAAAGGTCAACGTTACGGTTTGGGGCGTAATAGTAACCATTCTAAGAAGATCCTTACCATGAGAACGGGTTTCTCATCGGCTCTTCGAAAGCTTGTGCCACCAGTGCTCGAAGTATGACATCTGCTTGTAGATGCCTTCCAACTTGTTGAGCCAAGGGACTACATTGCGAACCCGAGCAACAGCTGCACGACTATAAATACTGATGGTGAGAAAAGAAACAAATGAGACTTGACACTTAAGGAAAGGCTATACTTACGAGATGCATTCCACTTTTTGGGAAATGGTAGGAACTCAGGAAGGATCAAATCTTCAACTTTTACCCGAACAAAGCGTCCCTGCCAGCGTCGGTCTCGACCCTCGTCGATGCTTGAAAATGGAGCCTTGTTGGCCCGATGAGTGAGATTGATTAGTCCCTCTGGGAAAATTTGGGGACTGTACAGACGGAGTAGGTGGTCGAGAGTGAACCAAGGAGATTCAGCAATTTTCACAAAATAACGTAGGAGGATCACGATCCTCCAAAGAGACGGGTGGATTTGCCTAAGGCACACCTCGTATCTCTTGCAAAAGGCCAAAACTACTGGATCTACCGGGCCCAGTGTGAACGGGTAAGTGTAAACATTTAAATACCCCCCCACATGAGTTGTGATATCGTCTTCAAGCGCGGGGACTACCACGTCCTTACCTCCCTATTTATAGTCCTCTCGGACTATGGGAAGGGTATCTTCGGTAATGGAGCATATATATCTGCCCCTTCACCTCGGTCTTATTTGGATGAGACCTTCTCGACTTTGAAGTCGTCTGCAATTGAACAGCCCTCGGGAATATAGCTTTTCATGGGGGGCTCTGGGGCCGCTTGTATAGTAGCCATTTCGGGAGCAACCACCTCGGGAGCAGCCGTCTCGAGAGAAACCACCTTAGGAATGCTCCGCTACCTGTGGCAGGGTGAGAAGATGAAGAGGCAGCCTACTGAGGAACTGATTTGGAAGTCTTAGCCGTCGTGATATAGAAAATAAGAAGATTTGAAGATTTGAAGGGAAGATATGAATATTTAAAGGGGAGATATAAAAACGGTTAGAAGGAAAGGTATGAAGGTTTGAAGGAAAAGGTATGAAGGTTTAAGGTAGGATGAAGATCTAGGTAGAAACCCAAGAACAATTAAGAAGATCTGAAGATCAAAGATAAAGGGATGAAGATTTGAAAGAGTTGATAGTAGCTAGAGAGTTCGAAGATAAAAGTTAGGATCGGAAAGTGGAACAAGTATAAAAGGTCAAAGCTTTTATAGGAGAAAATGTAATCAATACGCAACGTTTCACATTCGAAGGCAACCAGTCGATGATTGACACGTGTTCAAAGTCAGAACGACGCGACTGATGGGACGTTTTGGCTTATTCGTCATTTCGGTTGTAAAGTACGAAGGAAGGAACCGAGGCTCATACATCGTTTCGGCAAACCTACTCTCTGAGAAACGAGGGGACTATCTGTATACTGGTAAACTTGGGGTCAGCACACATCCCGAGTTCTCGGTGATTCAAACAAAGTAAGAAGTATGAATGTGTGGGATAGAGACCGAATCTGAGAACTCTTTGAATCGAGGCTGGAACGGGGTGCTCGCCACCAGGCCTGATAAGACAATACCCCCCGAACCCGGAACGAGCTCCAAGACATCGGAAAGTACTACAAACGGTTGCACATGACTAACGGAAGGCCGTAATATCCGTGCCCAACCGGATATCACGGTGTTGATCTCACTCGATGTCGATAGCATATCAGTGATTGATGTACAGGGAGGATTTTTACCTTTTTAAAATTGTACTAGGGGTAAAACAGCCCTACTATATAAAGGGGAAATTTCTTATTCAATAGACATATTGTAACACGCATATCAAGGCAATACAAACTTATTTCTCTGCTTTCTAGCTATTGAAATGTTCTTATTTAATCATAGTTCTCCATACACATTTGACTTCGAATCGAGGGTCTAGTCGAGGGTAAAACTACTGTTAAGCTTAAATCCGAGCTCGGACTCAACGACACAACTGATTTGGTTATTTATTTCATCTTTAATTCGTTTATCTAACATTTTTGATCATTTGTGTTGAATCAATCTACATATCCTTAAAACCGCGTACAAATTTAATTGTTATCCGTTTTAAGGGTAAACATGCCCTTTGACCTATATAGATGTGTGCATCTAATGTATTTACCAGCCATGTGAATGATATTAATATATTACACACAAAAATTAAAAAAATAAATAAAAAATCAAGTGTAACTCCATAAGTGGAGTCCTAAAAGAATAGTGTGTAAGTAAATCTTATTCATACTTTGTGAAAGTAAAAAAGATGTTTTCATAGACCCTTAGCTCATGAGTCACGATATTACATAGTATTCTATATTAAATCAATGGCCTTGCTACATACAAATAGCAAAACGACAGTGAAATATGCTAATGCAACAGGCATACTTGTCTTCTCAAGTAATTAGAAGAAAGAATTAACTTTGGGCTGTGCATTATGTTCACCATTGCTGAATTAGATTTTTGAAGTGTGTCGTGCGAAGAATTCTTCTGTCTCTCAAAAGACAATTGGCTGTTGTAAATCAAAAGATTCTTAAGCACATAAATAGATTATATTAAATGTATTTAATTTTCTTGCTTAAAGCAGCATTCAATTCTTTTTTGTTACTCGTACCATGAACATATAATGCTAATAAACTAAACAGTCGGTCATTTTATTTCTTAGTGTAAGTATAATTCTTTCTTCTTCTTCTCTTCTTCTTTTTTTTTTTTTTTTTTTTTTGAGGTAAAAGAGAGTTTAATAAAACTTGTTAAGGACAATGAGAATCGAACTCTATCATGAACCAAAAACACAAAATAAGAAGAACAAGAATTACTATTACTCCTTCCGACCTATTTATGTGACACCCATTTTGTTTTAAGATATTTTAGAATATTTAAAACAGCTATTTTATTTTTACAACTTCAATATATAATTCAAATTCATAAAAAGATTTAAGTGTTAAGATATGATGTGATGTTTTACGTCAGAATGATCTAAGATTATTGTTATTTAAATATTTGCGTGACGGAATATCGGGATTCCCCTTGAGCTTGATTACTTTTATTTAAATATATTTGAACTTTATGTTAGCCTAAATATCCCTTAAACTTGGTAATTTGATAGTCTCCAGGGCCTTGGACGCAAATGTGATAAAGAACATAAATACACTCTTCCTTAGGAGCATGATACGAAAGAAAAATAATATAAAAAAATCAATTTCAAGTGAGATATTTTTTAATTATTAATTGCCATATAATCAAATATAGTGATTTATTTATTTTAAATGTACTTATTGTTCCTTCTTAATATATGTTGCATATTTTGTCCCAATTGCATTTTTTTTAGATATAATGATTATTTATTCTATCCGTGTATTTTTTGGGCCATCCGCAAAAGTTAGCAATAACTTTATTATTTTAATCAAAGAAAAATAAAGTTTAGCCAAAGCTATGGAGTTCAAATGGTGTATTTTTTAGATGAAGGAACGCGATAAACTAAACACATTAGATTAGCGCGTTAATCGTAAATCGAGAACTTGCTTGTTCGCGTGGCGGATGCGGAAGGAACAGATGAACCGCGACTGGAATTACTAATCGGTGGTGGTTGTCACGGTGTGTTGGAGTAACCCCCAATTTCACAGTCTAAATCATAGTCTAATTTTAGAAGAAGACAACGTAGAAAATACTACGAAGAGCGCACTTTGATTATACACTGTAAGTGTACTTATATAGTGAATATTAGGATTAACTAATAACTCTATTGGGCCTTAAAGCACACCTTATGGGTGGGCCCAAAAGAATTTTACATCTGTCACTCACACATAATGTGAGTGGTCATCTAGTTGAGAAACATATTCTCATCTCATCTCCTCAATCATTCATACAGAGAAGTAGACCGTGCGACCAACATACTATGAGAACTAAGTGCTATATATCTGTTAGGAGTATATAGCCCCTCCTCAAGCGCAAAACTGCAAGTAGATCATAAAGTATGCAGTATCCTAGATCATATGAATCATATTTGATATAATCTCAAAATCTCTTATATTATTATTTCTTGCATTCACAATAATAACTCATAAGTTATAACTGGTACACCAGCAAACACAAATAAATAAGATTCTATCAATGATCTTCCACTTCTCACGATCCCCTTAACATTAGTTTGATTGCTTTTCTATATATGCACCGCTAGACCGAATATGTGTCCATGATTCTTGGAAACACACTAAGATACCTAACATCACACTAAATCACAAGTATCTAATCAGAGTTTTTGAGGGTACAAAATCTTGAGCCACTATAAAAGCTCTGTGTCTCACACAATAATAAGTTTAGAATGGACTTATGTTAATCCAGTAATCGGCATTTGCACACATGGTATGAAACATGTGCTACAACATTTTCTTCTTTTCCCAGGGAGCGTATGTCTTTATCATATAAATAATGTTGTACAATATTTAAACATCATAAGTATTCTAAATTTGAGTTCATTGATCTACAATATCATTTTTAACTCACATATGGCTCATAAAGTAGACTAGGTGAATGCTTTTCACCTGAATGACCTTATGTCATGTTTAAGCGACATTAGATTTTAAGCGAACAGCTCTCAAATTATACTTATGATAATTTTGCTTAAAATTATATCTCATCTACTAACATCACTAAGATAAGGAGGAGGTTGCCTGTGTGGAAGGCCAAACTCTTGTCTATTCGACATGCTTATCAAAAGAAATAAATGAAGAAAGAATGCACATAATATTCAACAATAAAAATTTATGTGTATGTATGTAAATCAACTTTATTGATAGTCAAAGAACATCGATTTTGTGAACATGAGAAAATAAATATTAAAATAAAGTATCTCAAAGTCTACGCAAGCCTTGAGACCTAGTGTATTTCATAAATGCATCTCTAGACAAAGACTTAGTTGATGGATCTACTAGCATATCTTTTATAGACACATATTTCACATTCACTATCTTTTGTCTAACCATGTCTCTTGCCTAGTTATACTTGATATTGACGGTCAATTTGGCCCTCATTTTTAAATTAATTTAATTATAGTTAATAATTTACAATAAATATTTTGGAAATATTTTCTATTGTTGAGTACCTATTTTACAAATTCATTAAGTATTAGTTTTAAAATTAATCCCCCAGTATTAGTATTATGTAATTTTAAATATATTTAATATTTTAATATTATTAAAAAAATACACACCACAGAAGGTCTTAAATTAATTTAAAAATTTATTTCTCAAATCTAGTTAAATAGGCTACTATGTTCATAATTTGAAATTAGTGTCATAATTTAAAAGATAACGTATTTTACAAATAATTGATTATAATAATTAGTAGTATATTTGATATTTATGATTTTACTATATTTTATTGGAAATATTTAAGTTTAATTAAATTAATATTAAAGAGGTTAAAGACTAAATGGCTACAATTGTAATTCCTTAATTAATTACACAATAGCTATCTTTAAAATAATTCCAACCCGGCCAGTCCAAACAACCCCCTCTCTCCAAGTTGGCAATCCGCACCAACCCATTTGAACCAATCAAAGTACGCCATGTCACCCATTTCTATCACTCACAAAAGAAGCACAACAGATCCCAACTGTCCATCCTACAGATCAACGGCCTTCGTTTATCTCTGCTTTTTATAAAAAAAAAACATTTTTAATACCCTGTTTGATTTAATCTCAAGCATTAAAATCAGAAGATCCAACTACCTCCATAATTCTTCAGTTTAATTATTTAATCCATAAATTATCAGGGTCGTTGATCTAAATATTCAACGAACCAGATTCCATCCCCACACTTTAACCCTCAAAGACCTTCCCCAATCTTCTAACCCTAAAATCATTTGCTACTCCTTTAGCCGCCTCCCTATCCTCTTCCGCTCTCTTTCTCTCAATCTCTCATGAATGTCAATCAATAGACCTTGCACAAATTCGTGCAAGGTCATGAAATCTCTCACCAAATCGTCTTCTCCCTCTTCCTTGTCTAAGAATCCCGCTGACATTTCCCTTTTTGTTCTTTAAATATGAAGTACCCGACTCTGCTCTTAGCATCGAGACACTGTTTCATCTTCGTTCTTTCAAGTCCAAACTCAGAAAATCATCCGCTTTGTCCCTAGTCTATGAGGCCTGCAATTTGCTTTCCATTTTATTGAATGGATTCAAAACCCTCGATTTTGAAACCCTAGACTCAAAGGTGAAACTTCAAGTCTCCAGATTTCTCTTATGCTCGATCAAATCGGAGCATGCATGAGCGTATCTCGAAGTCTCATTATGATTATTCGAGGTCCAGAGGTCAAATGCAATGACCTTTGAACATCAGAGCTTTGACCGATGGATTTTGCCTTCAATGGTCAACAACTCTTCTTTCAGGTAAAAACTCTCACTAATTTTCCTCTGTCTCTCTGATTTTTTACTCACCTATGCTTGCATCATCTGGTAGTCGTCACTCTCCATTACCTATGATTGAATCTTGCTGAAATCCTAAGTCATTAATGGTACTATAAATAGAACCTTGATTGCTCTCACCTAACATCACCAAACAACCTACAATCACACCAAAGAATACCTACCAAACCTGACAATAGTCTGAAAAATCTCATACGAATTAAGAGGCTAGGTTTCTTTTCTGATTGATCTCTATTTCCTTTTGTTTCTGATTTTCTTCACTGCTCAAGAGCTTGAAACTTTGGTTTTCATACGACTAAGTTAGAAACCATGTTTGGTCTGTTTCCATAGAAGAGGTTAGTGCACTTTCACCCTCTCTCTTTGATAGTTTCATTCGAAGACCATGAACATATTACTGTCATTCTGTTAATTGTTTCGATATTTGTTGTTAGTCTATAACTGATAATTCTGGTTCGTCATGACCTGTTGTTGATTTGTGATTAGCTATCATATTTTTATAAGTATTGATGGAGTAGTTATGTGACCTTTATGTCTTCTATTACATATCAAACAACCTATGTGATTAAGCAACTTAATAGACCTTAATGATTTTTCATGTTTGTATAGGCTTCAAGTTTTTTTAATGATTCTGCTATGATAATTATCCCTGCCATGCTGTTTCTGCATTTTGTTGTTGAGGTTGCTGTTTTGACAATTCTAACTAGAATAAACATGAAAAGTTCACAATTTAATCCTTTATCATTTAAATGAAATGTGTGAAGTTCAAATGTTTAAATGCTCTCCTTCTTTTATAAGTATTTGTTAACCTGTAAGTATTCTTTGAGTCATCACTATGAGAGTCTTATGCTAGTGCTTAACTGCTAATCACATCTCTAAGCCTCCTTACAGGAATTAGGTCAACTCCTGTAAACAACAGAAACACTTTTTTGCATATGTTTGTTATGATCAGGTTATCTTTCTTAAATTAGGTTATAGTCATGTTGAATGTTAACTGCCTTCAAGCTGAGTATAATTGCATCTTGCTCAGATGTTAATCTTTAGTCTATACAGCCGAGTTAAACTTGTTTGGTATAATATCTTCCCTGTCCTTAACCCTTAATGACATTGTTAACCTAATTTTACAATGATTAAAACTCATCATGTATTTGCAAGACTATATGTATAGTTGAATGAAGGTTCTTTATGTATCTGTGCATATCTCTCATGATTTCATGCTTCTGTGCACTATCTAGAAACTGCATACAGTTTTCTCTTTCCCCTTTAATCTGAATCGAACACAGTCTGTGAAGTTTAAGAGAAATTCTTTGTTGCTACTGTTTGGACATAATAGTTTGCTTACTTCATAACAAGATTGATACTCTTATAAAGGGTTAGTTCTGTCATCGATTTCAGGGTTAAGAAAGACTAATAGTCTGTGATCTTATTAACATTCTTAGATGTTCCATTTGAATCAGCAAACCTGTGATAATGTTAAAGTTTCTGATTATATTCTGGTAGCTTTAATAGCCCATATAGAAGTTCTAACTATGATTGTTTTCCTGAAACTTCATTGATGCTTTCAAAGTTCCAAATAGTATTGTTAACCTATGTGTGCAAAACTTGAGTAAAACTAATCTGCGATTAGTCTATTAAGGCAAAATCATTTGTATCCTTAAGTTTTAGCTGCTCTAAACTATGTGCTCTTTACCTGTTCTTGAAGATGTATGATCCCAGCTGTTGGTTCTTTAGCAATAACTATGATTGTTCCTGCCTCTATGCATGTTTGGAAACTTGACCTTTAGACCTGTTCATATGTGTTTCATTTACTTAGCATTGGAAACATAGTTATGAAAAAATGGAATTGTTTTGTGTTATTTATATTATTCTGTTAAGAAAGGGGGTATGCTTATGTGGTAGGGTGTGTTGTGGTAGTTGGTTTACATTGAAAGAGCCTCATTGGCACTCAAACCTATAGAGAAGAATGAGTCGTTAGTGGTTGAGGATATTTGGGAGTAGAATTTAACTCTTGGTTGGGCTACTTTCCGAAGCACAAGCATTACCCCGGGTCTTGAGACCCTTGAGAACTTTGAAGTGTCGGGGGATTCAAGGGGGCATCGACCTTGAGTGGAATTCTCTGCTTAGCTCTTAATTTATTGACACTTTTTATTCTCTTTGAGTTTAGTGTTTAGTGACAACGAAAGGTGTTCAATGTGGATCATTTGCTATACATAACCACCACATTAGTATAGCCTTCTTAGAGTTTAAATACTGTTAGTCATCTTTCTTTTATCCTTTTCCTACAAGTTTTATGTATGAGCATGTATATAGTATTGTCTTTCTAATGACTTTTTCTCTTCTTTTTTTTTGAATATGTACGATGGCTTAGGCTTGCAGAGTTCTTTACCAAATCTAGTATTGCTATATCTTGAGAGTCTAGAGTCAGCTGTCGTCCCTGTTACTGCTGGGCCTGCCTCTTTGAGGCCCAAAAACCAAAGTCCTTTCTTTCCCTTTACTCCTTTATTTACTGCTTTCGCTATTCTATAGCACTATGTTGTTGTTGTCCTTTATTGTGTTCATGTTGTTTTATTTCATATGTATACAACAATTATATTGGATTGAATGATTTACTGTATGTCTTAGGTCATATAAAATAACTTAGGCAAGCCTTAAAGAACCTAGGATTAAAAGAAGCACTAGTTAGTAACTAATCTTACATTCGTTAATTGTAAGTTGTTTATATTATTAACCTACTATGCCTTGCTAACTCTTCTTAAAGATTTTCTGAAGCCCCAAAAGCCTAACAAAAGGCGGCAGTCCCTCTTTTAAAAAGAAAACCAGAGTTGAATCGCAAGTTTAACTTTCTAAACGGAAATCCTTTAGAAAACCCAAGTGCTGCCGCTCCAAACCAAGATTTTCAAACGATTCCTTCAAGCCAGTTATTTAAATACCAAGGTATATCTTAGGCTTATTTTCTTACACCTTCACTAGAGTAATATGAACTCCCATGCTTTAGGAACAAAGTGTTTTAACTTAGCTTTTCTTTCACACATTTTCATACAAACACCACATCTTTTAAAGTTCTTTTTAAGCATATATACACAAACATTATTTTTCTAAGATTCTTCTATAAACCCATACCTCTTTAATCTACACTCTTTCTTTATAGGTATTATTCTATAATATAAGGTAAGCCACACTCTCTAAATACTAGTTAAGCATAATATAAATAATTAGTCCTAAATCTATAAACAATTAGTCCTAAATCTAGTCTAAGTCCTATGGAGCTACCTCAGTTAGATTTTAATGGGTGCCTAACACCTTCCCCTTAGAAGAACAAGAATCCTTACTCATAATCTCACTGGTTAGCAGACTAACGAAGAATATGACCTTTCGTAATTAAATAGGTACCCTAGTATGCCTTTAAATATTAGGTGGCGATTCTTTTTCATCAACAACAGAGAAATCACAAGTTGAATCTTGTTTTGACTCCTGAAAAATAGGGTGTAACACTTGATATCTATTTTTTTGGTTGTACAATGAAACATAGGTTCCTTGGTGAAGGAAATTGCAGCCTCGCTGTCACATTAGACTAACACTGGTGCAGAATTTTCAGCGATATCCAACAAGTGTTCCAAGAACTTTTTCAACCAAACAGCTTCTTGTGTTGCTGATGCGAGAGCCATGTATTTGGCTTTCATCGTAGATAGTGATACACATGATTGTTTCATACTACTCCATGATATGGCGCCATCGCTGAGTAAGAAAACATATCATGAGGTAAACTTCCTCTCATCTAGATTTATTCCATGATCAGCATCATTACACCCAACTAATGGGAGATCCTTGTCACCTTGGTAACAAAGCGCATAATCAGCAGTTTCCTTCAGATATTTCATGATCCTCTTTACTGCTTGCCAATGTGCTAAACCTGGGTGGGTTTGATATCTACTTACCAAGCCAATTGGTTGAAAGATATCAGTAGTGCACACCATAGCATACATTAGACTTCCGATTACGCTCCTATAAGGAACTCAACTTATTCCTTTTGTCTCTTCAGGAGTCTTAGGACACATCTGACTTTCCAAGGAATGGCCTTTACTGATATGAGTGTCAATTAGGCTACTATTTTGCATATTGAATTGTTCAAGAACTTTTCTAATGTAATTCTCCTGTGAGAGATACAATAGTTTCTTGGACAATCTCTTGAAATCTTAACTCCAAGAATATATGCAGCTTCACCCATATCTGTCATCTCAAATTGGGATTATAACCATGGCTTTATCTCAGTTATAAACTCTCTATCATTTTCAGCTATAAGTATGTCATGTACATATAATGTTAAAATCATAAGCTTGTTCCTTGATCTCTTGGTATAAACACAATGGTCTTCATCTATCATGGTAAAACCATTGGATACGACAACATTCTGAAAATGTATATACCATTGTCTTGAAGATTGTTTGAGGCCATAAATAGACTTCAAAATCTACAAACCTTTTGTTTGTGGTCTTTTCAATGAAACACTCAGGTTGTTTCATACAGATTTCTTCATCTAATTCTCCATTGAAAAAGGCAGTCTTTACATCCATCTAATGTAATTCAAGATCTAAGCTTGCAACAATATCTAGAACCAAGCGAACAAAGATAAATCGTACGACAGGCGAGAGAGTCTCTTCGTAGTCTATTCCTTTCTGCTGTGTATACCCTTTCGCCACAAGTCGAGCCTTATATCTATCAACTGTGCCATCGGCCTTGAGCTTAATTTTGAGAACCCATTTGCTCCCAATTGCTTTGCGTCCTTCAAGGAGGTCAACTAGTTCCAAAACTTTGTTGACTCTCATAGACTCCAATTCATCTTCCATTACTTTTGTCCATTTATCCTTAAAAGGGCATGAGGGAGCCTCTTTTACATTTTTAGGCTCGTTTCTTTCTTGTACGAGCATCATAAATAGTTCACCGTCTTCAATATTAAATCATCGGTGGGAAATATTTGTGAAATCCATGTCTTATTTGTTATTCATAATTGTTCCCATTTGTATTAATATTGCTCGCACTCGGATCAAGAACATTTATCCTGCTCCCACTTGGAACTTCCACTAAATGTAAAAAGATTACTTTCATTCGTATCTAATGATGAAGGAGGTCGTTGATGAGAAATTAATTCATCATCTGCTAAAATTTTCGCACAGTCTTAAAATGTGTCACTGTGGTCTAAGGCCTGTTACATGGTATCAAAGCCACCCCACGTACAACCTTGAACGATGGGTAGAACAAACCTCAGTAAAGATGCTGAGTCCCTAAGGGGGTATAAGTGACATCCTAGGAGAATTCCACTTCGACAAAACACTTAAAAGATGTTGGGTATATAAGTAAACAGTCCTTAGAACTTAGAGACTCATTTTAAAACTGTGCGGCCTAGGTCCAAAGCGGACAATATAACTAGTGGACTGGGCTGTTACATATTCGCGTAGCAGAAGCTGAAGGAACGGATGAACCACACTTTACTGCTTGACCGTGGTTATTACGGTGTGTTGGAGCAACCCCCAATTCCACAGTCTAAACCCTAGTCTAATTTTAGGAGAAGACAACATAGAAAATTATAACGACCCGGCCGGTCGTTCTATGTATTTGAGCTCTGTTCCCCTATTTTATGCTTCATGTGTGTTTAGTTTTGTTTATGTGACTTGCGGGGATAGTTGGTTTGGTTTCAGGGAGGTCTTGGATTAAATTGGAACACTTAAGTTCTAGTTTGAAAGCTTAAGTTGGAAGTGTTGACCAAGTTTGACTTTTGTGCATTTGACATAGGATCGGAGTTTTGATAGTTTTGTTAGGTCCGATAGTGATTTTGGACTTAGGCGTATGTTCGGTTTTGAATTCGGAGGTTCCTAAGTTGGTTTGGCTCTAATTGACGAAGTTGGTAATCTGAAGGTTTAGAAGTTAATAGGTTTGACCCATAGTTTACTTTGTGCTATCGATGTCCATTGGGGTTCTGAGCCTTGTAATAGGTTTGTATGGTGATTTATGACTTGTGTCTAAAATTTGGGATCACTGCGAGTTGTTTAGGCATGTTCGGCGTAAGTTTGGAAGTTAGAAGTTTGGAAGAGTTCATTAAGGTTGAATTGGTGCATGATTCGTGGTTTTGGTATTGTTTTATGTTATTTGAGGTCTCGAGTAGCTCCGTTTTATATTTTGGGATTAGTTGGTATGATCGAACGGGGTTCCGGGAGCCTCGGCTGTGTTTCGAATGAGTTTCGGACCATTTCTCTCATGTTGGAGTTTGCTGGTTTTTCTGGTGTTGGTGCCTTCATCGCAATCAAGGATGGAATCACGCGATCGCATACGATGTTTTGTTAGCTGGCAACTTCTACACTTCGCGTTCGTGAGATGAGTGACGCATTCGCGGTGGTCTCGACGGTGAAGCTTTCCATTCACGCACAGTGGTCGCGTTCGCGAAGGCGAGTGGTCGGGCAGGTGGTTAGCCTATACGACCGCGAGAGGAAATCATGTTCGCGTAAGGCTGGCTGGTAGATTGTCACATTCGCATGAAGACCTTTGCGTTCACAGAGCGCAGTATTGAGCTGGTGAGGTTTTAGCCTTTGCGATCGCGATTTAGGTCCTGCGATCGCGATGCATAAGCCTGGGCAAACCTTTAAAATATTATTTTTGGGACTTTGATTATTTTATCATATTTTGAGATTGGGAGCTCGTATTTGGGCAATTTTGGAGGGGATTTTCATGATTGGGACTGGGTAAGTATTTTTGTCTCGGATTTGATTATTATTCATGATTCCAACCTTGATTTTAGCTTTTGAATGGTGAATCTAAGTGAAGAAAATTGGGGATTTTGGCAAAACTCTTTTGAAATAAAAAAAATGAGGATTTGAACCCCGATTGAGAGTCCGATTTGGATGAAATTAGTATGGTTGGACTCGTATTCGAATGGGTGTTTGGAATTTATGATTTTTGTGGGGTTCCGGGAGGCGAGCTCGGGTTGACTTTTTGATTTTTGATAAAGATCGAAGCTTTTTGTTTGGGGATTATTTCCTACGGCATTATTTGATGTTGTTACATTGTTTTTACTAGGTTCGAGCCGTTCGAAGGTCGATTCACTTGGAAAGGAGTTTTTAGAGAATTGATTCACGCGCTTTGAGGTAAGTAACATGTCTTAAATTAATTTGAGGTTAATTTCCTCCATTGGCTATAGTATTTGGGATATGTTGGGGGTGACGCACGTGCTAGGTGACGGGCAAATATGCGTGCACCACGGTTATTCATGGATCAGGCAGACCTTAGGTTATTATATGTCTTTTTTGCTATCTTGCCTCGTTATATCCATGTTTTCTCTACTTGTATGAATATTTGAGCTACGATTCATGTTAGAAACCATGTATTGGCTATGTGCTTATTTGTTTGGAACATGATAGGGCTATTTTTGCTATTTTGAGCTACTTTCCTTAAATGTAGTCATACTCTTAGTTATGATGCTATATCCGCGTATAATATCTCTATCTCAGTGCATTCTTATCACGATTCTCACATGTTATTGATGCCTTATATGTGTAGCACATTTGAACTGAGTACTGTGATATGTGGATAATTGAGACTTGAGGAGTTGATGACTGAGTTGGGCTATAGAGCCGATTTGGTATTGATTTTGAGGTGACGTGTACGCCAAGCCCCACATTAGGCTAAGTGGTACGGGTTAAAGGGCGACGCGTACACTAGGCCCCATGATTCGGCTATGTGATATTGATTGTTGACGTATATTCGATCAGCGCTTGGGGAGAACCCACCCCTCCGAACTCAGGTATTCACAGTGAGCGCAGGCACAGGGTCATATGTATGTGATAGAGTAAGGGACTTATGTCAGGCACCCGTACATTGCTGACTGATGATGTTATGTGTGAGGGTTCTGGGGCAATTGTGCCAGCACTATACATGTGTTGAGATATGATATACTTGTTGAATTAATCGCGGTATAGTTGATCCTAGCATGTTTTCTCATCATCCAGGTACCACGTTGTGATTCTCCTTTATGTTTGATGGTACTAGATGTCCTTATTTGGTATTTTTGACCGAAAATCATTGTTAGGTTTATAACATCATGCGTAAAAAATTTCGTCAAGGAATTCATGCCTTTACAGCTATTCATGAAGAGCATGCCTATTTTCCTGTTAGTTGTGCAAAGGTTCAAATTAATATAGTTTGCGTTACTTCTCTTTACCATTATTATCTATATTTTTATTTATTTGATATTGGGCAATTGCCAAGCTTGTCATTATTTTCAGTCTGAGGTTAGGATTGTTACTCACTAAGTACATGGGGTCGGTTGTTCTCATACTACACTCTGCACTTTATGTGCAAATCCAGGTACTGCCGGGAGAGGTGATTGTTAGTTGGAGGCACTTGTACCAGATTATTGGAGATTTCGAGGTAGCTACTGATTTTGTTCGTAGGCCCGTAACTCCCCTTATGCTTTGTCTATGTTATCACTATTATATCGTCCAAACAACTTTGTATTTGAGGAATAAACTTCGTATTATTTATGTTGTACGGGGTGATCCTTTAGGCCTAAAAACGTAGGGCCCCTCCCTTCTTTCTTTATGAACTCGTTATTTACACTTAGTCATTTAACATAGATCAATGTAGTCGTATCCTTGAGTCATTAAGATTTTGTATCGATTCTCATTAGTTATAACAAGACGTTACGACTTCTAAATATCTATTTATTTGCTCACCTAGTCTAATTACATAATCCACATAGTTTATAGTTCGACCGGTACCCACAGTTGTGGACCTCGAAGAGTGCCTAACATCTTCTCTTTGAGATAGTTTAAGCCCTTACCCGATCTTTGGTGACACGAATTAGTCAAACAGAGTTATTCGTAAATGGGTGCCCAACGCATCTTAAAAATTGTTAGGTGGAGACTCTTCTCTTTTAACGCCCCCATTTACAAGAGTTGTCACGCGTCGAAGCCTGCTTTCGCGTGAAAATAGGGCGCGACAGAGAGGCCTCGTCATTTTGGATGTTTTAGTAGTGCCTCGTCTAGAGGCTGAGGTTGGTTTGTGAGGGGCTAGTCTAGCAGACCAGTTTATCATTTGCCACCACCCAGTCAAGGAGCTTCAATACAGTCTTTGTTCATTGCACTCCCAGCACAGAGCTCTTATCGCACTCCATCAATTTAGGGTTCATCAGTGTCGGGCTCTTCCAGCGGCTACTCTTGTTTACAGGGTCCGACTTAAGCCCCGCAGTCATTCCCAGTCCAAGGTTGCTATGAGTGTGGGGTTGGGGCATGTTAGGAAGTATTGCCCCTTTTTACAGAGCTCTAGTGCAGCAGGGTGGCCAGACTATAACTCCCACACCAATTGCTACACCACACGCTCAGACAGCTTCGGGTAGAGGTCGAGCGGGATGAGGTCGTCCTAGAGGGGGAGCTCAAAGTACTGGAGGTCAGGCAAGATATTACACAATCCCAGGGAGGAACGAGGCTATGTCATTAGATATAATGATTAAAGGTATTGTTTTTGTGTACCACAGGGATGCTTCAGTATTATTTGATCTTGAATCTACTTATTCATATGTGTCATCATACTTTACTTCTCGTCTGGATATGCCTCGTGGCTCTCTTGATACCCCTGTTCATGTGTCTACGCTGATTGGGGATTCTATTGTGGTGGATCACGTGTATCGGTCGTGTGTGATCACCATTTATGGTTTTGAGATGAGCGTGGACCTCCTATAGTTAGATATGGTATATTTTGATGTGATCTTAGGTATGTATTAGCTATCCCCGTACTATGTTATTCTTGATTGTCACGTTAAGATCGTGACGTTGGCGACGCCAGGGTTGCCAAGTTGGAGTGGAAGGGTTCTCTTGGTTGTACTCCTAGTAGAGTGATTTCATTCTTGAAGGCTCAACGAACGGTTGAGAAGGGATGCTTGGCATATTTGACCTTTGTCAGGGATGTTAGTGCTGATACTCCTACTGTTGAGTCAATTCCAGTAGTGAGGGAGTTTCAGGATGTGTTCCCAACAGAGCTATCGGGTACACCACCTGATAAGGATATTGATTTCGGCATTGATTTGGTACCAGGGAGCCTATCTCTATTCCTCCGTATCATATGGATCCAGAAGAGTTGAAGGAAATGAAGGAACAATAGCAAGAGTTGCTAGATAAGGTTTTCATCAGGCCTAGCGTTTCACCATGGGGTGAGCCGATATTATTCATTAAGAAGAAGGACAAATCTATGCGGGTATGTATTGATTATCGGTAGTTGAACAAGGTGACCATCAATAACAAGTATCCACTGCCGTTTATTGTAGACTTATTTGATTAGCTTTAAGGTGCCATGGTTTTCTCGAAGATTGACTTGATATCGATGTACCATCAGTTGAAGATAAGGGCTTCAGACATTCCGAAGACTACTTTCTTGACTCGGTATGTCCATTGTGAGTTTTTGGTGATGTCGTTTGGATTGAAAAATGCCCCAGCAGCATTCATGCACTTGATAAACAACATATTTCAGTCCTATCTGGATTCCTTCATTATTGTGTTTATTGATGATATATTGGTGTATTCTCGCAGTTGGGAGGATCATGCTCCAAACTTTGGGGGAAAAGAAGCTATATGAAAAATTCTCCAAGTGCGAGTTTTGGTTGCACTCGAGCTTCATTCTTGGATCATGTGGTATCCAGTGCAGGGATTAAGGTGGATTCGAAAAAGATTGAGGCAGTTCAGAGTTGGCCTAGTGATGTTT
This sequence comes from Nicotiana obtusifolia, assembly GCA_002018475.1. Lineage (NCBI taxonomy): Eukaryota > Viridiplantae > Streptophyta > Magnoliopsida > Solanales > Solanaceae > Nicotiana > Nicotiana obtusifolia. Next base: position 44,966 of record MCJB01013326.1, on the reverse strand, counting down.
GACATAAAAGATATAAAATTCTATGTAAATCATCTCATATTTGGCTTTTATTTTTTGAAATTGGGATGTTAATTGCGTCGATTCATGTTAATGTAATGTGTTTTTATGTGTAGGAATGAGTCGGGAGCAATTGGGGGCGAAACGGGCAAGAAACGAGCCAAAACGAGACGAAAGCGAACCTAGAGGCATTGGGCGCCACAGGCAGCGCCTGGCGCCACCTGTGGTGCTGGAGGCAGAACAGAAAAAAAGCTCACTGGTTGCAGCGCTCTGGGGGGTGCCTGGCGCCAGCCAGGGCGCCGACTTCGGGATTTCGTCCTAATCCGTCTAGGAGACCCCTAATTCGACCCCAAACCCTTCCCAACTCCTATATAAACACCTCTAAACCCAACTTGGAAAGGAAGAACGTGATTTTGGAGCCAACAAAGCTACGGAACATCACAAAAACGCAATCGATCTTCAGTTCATCAACTCTGTCTAGTATTTTTTATTAGTTTTTCAATACTCTATCTTTTGATTTTGTTGAATATGAGTGGCTAATCACCCCTTGTTCTGGGGTTGTGATTAGCCATGAATATTGTGATTCGAACTTGACAATTTCGTGTTTATAATTCATGTTCATATGGTTGTTTCTACAATTCTATGCTTAATTGCTTAATTGTTTTGGCCATCAATTAAGTTCTATCAATTATCTATGCCATGTTTGGGAAAACTACGCTTAGATTAGAAAAGAATTCAAGAAAGCATGCTCTTAACCTTTTAAGGGGGCGGATTCGTGGTTAGGACAGGAATATACTTAATCATCATGCTTAATTGAATATCGTGTTTTTATTGCATTCTTGCTAGATTAATTCCATAGGAATATAGGTGTTAATCTTGTCAAGAATAGGCGAATAGTACTTTGGAAGAAGGCTATGAGTATATTTATCGATCAATTAGCAACCATACATGAATTACATGAACAAGAAGTCAATTAGAACACAATAGGATTGGAAAAATAGTCACAACCCTGGAATATTTGTTTTATTGATTACTAAACACGTACTTTGTTCCTTGCAATTCTTAGATATAAATTAGAATTATAATCTAGAACAACCCATCTATTATACTCGATTCTTGCTTGTTTAAATAAGAATATTAGTTCGTTAGAAAGTAGTTAAGTTAAGTCCTTGTGGGTACGACAACCTGGACTCATAATCCTATATTACTTGTCGACCGCGTATACTTGCGTGTGCGTTAGGGAGCAACACCTAGACCCTCTACCGATACAAAGATTCGGAGTTTCCTTGGTTTGGCTGGGTATTCTCGCCACTGTATGTGTTTTCATCTATAGCATCCCCATTGACTAAGTTGACTCAGAAGGGTGCTCCATTCAGGTGGTCTGACGAATGTAAGGAGAGCTTTCAAGAGCTCAAGACTGCTTTGACTACAACTCTAGTTATAATTTTTCCTTCAGCATCGGGTTCATTACAGTCTACTGTGATGCTTCATGGGTTGGCATTGGGTGTGTATTTATGCAGGATGGCAGGGTGATTGCTTATGCTTCACGTCAGTTGAAGCCCCATGAGAAGAACTACCTAGTGCATAATTTAGAGTTAGCAGCCATTGTATACGCACTCAAGATTTGGAGGCACTATATTTATGGCGGTTCTTGTGAGGTGTTCATGGATCATCGGAGTCTCCAGCACCTATTCAAGCAAAATGACTTAAAATTGAGGCAACAGAGGTAGTTAGAGTTACAAAAGGACTATGATCACTATTATATATCATCCTGGGAAGGCCAATGTGGTGGCCAAACTTTGAGTAGGAAGCAGAGAGCACGGGGAGTCTTACTTTTATCCCAGTTGGAGAGAGACCATTAACTTTGGATGTGTAGGCTTTAGCCAACAGGTTCGTGAGGTTGGATATTTCGAAGCCTAGCAGGGTTCTTGCTTGTGTTGTATCATAGTCGTCCTTGTTTAAGCGCATCAAGGCACATCAATATGATGATCCCCACTTACTTGTCCTTATGGACATGGTGCATCACAGTGATGCTAAGGAGGTGACTATTGGTGATGATGGGGTATTGAGGCTTTAGGTCCGAATTTGTGTGCCTAATGTGGATGGATTGCGGAGTTGATTCCTGAGGAGGCCCATAGTTTGGGTATTCCATTTTTCCGGGAGCCGCAAAGATGTACCATGATTTGAAGCAACACTACTCGTTTGGAAGGATGAAGAAATATATTGTTGAGTATATGGCATGGTGTTTGAACAGTTATCAGGTTAAGTATGAGCATCAGAGACCTAGTGGTTTACTTCAGAGGCTAGATATACCAGAGTGAAAGTGGAGAGTATCACCATGGATTTTGTAGTTGGGCTACCACGGACCTTGAGGAAATTTAATGCTGTGTGGGTCGTTATGGACAGACTGACCAAATCTGCATACTTCATTCCAGTCATGACTACCTACACCTCAGAGCAACTCGCCCGAATTTATCTTAGAGATATTCTTCACCTTTATGGTGTGCCTGTGTTTATTATCTCGGATCAAGGCACTCAATTTACATCACGTTTTTTGGAGATCAGTGTAGCGTGAGTTGGGCTCACAGGTGGAGCTGAGTACGACATTTCATCCATAGATAGACGGATAGTCTAAGCGTACTATTCAGATCTTGGAGGACATTTTGTGAGACTGTGTCATTGATTTTGGGGGTCAGTTGGATTAATTTCTACTGTTAGTAGAGTTCTCGTACAACAACAGCTACCGGTCGAGTATTCGGATGGTTCCGTATAAGGATTTATATGGGAGGCGATGTCGTTCTCTGTTTGGTTGGTTTGAGCTTGAGTAAGCTATGTTGTTGGGCACAACTCTAGTTCGTGATGCTTTGAAGAAGGTGAAATTGATTTTGGAGCGGCTTCGTACAGTGCAGTTAAGGCAAAAAAGTTATGCAGATAGGAAGGCGCGTGATGTGGCATCCATGGTGGGTGAGAGAGTTCTACTCAGAGTTTCGCCCATGAAGGGTGTGGTGAGGTTCGGGAAGAAGAGCAAGTTGAGCCCTCGGTATATTGGTCCTTTTGAGGTTCTAGAGAGAGTTGGAGAGGTGGCCTACAGACTTACCTTGCCACCTAGCTTAGCGGGAGTTCATCAGGTATTTCATATTTCCATGCTACGAAAGTACTATGAGGATTCCTCACATGTGTTAGATTTCAGCACGGTGCAGTTGGACAAGGATTTGACTTATGTTGAGGGGATGGTAGCTATTCTGGGCAATGCAGGAGTCAAATAATTATTATATTGGTGAAGGTCTAGTAGAGAGGTCAACCGATCGAGGAGGTGACTAGGGAGACCAAGCATGATATGTGAAGCAGTTATCCTCACCTTTTCGACACTTCAAGTATGACTCTAGACTCGTTCGAGGATGAACGTTTATTTAAGAGAGGGGGAATGTAACGACCCAACTGGTCGTTTTGTGTGTTTGAGTCACGTTCCCCTATTTGATGCTTCTCATGAGCTTAGTTGTGGTTATGTGACTTGCAGGACTGGTTGGTTTAATTTCAAGGAGGTCTTTGATTGAATTGGAACACTTAGTTCCTAGTTTGGAAGCTTAAGTCGGAAGTATTGACTAAGTTTAACTTTTGTGTATTTGACCTCAGATCGGAGTTTTTATAGTTCTGTTAGGTCCGGATGGTGATTTTGCATTTTGACATATGTCTGAAGTTGGATTCGGAGGTTCCTAGATTGTTTTGGCTCGAATTGGCGAAAGTTGGCAATTTGATGGTTTAGAAGTTCATTGGTTTGACCCATAGTTGAGTTTGTGGTTATCAATGTCCGTTGGGGTTCTGAGCCTTGGAATAGGTTCGTATGTTGATTTATGACTTGTGTGTAGAATTTGGGATCACCTCGAGTTATTTAGGCATGTTCAGCAAGAGTTTGGGAGTTGGAAGGAAGAGTTCATTAAGCTTGAATTGGTGTGTGATTCGTGGTTTTGGTGTTATTTTATGTGATTTGAGGCCTCGATTAGGTCCATTTCACCGAGGCGAGACGTGCAGGTGGTTAGCCTACGCGACCGCGAGAGGGAATCGCGTTCGCGTAAGCCTGGCTGGTGGATTATCGCGTTTGCGGAAGGAAATGTTGAGCAGATAAGTTTTTAGCCTTCGCGATCACGATGTAGGTCCCGCGATTGCGATGCACATGCCTAGGCAGACCTTTAAAATATCATTTTCGGACTTTGAGTTTTTTTATCACATTTTGAGATTGGAAGCTCAGATTTGGGTGATTTTGGAGGGAAATTTCATGATTTGGACCGGGGGTAAGTGTTTTTTACTCGGATTTGGTTATTATTCATGATTTCAGCCTTTATTTTAGCTTTTGAATGGTAAATCTAAGTGAAGAAAATTGAAAATTTTGGCAAATCGTTTCTAAAATAAAAAATGGGGATTTGAACCCTGATTCGGAGTCGGATTTGGATGAAATTGGTGTGGTTAGACTCGTATTTGAATGGGTATTCGAATCTTCATCTTCGATCTCTCTTCACGATGCATTTTAAGGGCTAAGACTTTCTCTTAACATTTTTCTTTTATTTAAGTCATTGATCTCATATCTATAAACAGGGGGTGTGCGTTCACTATTAAGCCTACGCCCGTCCCTTCCTTTCAAACTTGATCCTTCCCTTATACTTGTTACTTGTTCGACTGAACTCGTTGGTTCCGCGCTCTATTCGCTCGATTTTTGTCGGGTTCTGGAAGGGGGGCCTAGATTGACTTTTTGGTTCTGCGCGTTATTCGCTCGAACCTTTTTTGTTTGGGGATTATTTTCTACGGTATTATTTGATCTTATTAAGTTATTTTTTACTAGATACGAGCCATTCGGAGGTTGAATCCGATAGGAACGGATTTTTGGTGTATTGATTCACGCACTTTAAGGTAAGTAATATGTCGAAATTTGGTTTGAGGTTAATTTCCTCCATTGGCTTTAGAGATATATTGGGGGTGACGCACGTGCTAAGTGACGGGCGTAGGTGCGTGCACCGGGGTTATTCATGTATTAGGCAGACCTGAGGTTATTATATGTCTTGTTTGTTATCCATGCCTCATTATATCTTTATTTTCTCTACTTGTATAACTATTTGAGCTACATCTCATGTTAGAAATCATGTCTCAGCTATGTGCTTATTTGTTTGAGTCATGATAGGGCTATTTTTTCTATATTGAGTTGCTTGCCTTAAATGTAGTCATACTCTCAGTCATGATGCTATATCTGTGTATGATATCTCTGTCTCAGTGCATTCTTATCATGATTGTCACATGTTGTTAATGCCTTATATGTGTAACACTGTTGAACTGAGTACTGTGAGATGTGGATAATTGAGACTTGAGTGGTTGATGACTGAGCTTGGGCCATAAAGCCGATTTGGAATTGATTTTGAAGTGACACGTACGCCAGGCCCCACATTAGGGTAAATGGTACGGATTAGGGGGCGACGCGTGCACCAGGCCCCATGATTGTCTATATGATATTGATTGTTGACTCATATCCAATCAGCAGTTGGGCAAAGACCTGCCCCTCAAGAGTCTGGTATTTACCGTGAGCACAGGCATTGGGTCATATGTATGAGCTTGAGTGATGGACTTATGTCAGGCACCCGTACAATGCTGAGTGATGATGTTCTGTGTAAGGGTTCATGGGCAATTGGTCCAGGCACTATACATGTGCTGAGATATGATATACTGATGAATTAATCACGGTATTGTTTATCCTACCATGTTTTCTCATCATACAGGTATCAGGTTATGATTCTCCATTATGTTTGATGGCACTAGATGTCCTTATTTTGTACTTTGGACTAGAAAGCATTGTTAGGTTGATAACATCATGCGTAGAAAATTCTGTGAAAGAATTCCTGCCTTTACAACTATTCTTGAAAAGCATGCCTATTTTCCTGTTATTTGTGCAAAGGTTGAAATTAATGTAGTTTGAGTTACTTCTCTTTACCATTATTATTCTATATTGTTTTATTGGTTTTTGGCACTGGATGTTGGGCAATTTCCAAGCTCGTCACTGCTTTCAGGTAAGCTTGTTACATATTGAGTACATGAGATCGGTTATACTCATACTATACTCTGCACTTTATGTGCAAATCCAGGTACTATCAGGAGAGGCGATTGTTAGCTGGAGGCACTTGTACCAGACTATTGGAGATTTCAAGGTAGCTGCTGATTTCATTCACAGGCTTTGGAGTCCCCTTCTGCTTTGTTTATGTTATCATTTTTCTATCGTCGAGACAACTCTATATTTTAGGATTAGACTCAGTATTTAAATTTTATAGTGCCCATGTGCTCGTTGACACCGGATTATGGAATGGTTGTAGTTGCGTTATTGCTGCTATTTTCAAATATTTTATGATTATTCCGTTGTTGAGATTATTAAATTCTATTATTTTGAGTTTATTGCTATTATTTGAATATTGGCTTGCCTAGCAAGCGGTGTTAGGCGTTGTCACCGCTCCGGTAGGAGTTTGGATCATGACAAAAATACTACAAAGAGCGTATTTTAATTGTACACTATAAGTGTACAGATTATAAGGGTTAACTAATAACCCTATTGGCCCTTAAAGCACCTCTTATGGATGGACCCAGAATATCCTACACTACAGAACGAAAAACTATGTATTTCTTATTTTCATCCAATACCTATTTATTTCATATGTGTATTTACTTTAGATCAAATTTGTAAAATATTTGTTGGAGTTTCATTATTAATAGCAAAATGAACTTTATATGTGTGTGTGTATATATATATGAATGTATGTATGTACACAAATATACACATACATAGATATATATACACATACATACATACATACATACATACATACATACATACATACATATATATACATACATACATATATATATACATATATATATATATATACATATATATATATATATGTATGTATATATATGTATGTATATATACACATATATGTATTAACATTAGTTTGCTTCCTAATGATATTTATTAGATAAAATTGTGTAGGACTTAGCACCTATTTCTATTCTGATACCACATGGCTCTGATACCACTTTATACCGGATCGCTTCAACGGTGCTACAGGGAGCCTTTTACAGAGGCACCAGCCATGTCAAGCTACAGTCCTGTCAAGCAAACCCAAAACCACGGTCCTCTTTCTTAACCCTTCAAGACGCTCTCCTGGCTAATACAGATTCTTGAGGACCACCGGTTATGCTGCCATAATTAGGGTTTACTGCTTGGACTGTAAACTGCCTGGGCGCTATAGTCTCAACCTTAGTACCGTCGGGTGATACAGTATAAAATTAATACCAAAACATGCTTAAGAATAGTCTAGTATGCATAAGTTCAACACCTCAGTATTTAGCCTATCATTTAGTCAAAATGAATAATAGATAAATAAAAAACTAAAATTAAATAATACCTGATATATATACCTTTTTAAGTGCACTAATTATTTGAATAATCTTTTTCATGCCAAATCTATATTAAAAAAAAACTTGAAACAACGTTATATTGGCTACAAGCTTTTTATTTGGCAACGATAATGATATTCTTTTAAAGTTATTTTTATGTCTTTGGCTAGAAAAAAGATAAAATACACAGTTAGAATAAATAATTATTGCATCTAAATAAGAAATAAAATCACATAGTTGAAACTTCATTATTTTGGTTAAAAAGATCATTTTGCTATATATACACACACACATATATATATATATACACACACACGCACACACACACACACGCGGTTTGTAGAAGGGTTTTCCTCCATATCAGCACCATTGACTAAGTTAACACAGAAAGCTACAAGTTCCAATGGTCTGACGCTTATGAACGTAGTTTTCAGGAGCAGAAGAATCGATTGACATCCTCCCTAGTGCTCACTCTTCCCGAAGGAACAGAAGGTTATGTGGTATATTGTGATGCCTCAGGCATAGGTTTGGGGTGCGTATTGATGCAGTGTGGGAAGGTGATTGCATATGCATCAAGACAATTGAAGAAGCATTAAAGAATTATCCAACCCATGATTTGGAATTAGCTGCAGTAATATATGCTTTGAAGATATGGCGGCACTACTTATACGGCGTCCATGTTGACATCTATACATATCACAAGGGTTTACAATACATCTTCAATCAGAAGGAGTTGAACTTGAGGCAGCGTAGGGGGCTCGAATTACTGAAAGACTACGACGTCGAGATATTGTATCATTCCGATAAAGCCAATGTTGTGGCAGACGCTCTCCATCGTAAGTCAATGGGAAGCCTAGTACACATTGAGGCAAGTAGACAGGGGTTGACTAAAGAGCTTCATTAGCTAGCCAATTGAGAATCAGATTGTTAGACTCTGATGACGGAGGTGTTACTATACAGAATACGTCGGAATCATCTTTGGTAGTCGAGGTAAAAGCACGGTAATATGAAGACCCTACCTTGGTACGATTGAGAGAGGGCATTCAGCAGAAATTTTAGCTTTTGAGATTGGAGGAGATGGGACACTAAGATACCAGGGCCGATTGTGTGTGCCTAATGTAGCAGGGTTGCGAGAGAAAATTATGATTGAGATTCATCAGTCCCGATATTCCATCCATCCCGGTTCAACAAAGATGTATCATGACATTAAGGAGCAGTATTGGTGGGATAACATGAAGAAGTCTATTGCATAATTTGTAGCCTAGTGCCCTAATTGTCAACAAGTAAAGATTGAGCATTAGAAACCCAGTGGATTTATTCAAAATATAGAAATTCCGACCTGGAAATGGGAGGTGATTAATATGGACTTCATTGTTGGGTTACCTCGCTCTTATCATAAGTTTGACTTCATCTGGGTGATAGTTGATCGACTTACAAAATGTGCCCATTTTTTGCCAGTTAAGACAACTTACACAGTTGAAGACTATGCGAAGCTGTATATCAAGAAGCTGTATTTCAATTACACCGGCACACCATGAAGCCTAACAATCTCCTTGATATACAGCTTCGTATAGTCTTCAGCTGTGTAAGTTGTCTTAACGGGCAGAAAATGGGCACATTTTGTAAGTCGATCAACTATTACCCAGATGGAGTCAAAATTATGATAAGAGCGAGGTAACCCAACAATGAAGTCCATATTAATCACCTTCCATTTCCAGGTCGGAATTTCTATATTTTGAATAAATCCACTGGGTTTCTGATGCTCAATCTTTACTTGTTGACAATTAGGGCACTAGGCTACAAATTATGCAATAGACTTCTTCATGTTATCCCAGCAATACTGCTCCTTAATGTCATGATACATCTTTGTTGAACCGGGATGGATGGAATATCGGGACTGATGAATCTCAATCATAATTTTCTCTCGCAACCCTGCTACATTAGGCACACACAATCGGCCTTGGTATCTTAGTGTCCCATCTCCTCCAATCTCGAAAGCTGAAATTTTACCCTGCTGAATGCCCTCTCTCAATCGTACCAAGGTAGGGTCTTCATATTGCCGTGCTTTTACCTCGGTTACCAAAGATGATTCCGACGTATTCTGTATAGTAACACCTCCGTCATCAGAGTCTAACAATCTGATTCTCAATTGGCTAGCTAATGAAGCTCTTTAGTTAACCCCTGTCTACTTGCCTCAATGTGTACTAGGCTTCCCATTGACTTACGAAGGAGAGCGTCTGCCATAACATTGGCTTTACCGGAATGATACAATATCTCGACGTCGTAGTCTTTCAGTAATTCGAGCCCCCTATGCTGCCTCAAATTCAACTCCTTATGATTGAAGATGTATTGTCAACTCTTGTGATATGTATAGATGTCAACATGGACGTCGTATAAGTAGTGCCGCCATATCTTCAAAGCATATATTACTGCAGCTAATTCCAAATCATGGGTTGGATAATTCTTTAATGCTTCTTCAATTGTCTTGATGCATATGCAATCACCTTCCCACGCTGCATCAATACGCACCCCAAACCTATACCTGAGGCATCACAATATACCACATAACCTTCTGTTCCTTCGGGAAGAGTGAGCACTGGGGCGGATGTCAATCGATTCTTCAGCTCCTGTAAACTACGTTCACAAGCGTCAGACCATTGGAACTTGGTAGCTTTCTGTGTTAACTTAGTCAATGGTGCTGATATGGAGGAAAACCCTTCTACAAACCGCCTATAATATCCTGCTAGCCCCAGGAAGCTGCGAACTTCTGATGGTGTTGTAGGTCTCGGCCAATTCTTTACTGTATCGATCTTCTGAGTGTCGACACTAATACCCTCGTCAGATATCACATGGCCAAGGAATGCTACTGAGTTCAGCCAGAATTCACATTTGGAGAGATTAGCATATAACTTATGATCCTGAAGCGTCTGTAATACTATCTGCAAGTGGCCCGCATGTTCCGCCTCTGAATGAGAATACACCAGAATGTCATCAATGAATACAATCACGAATACATCGAGATAGGGCCTGAATACACTATTCATGAGATCCATAAAAGCTGCTGGGGCATTTGTTAGCCCGAACGACATTACCAAGAACTCAAAATGCCCATATCTTATACGAAGGCTATTTTTGGAATATCCTTCTCCTTGACTCTCACCTGATGATACCCTGACCGTAAGTCAATCTTGGAAAAATACTTGGCACCCTAGAGTTGGTCAAACATGTCGTCAATCCTTGGAAGTGGATATTTGTTCTTTATAGTAAACTTATTCAACTGTCGATAATCGATACACATCCGTAATGACCCATCTTTCTTCCGCACGAATAGGACTGGCGCACCCCAAGGTGAAGTGCTAGGCTTAATGAAGCCCTTATCCAGCAAGTCCTTCAACTGTACCTTCAACTCTCGCAACTCTGTCGGGGCCATCCTGTATGGAGGGATAGAGATCGGTTGAGTGTCAGGAAACACATCAATGCTAAACTCAATCTCCCTTTCAGGAGGAAGACCTGGGAGTTCATCTGGGAAAACATCTGGAAATTCATTAACCACGGGGATTGATTGTAGGGTAGGCGGCTTCGCCTCCGCATCCCTAACGCGAACGAGATGATAAATGTAACCCTTTGAGATCATCTTCCTTGCCTTAAGATAGGAAATAAATATACCTTTCGGTGTAGCAATGTTCCCCTTCCATTCGATGATGGGTTCACTAGGAAATTGAAATCTAACTATCTTCGTACGACAATAAACATTTGCATAGAATGAAGCCAACCAGTCCATTCCCATTATCACATCAAAATCAACATTTTCTAACTCAATTAAATTCGCCGAGGTTTGACGACTACAAATCATCACTGTACAACCTCTATATACCCTTCTAACAATTACTGATTCTCCTATCGGAGTAGCTACCGCAAGTGGCTTACTTATTAATTCAGGTTTGACGCCAAACTTATTAGCCACAAAGGGTGTAACATATGATAATGTAGATCCCGGATCAATCAACGCATACACATCATAAGAGAACACAGACAATATACCTGTAATAATATCTTGAGATGACTCGAGATCCTGTCGACCTGCTAGAGCATATGTTCGATTTTGAGTACCACTCGAACTAGGCACTGCACCTCTACCTCTACCACGACCCGTCGACTGCTGAACACCCCGTGCTGGAGGTCGAACTGATGAGGAAGAACCAGCCACAGATTCAGTCGGCTGAGCCATACCACCACCTCCTCTGTTAGGACAATCCCGCCTCATATGGCTAGGCTGTCCGCAAGAATAGCATACATCGGAACCTCGACGACACAGTCCAACGTGGGCCTTGTCGCACTGATCACAACGAGGTGTTGGGGGTCTCGCCTGACTAGTATCCCTATCATATTGTGAGCCTGATGCCCGCGAACTCTGGCCTAAACCAGAATAGGTAAATTGATCATACTGAGGCCTCTAAAAGCGTGGAGGAGCAGTAGCTACAGGTGGCGCCAAACTCCTCGAAGACTGGAGCCTGACACTACCTCTGAAGTCACCAGAATACCCTGTAAATCTCGCCCTCTTATGCTGACCCCTATCCTGCTCCCTGTCTGCTATTTGCTGGCGCTTACGATCCTCTAGTGTCTGGGCATAAGCCTGAATACGGGAAATATCCATGCCCTCTATCAAGGAGGCTGTCGTGCACTCATTTATCATATGTGGTCCCAATCCGTTCACGAATATGTGCACCCTATTGCTCATCTCGGCCACTATATGGGGAGCATACCTTGCTAAAGAATTAAACTGCATACTATACTCTCGCACACTCATATTACCCTGTCGAAGGTTCAAGAACTTATCAGCTCTAGCTCGTCGTATCTCAACTGGAAGGTAGTGACGAAGAAAGGCCTTAGAAAATTCCTTCCACATAGGTGGAGGAGCGTTCGGACCCCTGGATCTTTCCCAACTATCATACCAGAAAACTGCTAAATCCCGTAACCGATAAGAAGCCAACTCTACTGCCTCCATATCACTAGCATGCATAACCCGTAGTGTACGATGAACCTGATCAATAAAAGTTTGCGGGTCCTCCTTGGGGTCTGACCCGGTAAACACTGGAGGATCCAGATTAATAAAATCACGAACTCTCGCACTAACCGGTTTATCAGCAGCACCTTTATTCTGCCTCTGAGCCTAAGAAGCTACCAAGCTAGTCAACAACTGTACCGCACTCTGCATATCCAGGTCTGTAGTACCAGATAGAGGAACTGGAGATGCTGGGTGGCTTCTAATATCACCTGGAGGAGAAGGAGTAAATGAGGTCTGAGATGGCATCTCACTCTGAGGCTCACTTTGGCCTTCTCTGGCAGGAGGCACTTGACTGGTACCCTCTCCCGCGGCTATATCAAGGCGTCACTTGCTTCCTAGTCGTGGGCAACACTGAAAAGAACATGGTGAATATTAGAGACGAATACTTACGACTCACTTTACGCACGATCTTGATTCAGGAAAAAGGTAACAACCCTAAATGTCATGCAGCCTCCTGATTATAAATGTGGCGCGCTACACATCCATAATCAAGACTCTACTAGACACGGTTCATAGACAACCCCTAGGACAGACTTGCTCTGATACCAAGAAGGAAAGGGACAGTCTCGTTTATTGCTATTGTCCATTTTATATAGGAAATGCAGCCGGAAATTTCCATCATAAATCCACGATGAATTAGACTCCCCGTAAACCCGTACATTCGAGGACGAATGTTCCTAATGGGGGAAGGGTGTTACAACCCATATTTGCATACGTTAGCTTACGCCATAAGTTACTCTATGTAGGTACGAGAAGAGATTATATTTGAGATGATGAGAATTTAGTCCTATTGGTCTTAAATGATGCAAGGGTGCATAAGGGTGGATAACAAGTATTAGAAGTTAAACGAATCAAGGATGTTGTAACTCGTATTTTCGGGTAAATCGAGGGGTGATTAATATTACCAAGAGGTCATGTTTTAAGGTATTTGAATCATATAATACCTGTTTCATAAGTCTTGAAGTCAAACGAGTTATGAAACAAAAGTCGACAAAAGTTGTCGCAACTTAGGTTCATAATTTTACTTAAACATTAGGTCAAATGTTTCTAAGCTTTTCTCCCAAGTTACAAGGAATTAGGGGCTGATCTACATACCACATTAAAAATCTATGAGTCTAGTTTCCAACGCATTAAACCGTTTGTCAATACGATCTCAGAGTATAGAGATAATTGTATTTCCGAGACCTGCGCAGATTGGTAGGTGAGAAGTAGGTGCATCACCTACTTGCCAAAATTAAAGGACAAAATTAAAAGTCTCAAAGTCGGCCAAGAGAGGACTTTTAAGGGATTATAAACTCAGTTATTTCACCCTTATTTCAGACCTTCAAAACCAAATTGAACCCCTGCAGCCCCTCCCCAAAAATCCTACACAAACCCTAATCGATTTTCCCTCTCTTTCAAGTTCTAATTGGGGGTGAAACCTAGAGTTTGAAGAACCAAGGAAAGGGCTGAGTTATACAACAAGTAAGGTAAGTTTACTACTCTCTTTCATACATTTTTTCTCCTGTGAATTCATGGTAATTCGTTCTATACATGTAAGAACTCACGGGACGGTGATCGGACGCCGTGAGTTCGAGTTATTCACTTGTAGCGGACTGTTTTGTGGAATGTTTTGTGTTGCTGTTGGGCTGCATGTTTTACTACTGTTTTGTGGAGTTTTGGAGGAAGAAGGGTGTGGAGAAACACCATATAGATTTAGGGTTGTGGGCTGATAGTTCTTTGTAACATTTTCGGGTCGTTTGACATGACTACGGTGGTCATCGTATGTATGAAGTGAGTAGCTTGTGCGTGGACTGTTTTGGGAGGCTCAATATGATTATTATTGATATTGTTTGGGATTTTTGGTGATTTTTTTGAATTGTGTGAAGTCATATATATAGGGGAGGTGCTGTCCGATTCATCGTACAATAGGTTATGGTTGATACATAATAGTTATGACGCTTAAATGATAACGATAGTATCGTTTCTCTTATTGTAGACTAAGGAGTTGTGACAGTTGCATAGCTTGAGATTGGGGCAGTATATACAAGGTATGTGAGACTGTCCCTTTCCTTCTTTTGCACGACTCTGATTGTATATAATGCAATAAACGAACCTCCAAAGATAATCTACTCTTAGAAGGTAGCAGTACTTATATTGTTTCCCCTCTTATGGGAGGATTGATGTTGATGTTACTTCTTTGACTTTACGCCACTCCAAAAGGTTGAAAGTGTGATTCCAAGGAGTCCAGCATGCATTATCTATTTTGCCCTACCGAGCCGCGCTATAGTCGGCCGGGTATGGCACCTATTGTGCAACTATATATATGTATATATTTTACTCTACTGAGCTGCGCTATAGTCGGCATCTATTTTACTCTACCGAGTCCGCGCTATAGTCGACCGGGTATGGCACCTACTGTGCAACCACTGATCAGTTGGGTATGTTGTTACCGAGCCTTATGATGGCCAGGGTATGATATGATGATGATGAGGCCCACAGAGGCGTATGTATATGATGATTTTAAAAGGATATATATATATATATATGCACATCAGGCATTTCATGATTAGTCGCCCTCAGATTTGCACTCAGATGTTACAGGGTGTATATTTTCTATCCCTATGCACATTACTGTTCTTACATTATGCTTTCCTGTCTTACATACTCAGTACCTTATTTGTACTGACGTCCTTTTATTTTTGGACACTGCATGTCGTGCTGCAGGTCCTGATAGGCAGGTAGACGAAGCTCCCCCACCATAGTAGGCTGCCAGTTCAGCGTTTATTGGCGAGATCCCTTCTCCGGACTTGCTATGGTCTTGGTATGCATTGCGGCAGTTATGTTCCTTTAGAAGCTCATAGACAAGTGTCGACTCATGTATAGTTGGGATTGCCTTGTCGGCTAATTTATTTTTGTTGTATAGTTCTTTTATGACAGCCTTGTCGGCCATGTTATATATGTTTATGTCATTATCTAGAATTTTGGTTGGTTAGGATTATTGTCTGCCATTCATACTGATCTTGTCGGACCTTATAGATAATAAGAAAGGTTAGATAAAATGTACGTTGGTACTCGCACGTAAGGCCCGGGTGCCCGTCATGGCCCTCTAGTTTGGGTCGTGACACCTGGATTCCATCAAACCTAAGCACGAGGCTGGAACATGCGTCTTCAAGATAATCGAGTCTGTAACCCCGGAACTGACCCCGATTCCAAATCAGCTCGAGTAAACATTATCAAATCAAAATAATGGAAGGGCGAAATATCCGTGACCGGCCGGATATCACGGCGGGAATCTCGGCGCGTATCGATGAAGCCGATTAATTAGCAAATCATGAGAGTTTTTACCTTATACAGAATTGTACCTAAAGTAGGACTCCTCTACTATATAAAGAGGGGTCTGATTATTTGTAAAGGGGATGGTAACTGACGTTCTAAAGCAATATACTATTCCTTCTAGTTATAATTATCTCATCACTCTGTTCCGGCACTGATTGCAATATTTTTCGGCTCAAGGGCGGCCAACCCTCAAGGCCAAAACTGCTTAACTTGTGTGGTTTGCATTTACCTTTTATCATTTCTTTCAATTTTAATCTGATTTTTCATTTTGCATCAAGTTAATGTCTTAAAACCACGTATAAATTCAATTGTTATTCTGATTTTGAGGGTAAACAGTTTGGCGCCCACTGTGGGGCTATGGATAATAGTGGTTATTTGATACAAATCTCCATTACACACACTGCTTTACACTTGCTCTTTGAAGTGTCTTTGATTCCAGGCTAAAATATAAAAATGTCAAACCCTCAATCAGCACCTCTGCATGACAATGCAACTACATATTTTTAAGAGAGAGAAAGTCTGGCGATAAGAGAGAGAAAGAGGGACCAAGCTTGAAGCTCATCGCTAATGGCGATGACTATACCGGCCGGTGACACACCAGCTGGCGACCCCTCATCTTCGACTTCCCAACCCCTCTCAACAAAACCTAGCAACCCATACCCCCAGATTACAATCACCTTCTCAAACCAGAAACCCTAAATTCGAACAACACGGACCCTAAACCAACAACCACAATCGAACCGATACCCCTCAAAAAAGCTTCTTTTCTGCAAGGACAACCATTCGTCAAGTTCACGGAAGCTGAGGTCGACAGAATGAATCAAATCAAAGGGCTCCAATATGCGGCAATCGGCAAGTTCTCATACGGATGGCCAGATATTCAAGACTCCGAAGAATAATCCCTTCGCAATGTGGAATTAAAGGCGATTGCAACATCGGACTGCTCAGGGACAGACATGCACTCATTCGCCTGACACTCGGGCAAGATTTCATCAATTTTACATCCAAAGCAGTCTATTATCTAAAAGAAAAAGACGGATTTGAGTACCAGATGAGGACTTTTATTTATGATGCCAAGTTCAAGGAAGAAGAAGAAACATCAAAAGCGATGGCTTGGATATCATTCCCAAACCTACTTCCCACATGCTATGTCAAAGAGTGCCTATTCTCTCTAGCCTCTGCTGTTGGGAAACCTCTTCATTTAGACACTTCCACTATCAATAAGACTTGTCCAAGCTGTGCAAGAGTTAAGGTGCTCATGGATTTACTAGCTGACATGCCCAAAAAAGTTCGCATGGACATTGAAAATGAAGCGATAGGGTTAGTCAGAACAGAATGGGTTAAGATTTAGTATGATTTTATTCCTAAGTACTGTAAGCAATGCAAACTACAAGGTCACGACATGTTGGAATGCTGGAAGCTGCATCCAGAATTGCTAACTTCACAATCAGCAGAGCAAAAAAGTAATAAAACAAGCACAGGGGAACTCAATAAACAGCAGGGAAAAGAAAAGGCTCCTTTGATGGGCAATGCAGGCACTCAATGGAGGGAAGTCAAGGACAATTGGGCACATAAGCAAGCAAAGCTTAAAACAGGACAGGAAAGGATAACACTCGACAAGGCTGCTCAACAGACACAAACATCCAACAAATTTAACATGCTGAACCTGGAGATAAGCAGTGACAACATAAACATCCAACAGCTAGAGATGAAGGAAGCAGCTACCAACACAAGCCCAGCACCATACATAGTAGAAGAACCCTTATGCTCTGCAGCAGATACACACAACCTACCAGCAGTCACAGTCCTGAATAACAAAGCAGATAACAAAACAACTGCAGACAGAAAAGCAGCAACATCTGAAGGAATGCAGCACCATACAGAAACAAGGACAGCAATCACAAAAGAATCCACTTCCCAGTGGGTACAGGAAAATTTCAATACCAGCAAGACCACAAGCATCATTCCTCAACAAGAGAAGCTAACACAGGTCACTCTAGTTGAGAAATCAATAACAAAGACAAAAGCCAAGAAACCAGCAATAACTGAATCAATAAAACTACAAGAAATCTCAAAAAGTAGTTCTGGGACACTATGGGCAGATCAAATGGAAGAAGACTCAGAAGAAGGAGAAATACTAGAAGCAATGCAAAGTGAAGAAGAGGGAACAATGGGAGCAAATGAGGAGGATGCCCAAAGTGAAAAAGAAGCTGACAATAACAATGTCACTTTGAGGAAAATCAGTAACACACAGGACAACCACCAAGGAAATCTACTGACAATCGTAGATCAAAATCAAGCCAATCTTGAACCTCAACCAGAAGAAGACACAACATAAAATCCTAGATCAGCATCAAAGAAAGGAGCAATAGTAACACAGCCAAAAACAATCGTTAGAACAAAAAACTCTAACATTGCAGCAGCAACAAGGATTGAGGAAAAGCACAAGAAGCATCCTGGAAAAGACTTAGATGATGAAACCACTCTCTAGAACTTCATCACTATGGCCAAATAAGGAGAATTTTTACCAACTCAAATAGCCAAAGTGAAATCAGCAATCAAAGGAAAGAAGAAACAAAACAAAGACAATAACAACACCTCTACAGTAGGTGTTCAAACAAGAAGAGCTTTAACTTTCCCCAACAATCAATGATGAATGCAATTATCTGGAACATTAGATCAGTCAACACAATGCAAGCTTTCGAAAGATTGATCATTTTGAATTCATTGGCATCATGGAATCAATGCAACAAACAAAAAGGATGGAAAGACACAGTAGAAGAATTGGCTTCACTCAAGCAGTAGCTAATGTCTCGAACAAAATCTGGGCTTTCATCGACAATATATATGAGATTACAATCCTATTTGATACAGTACAGCAACTCACCTTGAAGCTTCATCACACTGGAACACAGATAGAACTCGTACTCACGCTGGTCTATGCTAAGTGCAATGCAACAAAGAGGATAGAATTGTGGGATTCACTGTATGATCAAGCTCAAGGCATAACAATTCCATGGCTGGTACGAGGAGATTCCAATGTGATTGTTGATCAAGAAGAAAAATTTGGAGGACTGCCAGTGCCGTTCAATGAGGTAGATGACTTCAGATATTGCATCAACACCTGCAACTTAACTGATTTGGGATTCAAAGGCAGCATATACACATGGTAGAACGACAGAGCAGATGAGGATTGCATCTTTAAGAGATTAGACAGATGCTTAGCCAATGCAGAATTCCAACAAACTTTCCCAAGTCTAGAGGTTACTCACCTATCTAAGATTGGCTCAGATCATTGCCCTCTTCTGTTAAAATGTGACACAGAAGCAAGGTCAATCAAGAAGCCTTTCAAGTTCCTCAATTTCTGGATCAATTATAATACTTTCAAAACAGTTATAAGAGAGAATTGGCAAGCAGACTTCACTGGTGATCCCTTCATCCTCTTAAACTACAAGCTCAAAAAACTAAAAAAAGCATTGTCAGTCTGGAGTAAAGCAACATATGGAGACATATTCCAAAACATAGCAAGCATGGAGGAAGTAGTCCTGGTACATGAAAAGCAATTTGAAAAGAGATCAACCAAACAGAACAGAGAAAGACTACAAAGAGTTCAAGCTCAGATGATCAGATACTTGGCAATAGAAGAGCAATTTTGGAGACAGAAATCAGGAATGACATGGTTCAAAGATGGAGATAGAAACACAAAATTCTTTCATGCTCAAGTGAATGGTAGAAGAAAAAGACTTCAACTAAGAAGGATTCAAAACAATGATGATACCTGGATTGAAGAATAAGAAGAACAAATAGCAGAAGAAGCCATCAACTTCTACAGAGATCAATTCTTAGAAAACACAATCCCATCAGACTTCAGAATCTTAGATCACATCTGGCCTCTCGTGGATAGGGAACAAAACACAGAATTGATCAAGCCACCTACACTTGAAGAAGTTAAGCATGATGTCCTCTGTTTGAATGGTGACTGTGCAGGGGGACCAGATGGATTCACAGGTTCCTTTTGCCACAACTGCTGGGAAATCATTGGTACAGACATCTACAATATGGTCAATGCTTTCTTTGCAGGTCGACAATTACCAAAAAGTGTAACACACACAAATTTGGTACGACTTCCCAAAAAGAAAGAGGTGACAACATTTTCAGACATGAGACCCATAAGCCTCAGTAATTTCATAAATAAAGTCTTCTCAAGAGTCGTCCATAAAAGAATGGTTAGAATACTGCCCTCACTCATCTCTCATGAACAAGCAGGATTCGTAAAGAGTAGAACAATAATAGAAAATGTTCTACTAGCACAGGAAATCATCAAAGATATTAGCCTAAGAACAAGAGCAGGACCAAATGTAGTCATCAAACTGGACATGACAAAGGCTTTTGATCGTCTATCTTGGCTCTTCCTGACAAAAATGCTAAGGAAAATGGGATTCTATGAAGCTTTCATTGGGCTGATTTTTGACATTATTGGAAATAATTGGTACTCGGTCCTTATCAACGGACAACCACATGGTTTGTTCAAATCAACCAGGGGAGTCAAACAAGGCGACCCATTATCACCTACTCTATTCATTCTAGCTGCTGAAGCTCTATCAAGGGGATTAAATGCACTGCATTCCAACCTATACTTTTGTGGTTTTGGGCAGCCCAAATGGAGCCCAAAAATCAATCATCTCTCATATGCAGATGACACAATCATTTTCTCTTCTTCCGATGTCACCTCCTTACAACTGATAATGGAAGTTCTACATGCATATGAAGCAGCATCTGGCCAGCTAGTTAACAAAAGCAAGCCAGCCATCTATATGCACTACTCTACCAGTACTAAAGTGATCACAAAAGTTGAAAGAACCACTGTCCAAAGCTCTCTTCTGTAAGCTGTGGTGGAATTTCATAACCAAGCCTAGTCTCTAGAGTGCCTACATGTGCCAAAAATACTGCAAAAACACAATGCAGTACTAGTCCCATGGACAAGAGGAACACAAGCTTGGAAGAGGATATTAGGATGTAGAGAGAGCATAGAACATCAAAATCAACTGGCAGCTAAAAATGGGATCATCACTCTTCTGGTATGACAACTGGATAGGATTGGGAGCACTTTACTTCATAGTACCAGCAGACTTTCCAATAGACTACTCAATAAACAATGTAAATGATGTCCTACAAGAAGGCAACTGGAATGTAGACAAACTCTCAGAAGCTCTGCCACAAGAATTTGCAGCACACATAGTGGAAACAATAAAGCATCCAAACAGGGGAGATACTATGGACATACCACACTGGATGCTACAAACACAAGAAAATTTCAGTGTTAAATCTGCCTGGGACTACCTCAGAAGAAGAGATGAACCCAAAAGAGCCTACAAGATGATCTGGGTTAAAGGTCCTCCTTTTAAGATTGCCTTCTTCATATGGAGAGTCTGGAAGGCTAAACTACCCCTGGTTGACTTCTTGAAAAGACTTGGATATCAAATGCCATCCAAATGCTGGTGTTGCACACAACCAAAGGAGGAAAGCTTGGTGCACCTCTTCTTTACATCCAGCATAGCAACTCAAGTATGGAAATACTTTCTGACAAGAGCAGAATTGCTCTTGAAAACCTATCATTCCATCAAGCAATAACCAAGTGCTGGACAACACAAACAGTCGATAGACTCAAATCTATACTGCAGGCAGTTCCATCTTGCATTGTTTGGGAGCTATGGAAAAGAAGAAACTGTTGCAAACATGGAAAATCTATCACGGTTAGCAGGGTCATATATCAAGTTTCCACAACATTACAAGCACTAGTACAAGCAAGAAAACCAGGACTTAATGTCCCACACAAATGGCAGGATCTCTTGCACATGATGGAAAACTACACCCCAAGGATAACTTACAACAAAGTTATATGGGAATTTCCAAATGCAGGGTGGATTAAAGTCAACACTGATGGAGCATCAAAAGGGAACCCAGGAAAGAGCTCAATAGAATACTGCCTAAGAGATGAAACAGGGGACATCATATATGCATTTGGCACAACTATCCCAGAAGGAACAAATACCATCGCAGAAGCAACAGCTATAGTGGAAGCACTGAGATACTGTAGATCACAAAGTTACTCTCACATATGGCTGCAAACAGACTCAACGCTATTGAACAACATCATTAATGGCAGATGGAATCCACCATGGTGCATAGCTGAGCAAATAGAAGAGATACTGCAGCTGAAAGAAGCCTTCACACTTAATGTAACACACATATACAGAGAAGGAAATAAACTGGCTGACCATCTTGTAAACTATGCACTAGATTTTGAGAGAATTGAGTGCCATGATTTCTGGCAGCTTGACATATAGGGCAGAAGATTAATTAATAAAGATAAACTGCAATGTCCATACTTAAGAGTGAAAGTAGCAACATAGCAAGCAGAAAATGGAAGCAGTGGTCTTACACCAAGTCACAGACAGACTTTCTCATTATTGTACAATGTTTAACATCAATAGCTCAAAAACTTACAATGTTGTACTAATACCCTCTCTAATTCTGCAGGCACACTATCTGATCACATCAAAGCCTAAACTTTTCATAGAAGAACAGAGGAGGCTGCAACATTGGTTCTGCACTAACATGTTACTATCTAATGCTAGACACAATAACTGGTGTTTTGCTGAGTGCAGGAAAGAAGACACTGTATCTCTGCAACAAAGCAAACGCACAACAGCAACAACACCATCAAGACATATCAATTGGCTTCTTTTTGGCTATTTGAAGCAAAAACAGCCATATGCCAATGCAGCACAATCACTGCAGAGCACAACAACAGCAAGCTGCTCACCACCTGACCTCTTGCAGGCTGCAAAGTACAAAATCAGGAATATGCCAATGCAGCACACCCATTCAGCAACAACTTGTAACACAATCACTCAACAACAACAGCACAATCACAAAGCATCACAACAACAACATGCTACCATCCTGGCACAAATGTAGCAAAACAACAACATGCACAACATTGCTCCCCACAACAACAACAGAGGAAATTTTCACAAAGAAACTGCAATCGAAGAAGATTCACTGCTCCTTACAGCATCACAAGGAAACACAAGCTCACTGCTCTCTGTAGAAAAGAAAGACTGGAACATCCTGGCACATTGGAAAAGAACACAACCACTCACAGCACTCACCAGCAGCACAAAACAGATATCTGGTCTCAGCAGAAACTCAAAGAAAGGAATAAAATCAGTAAAGGAAATCATCACACAGCAACAGTCTCCACAAGTAAACCAACCATCACACCAACAGTATTATATAAACAACCAAGGAAGCATTTATCACCATTCTCAGAACCATAGAAACAAGATCATATCTGAACCATGCAATGTCACAAAGATAGAAGCCATCTTGAGCTGGATCAGGCTATTGTTGCACTTGCAATGTGTGGTATTAGCACTCTTGGTGCTCATTCTATTGCAAATACAGCAATCAGTGTGGCCCAGTTTTGAGAACAACTACCAAGCATTAAAATCATCAGCAACATCCACACTGCTCAAAGGACACAAATCACATCAACAAAAACAAAAATGCCAATACAACATCAACAACAACCCTCTCAACCAGCAACCACAGCAGCAACACCCAATCAACACACAGCAGCACAGAAGCAGCAGCTCACACAGACACAGGATAACACAGCAGCAGCTCCTCATCACAGCAATGCAACCAATGCTGCATCAGCAGAAGCACCAGCCATGCAGGAACAACAAAAGAAGTCAAAGACATCAACAAGAAATCAGATGTACCAGCAATCACAAGAGAACACAGCACACATTTCTTTCAAGGAGCCTCCAAAGTACCAAACATCAACAGACTCGCCAAAAGGTAACCTCAGAAGAAAGCACAGCAACCAACAACTACAACAGATCACATCAACCTCATATATCCTTCCCACACTGGATCATCATCATAAACAACAACTCCAGCTCTTAGCAGAAGTCACAACACACAACTCACAACAATCACAACATCAACAACAGCAGTCGCAAAAAGGCACAGGCAACAGTACAACTATGCAGTCATAAGATACACACCAATAGCCATCTTCAACTTGGCTTTACTTGCCTCACAGGTCAAAGCAAAATTTGAAGATTGGGTGCGCTTTTTTGTCACTCTTTTGCTATATCCTATCACCATAGCCAAAGTAGAAACACATGCACTTTTTTTGTATAGCTGACCTAGGAAACGTGCACATCATTTTTGTACATACGACTGGCTACCACAAAATAGGCAGTCCCCATATACAATAGGGCTAACCACCTTTTGCTACTCGGTTTCTCTTAATCAACATTTTAGGATGATTATAGGTACATGTATTTACTTTTGGGAGGTAAGGTTAATGTCCCCCTCCATCTTTGTACCTTATTTCTATTAATTAAAATTCATATTTAACCACAAAAAAAAAGCACCTTTGCATGTTGACAACGAGTCTAGTCACAAGGTCAAAATAATAACATAGCGTCCGGTAATGAGATACCGCCTGCTGATCCCGCTGGAATTGCGATCGCTGATCTGATTGACGCTAATTCGCATGTGGCTATCGATGCAAACTTGCCTACCGACCCAAGGTAGACAAAATCCCAGGACCACCTCCGATATGAAAGTGCCTGAATTCCAGGAAGTTCGGGCAAAAACCTTTTCTTACCAAGCACGGCTCCGAAGCCGATCCCTAAGAAATTTCGTATGCCTAAAATACCCAAGTATAACGGAATAACCGACCCAAACGAGCATGTGACCTCATATACATGTGCTATCAAAGGGAACGACTTGGAGGATGATGACATCGAGTCTATTCTGTTGAAACAATTTGGGGAGACCCTATCGAAGGGAGCTATGATATGGTATCACAATTTACCCCCTAATTCTATTGACTCATTTGCTGTGCTTGCAGATTCTTTCGTAAAGGCACACGCAGGTGCCATCAAGGTCGAGACTAGGAAATCGAAACTTTTCAAAGTTAAACAAAAAGAAAACGAGATGCTCAGAGTTCGTGTCCCGGTTTCAAATAGAATGAATGGATCTGCCGCCAGTCGCTGATGATTAGGCTATTCAAGCTTTCACTGAGGGACTTAATATTCGGAGCTCGATGGCTTCACAACAACTGAAGCAGAACTTAATACAATACCCGGATGCATAACCGGTATCAATCAAAAATCAGAGTCGAAGATGGTCAACTCGGGTCCCCTTCAAGGTCTGTCTATCCCGTCAGAACCCTTGATAGAGTCAAAAGAGATATTGATCACGAACCGAGGCCAAACAGGGATCGGTATATAACTGAGATTGAAGAAGCAGCGGGCCCGGGCGAAACTCCATGAGAAAGGAAAGGAGAAATAACCGATGTCAAAGCAGCCGGAGACTTATGACAGAAAATGGCTTCGACAGTTCCAAAGACGCACCGAGGCCATCAGAATATAACTTCAATATCGATGTTGCCGCCATTGTATCATCTATCGGGCGCCTCAAAGATACCAAATGGCTTCGAGCTCTACAGTCCGATCCAACCCAAAGGGATCCTAACTAAATGTGCAAATATCATGGCACTCACGGCAGAACGGAAGATTGTCAACAGTTGAGAGAGAAAGTGGCCCGTCTATTCAACAATGGGCACCTTCGGGAGTTCTTGAGCGACCGAGCCAAGAATCATTTTAGGAACAAGGATTCTAACAAACAGGCAGAATATGAAAAACCTCAACACGTCATTAACATGATCATCGGAGGGGTTGATATCCCATAGGGGCCGATGTTGAAACACACCAAAAGAAACAAAATCGGGACTACATACATGAGAGAAATTTATCTTTCAACGACGAGGATGTGGAAGGAATCGTGGGGCCCCAAAATGATGCACTGGTAGTATCTGTACTCGTAAATAAAATTCAGGTTAAACGTGTGTTAATGATCCAGGTAGCTCGGTTTACATGCCTGCAGTTCGAGTTTTGAACAGATTCAACATGGCATGTGAGACCACTAAGGGCGAAATAATGTTACTCGTAAACACCACCGGAACCATCCAGGAGACTAAATTTTATGTGATCGAAGGGGACATGAGGTACAACGCTTTGTTCGGAAGGCCATGGATCCACAACACGAGGGCAGTGCCTTCGACGCTGCATCATACATTGAAATTTCCAACACCTGACGGAGTTAGAACGGTGTACGGGGAACAACCGGCAGCAAAAGAAATATTCGCGACTGAAAAGGTGACACCGGCGTCTACAGTTTCAACATCGAAGGGCCCAAATCAAGTGGTTAAAAACGGGGCAAAATAGCAATCACTGAAACCATCTTCGGCATATTCGAACAAACAAGGGGAAGTCAAGGATGATGATTATGAGATCCACAGATCTTTCATAGCCCCCGATGATTTCGTCGCCACTAAATCGACAGTCGAAGAACTAGAACAAGTCATATTGCGAGAAAACTTGTCCGATCGAAAGGTATACCTGGGCCATGGGGCTAAGCTCCAAGCTCAGGGTAAAACTCATTAAATTTCTTATAACTAACGATGACTGTTTCGCTTGGTCCTACCTCGATATGACAGGTATCCCATCGGAGATAACCACTCACAAGCTGAGCCTGGACCCGAAGTTTCATCCGGTTAAACAAAAGAGGAGACCCCAATCCAAGATCAAGCATTCTTTCATCAAGGATGAGGTATCTAAACTTCTTAAAATACGGTCTATTCGGGAGGTCAAATACCTGGATTGATTAGCAAACGTAATGGCAGTCCCTAAAAAAGGGAACAAATTAAGAATGTGTGTAGACTATAAAGATTTGAATAAAGCACGCCCCAATCCTATTTTCCTTTGCCCAACATCGACCGTATGATCGATGCCACGGCTGGCCACGAGACCCACAGTTTTCTCAACGTCTATTCCGAGTACAACCAAGTACTGATGGACCCGGGTGATTAGGAAAAAACTTCCTTCGTCACTATTTATGGCACGTACTGTTATAACGTAATGCCGTTTGGATTAAAAAATACTGGTGCCATATACCAACGCTTAGTAAATCGGATGTTCGAGAAACAAATAGAAAAATCAATGGAGGTTTACATTAATGACATGTTTGTTAAGTCCTTGCAAGCAGATGACCATTTAAGACATTTGCAGGAAACATTCAGTATACTGAAGCAGTACAACATGAAGCTGAACCCAGAAAAATGTGCGTTTGGAGTAGGGTCGGATAAGTTCCTCGGATTTATGGTATCTAATCGGGGAATTGAGATCAATCCTGATAAGATTAAAGCCATCGAAGATATCACAATCGTGGACAATGTAAAGGTCGTGCAAAGGTTAACCGGGCGAATAGCCATCCTGGGGAGAGTTATTTCGAGGTCATCTGACAAAAGCCACCGATTCTTTGCACTTTTGAACAAGAAGAACGAATTTTCATGGACCCCGGAATGCCAGCAAGCTTTGGAGGAACTCAAAAGATATTTATCGAGCCCGGCCCTGCTTCACACACCGAAGGAGGACGAATAACTATACTTATATTTGGCGGTCTTGGAAATAGCGGTAAGTGGAGTCCTAGTTCTCAAAGAGCAAAGTAAGCAATTTCCAATTTACTATGTTAATAGAACCATAGGTGAGGCCAAAACTAGGTACCTTCACCTGGAAAAACTGGCGTTCGCTTTGTTAATCGCCTCTAGGAAGCTAAAACCGTACTTCCAATGTCATCCCATATGTGTAACTACTTATCCATTGAGGAACGTTATGCATAAGCCCGAACTTTGGGTCGACTGGCCAAATGGGCCATAGAAATAAGTGGATACGATATTGAGTATCAACCTCGGACCACGATTAAGTCTCAAATTTTGGTAGACTTTGTGGCCGACTTTACATCGGCCCTAATACCCGAGGTCGAAAGAGAGTTGTTGATTTACTCAGAAACTTCCTCGGGAATCTGGACCCTCTCCATGGACGGTGCCTCAAATGCAAAAGGGTTTGGACTTGGCATAGTATTAAAGCCACCAACAGGTAATATAATTAGACAATCTATTAGGATTGTGAAATTGACTAATAACGAGGCGGAATATGAAGCCATGATTGCAGGCCCTGAACTAGCCAAGAGCTTGGGGGCGGAAGTGATCGAAGCCAAGTGCGACTCCCTCCTTGTGGTAAACCAAGTCAATGGAACATTCGAGGTCAGAGAGGAGCGAATGTAAAGATACTTGGACAAACTACAGGTGACATTATATCGGTTCAAAGAATGAACTTTACAACACGTACCTCGGGATCGAAATAGCGAGGCCGATGCCCTCGCTAACTTGGGATCATCGGTCGAAGACGACGAGTTCAACTGGGGAGAAGTCGTACAACTTTTGAGATTGGTGGTGGAAGAAGGCCACGCTGAGATCAACTCAATGACCCTAACTTGGGACTAGAGGAATAAGAACCTGGAATATCTCAGATCCGGTAAACTGCCCTCGAATCCAAAAGAATCGAGGGCTCACGTACAAAGGCGGCTCGATTTAGCCTGTCCCAAACGGAACCTTGTATCGAAAGAATATTTGATAGCCCATGCAATATGTCTAGGGCCGGGTGATACTGAGTATGTTTTGAGGGAAATCCACGAAGGTACTTGTGGAAATCATTCGGGCGTCGAATCGCTAGTTCGAAAAATAATCAGAGCTGGTTATTATTGGATCGACATGGAAAAAGACGCAAAGGAGTTTGTTCGAAAATGTGATAAATGACAAAGACACGCTCCAATGATCCATCGACCCGGGGAGTTGCTCCACTGGATTTTATAACCATGGTCGTTCATGAAGTGGGGAATGGACATCGTTGGCCCCCTTCCGCGGGCACCAGGTAAGGCTCAATTTATATTGTTTATGACTGATTATTTTCCTAAGTGTGTGGAAGCCCAGGCATATAAGAAGGTCAGGGAAAAGGAGGTCATATACTTCATTTGGGACCACATCATATGTCGGTTCGGAGTGCCATCCGAAATAATATGTGACAATGGGAAACAATTTATCGGTAGCAAAGTGACCAAGCTTGTCGAGGATCATACGATCAAACGGATCGACCAACAAACCATACTCTAAAACCTCAAAAAGAGGTTAACCAAATGCCAAAGGAGGGTGGAAGGAAATCCTGCCCGAAGTGTTATAGGCATACCAAACTACTTCGAAGTCTAGTACCGGGGGCACCCCGTTCTCACTAGTCCACGGCGCCGAAGCTCTGATACCAGACGAAGTCGGAGAGCCAAGTCTTAGGTTCCGATATGCAACCAAGGAATCAAACAGAAAAGTTGTGAACACGAGCCTTGATTTATTGGATGAAGGGCGTGAAGCAGCCCTTGTCCGGTTAGCCGCCCAAAAGCAACGGATCGAGAGATATTACAATCGAAGGACCAACCTTCGACACTTCAGTATCGGAACTTGGAACTAAGGATGGTTACACTAAACACCTGAAACCCGCGTGGAAGGAAGTTGGGGCCGAACTGGGAAGGCCCTTACCAAATTATCCAGATTACCGGTAAAGGATCGTACAAACTCGGAATGATGAACGGTGAGCAACTACCGAACAACTGGACCATAGCTCACTTGAAGCGATACTATTGCTAAGGTATGACCCCATTCATTTCCTTTTATTTATTTACATTCTGAACTAACATTTGCAGGGAATCATCGAGAAATGATACAATTTTTAGGTCTAAAAGCGCGCATTGCACTCTTTTTTCCTTGAATTGGTTTTGTCCTAAATGGGTTTTTCGTCAAGGTTTTTAATGAGGCAACAGTGTATCGTGCTAACTTAGAATTGAAGGCGGATTACAAACTGGTATCTAAAGTCACGACAACAGTATTCGAGGCCTCTCTATGTTCAGCCCCGAACACTGGGGGGCATCATCCTCGGATAACAACTTTAGTAAGGAAGGAAACTTTACGATTCAATGATCTCGGCTATATCAATAGGATTTTCTGTAAGGGCCAAACGGTCACTAAAACCGTGCCCACATTGACTACTCAAGCTCTAGCGTGAAACCTGTACACATGTGTAACTATCACGTACAAGAATAAAAGAAGTTTCTACCTTGCGGATAAATATCTTATCCTTTAAGATTTTTTTTTCTTATAAGGAATTTCATACATTCGATCCCCTAAAGGTACCGAGCAAAAGGGTGATACAAAAAGCAAAAACCAAAAACATCTAAAAGGGTCCTAAGTGGCCTCGTCTTTGTCAGGGGGCGCATCATCACCTTCGGGGTCTCTGCCACCCTCAGACTCACTCAAATCTTCAGACTCCTCTAAATCTCCCTCCTCCGGATAGGCCAGCTTCCTAGAATCAGCTTCTAGCACCTTGGCATTCTCGATCTCAGCCGATAAATCAAAACCCCGAGCGTGAACTTCCTCGAGGGCCTGCCTATGGGATTGCCACTTCATATGCTCGACTATATTTTTTGATTGGTCTTGGGCCACTTTGGCATCAGCCTTGTACTGGGCCACCATTTTATTAACTTCGGCTTTCACCATATTGACTTCCGACTTGGCCGTTTTAAGCTCCTTGGCCAGATTATCTCGATCTGAGACGGCCGAGCCTAGCCGAGATTGAAGCTCCTCGACCCTTTTGGTTTGGATCTCGACCCTTTCCTTTGCCGCTCTTTGCTGGACTTCGAATGTAGTTAGCTGTTCCCAAACAACCTCTTTTTCCGAGGCCAGACGATCCATCTTGCCTCTCCATTCATCGGTCTCAGCTTTGACTACATCCATCTCAATTCGAAGCTAATCAATCCAATCAAGTTTTTGCTGGACCTCCGGATTTTGACCATCAGTCACCGAATCAAATTCATCATCACTTATTTCGAAAACTTTTACCTGCTTGACCAAGTCAGCATGATCCTTCCGGGCGACCTCTAGCTCGGCACGGAGGTTCTTAGCCTCCCCTTCGAGCTGCCCACTAAGAAACTTAAAGGCGTCCCACTTCTTAGTAAGCTCTCAAACTTCGGCTTCAAGTTATTTCAGGTCATCCCGATGCCTTAAAAAGCCTCGCGATGAAGCACCGAAGCCTACAAGCAAGAAAAGAAACGCTAAGTCATCTGCAAAAAAAAAAAAAAAAAAAAAAATCTAAGTGTAAGTAAAAAATTCACTCAGGGAAGCATGAAGTTACCCGGTTCAACGCCTGTTGTGCTTTGTTGAAAAGGCAGGGTGCATTCACCTCGTTCATCTTAGCTTGATCATCTTCGGTCACAAGGCACTGAAGATAGCTGGCCATCCCTACGGGGGAGAAAGAATCCAAGCATCCTCCGGAAGGGAACAAATAATGGTACGTTTCCGATCGGGATACGCACTCGGAGCAGGAAATTCACTGACCAATATCGGGCTCGAAGCGGGCCTGCTTGCTTCTGAGGATTGGCTTTTCCTCGGTATATCTAAGTCTTCCAAATTGGTAGCATCTTCCATGGCCGTCGGTCCTCGCCATCGAAGATACCGCGAAAAAGGTCATGCGTTCCATGAGTTCCTTTGGCGGGGCATTCTTTAGCATCTTGCGCCTCGTTAAACATTGATTCTGTGAATGACGGTGACTCGGCAATCTCTATTACGCCAAGTGCCTCCTTCAAGGAGTTGCCCGCAGCTCGCGAGGATCTGCCCCCGACCTCCTCTGTTTCTCTTACTTTGTGAGGGACAGCCTCACCCTCCTCCGGCTCGGAAGCTCCTTGACCTTCAGGCTGAGGCGGCACGCTATCCATCAGGTCAAAGGCCCTTCCTTCCCCATCAGACTCATCTCTTAATCGGTAAAGTGAATCCGGAGGCGGCGCTCGAGCACTGGTGCTTTCCCTTGGGTTTTCGCATTAATCGCCTCTTCGGTTTATCCTTCTCAGGGCTTGAAGAACTCGGAGGATTTTTTCTTTTCTACTCTTTATCCTGCTTCGGAGCGAGGGGCTCGGTGAAGACGTCATTGTCACCGGATAGAGGCCTTATTTCAACATCTTTTTGTAAACCTGCAAAAGGAAAGTGAAACAAGTTAGATATCAATGGTATGAAAGTAAAGTCGAGTATAACTTAAAGAAAAAATCTCATCATGAGAACAGGCCTCCCATCGGCCCTTCAAAAGCTCATGCCACGCGCGCTCGGAATAGGGCTTTTGCGACACGACACCCTCGACCCACTCCTTGAGTCGAGGAACTGTGTCCAACATCCGAGCAACAGCTGCATCACAAAGAATCGATAAGAGGATGGGCAAAAGAGAAATGATAAACAAATTCTTAAATTCAAGGTTATACTTACGCTTCATGTTCCATTTCTTAGGAAATGGCATGTCCTCGGCCGGGATTAAGTCCGAGGTCTTCACTCGAACAAATCAGCCTAACCATCCTCGGTCCCGATCCTCGTCGATGCTCGAGAATGGGACCTTACTGGCCTAACGGGCAAGTTTTATTAGCCCCCCTCGATAGAGCCAGGGACTGTACAGACGCATGAGGTGATCGATGGTGAGGGGGAACCCCTCGATCTTGTTTAGGAAAAAGCGGAGGAGGATGACTATCCTCCAGAAGGAGGGATGAATTTTGCCTAGGGTCATCCCGTACCTCTTACAAAAGGCGATGATGACCGGGTCCAAAGAGCCCAACGTGAAGGGATAAGTGTAAACACTTAAAAGACCCTTCATGTGGGTGGTGATTGCTTCCTCAGGCGTAGGAACCACTACGTGCTTACCGACCCAGCTGCAGTCCTCCTTGACCTTATCGAGAACACTATCGGTGACCGAACATATGTATCTCGAGACCGGTTCGTGATGTGCCGGAGAATTTCGGCACATTTGATACTAATTGCTTAGATTTTAGCTTGTTTTAAATGCAATTTCCCTATGTACTTATGTAATTTTAGTATTTTCGCATTGTATAAGGCGTAAGGACCTAAGAGCATGAAAAAGAGTTCAAAAAGCCACAAAAAGACAAGAAAAGAGCAAAAAGGCATCGCAAATGTGGATATGCTATCGCAAAACCCACATGCGAGCTGCATATTTCACACCGAGATTGCAGATCAAAATAAATTTCTGGGCAAAGTTCAACGTCAAAAATGCGGTCTCATCTGCGATCGCATAACCTGTTTGCGAGCCGCAGAAGTAACCGCAAACTAAACATGAAGTCTACTGAAGGAAGAAAATGCGATGCAAGATGCGGTCGCATTTCTACAATGCGGACTGCAAACCATGAACGCGGTGAAGGCGAAACTAGGGTTACAACTTGCGATGGCCATGTCAAAAATGCGGACCGCATGTTTGTTATGCGACAGAAATGCGGTCGCACATTCAACCTGAAAGGGCAGTTTTGTCCGATTTTTGGCCCTCTATAAATAGATTTATTGGGGTTTTGTGGGCTCTATCTTGTCTGACTTTAAAAGCTACAATACAAGGCATTAATATTCCTCTCTTTTGGAAGCTTTTGGGTCAAGAATCTTTCACTTTGTAAGCTTTATGGCATTTAATATTCTCTTGCTTTTGTATTTTAGTATGAGTATCTAACTTTAAATACTAAGGTTGTGGACCCTAAATGGGTGTTATGTTAATGGGTGTTTAACATTGAATATATATATGTAATGGTTGGTTGATATTTATTTACTTCTCATTCTTCATTTATTGTTGGTGGTTGCAAACATTAACAAGTGCCATTAAATTCTTGCTTTGCTTGGGAAAGTGGGGTAGAATTTGGTAGAAGTAAATACCAAAGACTCAAGGTTTTAAACCTTGTTTAATAAAATCGCTTAGGAATAAGTGGATTTTATTTGGCATAAATTGATTGTTCTTAATTGCAACTCTTTTATATTTGAAAAAATCATAAAGAGGAAATACTACCTAACTATTGAAAAATATTGGGTAGTCATTTAGACATCATTTGCCTATCAAAAGGACCTTCCATTAGAAATATATCATATTAACACCGGTAGTATTACACTTCATTAATGGGGACATAACCTTGGTTTCTTTAATCAAATTAT
This sequence comes from Nicotiana obtusifolia, assembly GCA_002018475.1. Classification (NCBI taxonomy): domain Eukaryota; kingdom Viridiplantae; phylum Streptophyta; class Magnoliopsida; order Solanales; family Solanaceae; genus Nicotiana; species Nicotiana obtusifolia. The sequence goes on along the minus strand of MCJB01013326.1, from coordinate 11,175 downwards.
TTACATTCTCAATATTCAATTAGCCATCACCGAAAACCAAACTCAATTCATACTCTTGTTACCATTAATACATGCTCTTGTTACGGTTAACTAGATAGAATTATGACTTTAGTCGAGTAACACACTAGTCAAGTAACCTTTTCACGCCTACTCCCTGTGGGATTCGATCCCAACCTTGTTGGGTTATTATATTTGACATCGACCACCTTACACTATTTATTAAAGTGTAATTTGAGCGTATGAGTTCGCACCGGCCCGGTACCGAGGAGGTTTTCTCAACCTTGAAATCGGCTCCGGTTAAGCACCTCGTAGGGACGAACATCTTTAGAAGGGATTCCGATGTCGGTTCCTCAGTAACAACAGGCAAAACGTTCTTAGTCGGTTTCGAGGACGAGGGGGTTTCTTTTTGAGGAACAGATTTTGAAGTCTTTGCCATTGCTTCTAAATAGAGGAGAAAAACAGGTGCTGATAAAAAAGGAGGTGTAATTAGTAGATAACTTATGAAGGCTTTCAAAAAACAAGAAGGGAAGAGGTTTGAAGATGAGAGTAATGAAGTTTTCTTAAAACACAAGTGCAAATGTTTGAATGTGAAAGTTCTAATGAATGGATAAAAAGGGTATTTATAGTTTTCTCAAAACGGCGGTTCGCATCCTGAAGCGGCAGACCGTTAATTGACACACAATTAATGCCGTGAAAACTGCACCGACGAGACGTTTCAACTATTCTTATCACTTACGTCATAAATTTGTCGTCATTTATGAGAGTAAGAATCGGAAGCTCGTATAGTGAGAATCTGAGGCTCATATCGTTTCTCGTCATTTACTCTCCGAAAAACGAGGGGGCTATCTGTATATGGTAGAAATCAAGCTCGCCTATTGCATGATAGACCGGGGATGAAACATAATGGATTGAAGATCGGCCCTAGATTCCATCGAACCTAAGCACGAGGTTGGAACATGCGTCTCCAAGATTATCGAGTCTGTAACTCCGGAACTAACCCCGATTCCAAATCAGCTCGAGAAAATATTATCAAATTAAAATAACGAAAAATCAAAATATCCGTAACCGACCGAATATCACGACGGGAATCTCGATACTTATTAAATTGCATGTTTAGTATATCGTCATACAAAACGGAATGGAGATAAATATCTTACAGTAAAATGGAAGGGCGATTAATATCTTACAGCAAACTACATTTTCCACATAGTAATTTGTAAAATGTTGCATAAAATGGAGATTGCTGCCCGAGGAATAAGTTAAAGTTTCTCCCTCCATGCAATTTGCCACTTATGGAATGATACCGTTACCGTATCATTTCTCGGTCATAGGGAGGGATTAATAAATTAAAAAAAAGAAAAAAACTATTCAGTACTTGCCGGAAAGAAAGGAGCTGAACCCGCGGTTCATTAACTCTATGTGCTGTATTTGGTTTGGGGGGGACAGGGAGTTGAGACTTGAGAGTAGTGCGAGACCAACATTTCTTGCTTTAGAAACTCTTGCTAGTACGAATCTTTTACACGATTAATATACTATCCCGTTTTAAAAAGATTTAGATATTATTTCTTTATTAGCTTGTTTAAATTTTTTTGATATTTTTAAATATTTTCTTAATAAAATGTATTTATAGTTACACAAATACTATGATAGATAAAGATCACAAGTTTCATAAGTTTTATAGCCACACAAATGCTATGACTTATTTAGGATCACATATCTCAAAAGTCTTTCCTTCTTTATTAAAGCTTATGACAAGTTAAACAGGACAATCTTTTTAAGATGGAGGGAGGAATATTTAAATAAATAAAAAAGATATCCAATTAATGTTTAGTTTCCTTCTCTTCGCTTTGCCTTTTTTATTTTAAACATCTCTTGCCTATGCTGTTTATTACTTTTTGGGTCGTTTTATTCTTTCTTTTTTTGGTCCCTGATCGTACCTCTGCATTTTTATGTAAACAGAGTGCTTACCTCACTTCTAATTAGATGTGAGCATACGTGTAGTCAACTGGGCTATTTTTGCTTGATTAATTTAGTTTTGAAAGTAGAAGTTATGAGACAACAAAAACATGTATTAAATATTTGAAATATCTTACAACAGTAATTGTAAAAATGTTGGTAACAGAAATTTCAACTTGAAATAGAGATGGGAGAATTGGTTTTCTAGTCCTTTACAAGAGAGTAGTTTGCATCTCTTTCCAGCAAAACCATAAAGAAAATTAAAAGAGATAAAACAAAATATAAAGAGGCGACATGGTGAAACAAAAAATTTCATTCAGAGGGTTCAAATTTATAACGGAAGTCCTTGGAAATATTATTCATCTTTTTTACCCTTTTTAAAAGAGAGTTCATACTTGACAAAATAATTATCTTTTTAATATTTAGCACTTTAAAGTCAACTAAAGCTTTAGGAAATCCTAATATTTAGAATATCAAAATCAATTAAGTTCACCTTATACAATTCAATAATTTGTTTATAATTTTTTTCCTTATTCTATGTACATCAAAAACTAGGAGCATTTGAGAAAGCAATTCAAAGCTCCATTTAATATAGTACACTTTTCTCCATATAAAATATATCTAAACTATGGTATATACAACCATTTATATAATTATTTACTTGAAAATATACTTATATCATTAAATGTAGTTCATGTTTTCGGCGACCTATATCTTTAACTCATTCTAACCATTAAAAATCATGAGTATAATGAAAAACTTAAAACTCAAAGTGTAGATGATAAATTTGCGTCGAGAAAATAAAATTAAGATCGAAAATATTGCAAGAATAATAGCATTTGTTTTCAAATATTTGAGTGTTACAATCTTTATGGTTCCTCTGATTCTACTTTTCCAATATAAATTCAAGGGTCTTTGAACTTGATCTTGAACCTATATTTGTTGTCACGAACAATGATCTTGAATTGAACTAGCACGAACTTTGATCTGGTACTCCTTGAATCTTGATTTGTTCTTTCGTGCTTGAGCTTGAACTTGATTTCTTGAACTCGAACTTGATTTGTTGAAGCTTGAAATTTGTAGAGAAATCTGCGGAATTTGATCCACGAGCTCTCTCTAGCTTCTTGTTATAATTTCTGGTATCTTTTCTGAGTTATGAAGACCCGTATTTATAGTTGTGGGAGGGATCAGTTATGATAAGAAGAAACTCTTTCCGACCAATCAAATTGAAGTTTGACAAGGCCGCATTTGATTGGCCAGAACATGTCACTTGCAAACATGGCACGCTTTCATTGGCTTTTTAATGTGATTTGGCATGTCATGTCCTTTTGACACGTGGCATGATCCTATTGGTTCTTCCGCTTGACTAGGTGTGCCACGTCATTTCACATGTGGCACCAAACTGGGCTTCTAGGAAGATGACATCTCGGGCTTAATGAAGTGGGCTCATAACTTTAGACCAATTAAATTAAATGAGCTAGCCCAATGCATTAAGTTATTTAATCCATATATATTGGATTTATATAATTAATTCAATTATATTAGCCCATAATATTTATTTGGATCGATATATCTTGAATTTAAAATATAGTCCAAATTATTTTATAGATTTAATTTTTATAAAATTTATATGCCTACGCCAACATTTGAATTAATGCGGGACAACTATATAAAAAAAAAAGTATAAATGTACATCTCATTGTAGTTATAAAATAAGGTACAATATTCTTAACTTATTCATTGAACAAAATTAAAATTTAATTATTTATTCAATATTTAAAACTTTTAAATCAACTAAAAATTTTAGTTATCAAATAATTCTTTATTTGAATTATGAAGGAATTATAATATTTAAAATGTTAAATCAATTAAGATTTTACCTTAAATAAATTGTTTACTTATTTGAAGTGTGTACCATAACTATAATACCTTTCATGTTAATTTTTTTAATATTCAAAACTTTGAAATCAACTAAAATTTTATTTTCTAAACTTTTGTATAATATTTGAAATTACACTCAATAACTATTTTGATTTGTAAACATCATCTATTCTAGTGCAGAATTTACTCAATATTTATAAAATAACATACAGTCAATAATTATTTTTCTACTAATGTATGCAAATTTAAAACAATAAGGATGAAACCATAGAAGATAAAATGTATTCTAAATGAGTTACTATAAATTATTTTTCTTTCTTTTTGCAAATATTCTAAGAAATGACAACTCCTTGTTATTTTTCTAGATAAATTTATTATTGTAAATTATTGACTCATCATTAGTCATTTTTAAAGTTTATATTTTCACTTATTTATTTTTTTGTAGGAGCTACAGGCCAACCTCACGTGATAAAAGTAATTTTTTACTTGTTTGTTTGGTATTATGGTATAAAAATAACAATAATTTTTCTAAGATATTCTTACAAAACTCTGATGACTTTTATTGGCTGGATTTGGGATCAACATATATATATATATATATATATATATATATATATATTTAGAAATTTATATATTTTATTTTTATTTTATTTTGAAAAATTATTTACTTATTGATATGGGAACACGTGTAAAGCGCTTACCCTAAGACTAGTATATATATGGTAAAGAATAATATTTGATCTATCATAACAATATAATTTTATCCGAAAGATGTTCAACCAATCATCCTTGGCCGAGTGTAGCACCACCCTAAACGTAGGCGTAGTGCAAACTACCAGACTCCTATTACTTTCAACTTAATACACACAAATCAGAATAAGGGTAAAAATCTAACTATGTAATTAATTGCGTGCATGCATGAACCACAAGATACATTCATACGAAAGAACCTAAAGATACGACAGGAGTATGATAATCTGGTAAACACTGGAATCAAGAACATCTAGGGTCTGATGACCATTAAGTTATTTGATGATCAAGGGACACATTTATGACTTATATGAGTAAAAAATTCTAAGAAAGACATTGGAGTTGATGAGTATTGACTTATTTCTAAAACTGGTTTTAGCATAACTCCATCTACCTTAATTACATCAAAACAAAAACAAATATGTTATTTCTTTGAGAAGAAAATAATCAAGCAAAGTGGTAGATATAAGTATTTATCTCGAAGGTAGATCCGAGGTATGGGGTGGTGTTGTCCAATATTTAGTGTATGTATTTTCCTGTTAGTCTGCTTCCCTCCTTTGCTGGCTCTCGCTTCTTTTGTTGTATATTTGTAGTTTCACTTGGCTCAATGAGGGCCAAACTCCGAGATAGCCAAATCTTATGGACGATGCGTATGTAGGGATATTTACATTTAGTGCTTGTAACATCTAAGCTAACTTCGTCGTTTATTTCAGTTCATGTGATTCAATATTCTTTTAGTGTGCTTCACAAAAAATTATGACCACTTTCATCTCATATTTTTCCCTTTGCTCGTAATTAAGCAAGTGCGGCATCTAATTGAACTCCAGTTGTCTTTTCTTTTCTTTTCTTTTTTTTTTTTCTGTAAAAGAGAACGACTTTATTTTCTGATTTTATCTACTTAGTGTTACTCCTATGGGTGTTGAGTAGTTTGAAATATCAGTGGGTGGAGTAACAAATCGGCAGCCAAAAAGCCTATTGAAGACTTTGTATATAGAATATCTCCAAGTAATTCATATAATTAAAGAATGTATCTGTGTGCCTATGACCCATAAATAAAGGTTAATCATTTAACTTATGATCATACCCAACTCTAATTCTAAAAAGGATAAGCGATCGCTGGAAATATAATCCGGTCTTAGAGTCCTTAGTCAAATCCCAAAAAGAAATAAGGCTTAGAGGTACTACTCAATATCACTAAGAAGATAAGTTCGAACAATTTTCGAATTATAAAGATTATGATTTCTATTTTAAACTAATTAACTAACAATTAATAAAAGCAGTAAAAATTATCAACTAAAGATTAGGGAAACCTAGAATTATGATTTCCCAATTCTCGGAATCCTTCTCACTATGTTATCGATAATCTCGTCGATTTATTCTCTACTGATCGTGAGCACTCAACTTACCGTAATTCTCTATGGAGCAATCACGTTAATTTACTAGAAGTATTCTCTCGAACTACTCTAGCTGGCAATTTCTCATAGCTCAGTACGACCATACTAAAGCTTCGTTATCTCTAATCCCGCTTTTAAACCCACCCTGTATTGATCTCTCATATACCTAGGGAGCGACGTTAATCAACAACTACCTAAATATACATTCTCTCTCGAGTAACACATAATAAATAGGCACAGTTAATAACAGCAAGCAAATTGTAGTTGAACAAATAGATAATAAAAAAGTCTCAATTATAGATAATCACAGTCAAGAATTTATCCAACAATTAGTTCCATCAAAACCCTAGATGATATGTTTATCTATTCATATATGAAAAAGATACGATAACAACAATGAAAAATAGGAAGAAGAGAGAAAAAACTCATTGTCGAATTCTCTCATAGCGTCTCCTTCCTCCACAAGTAGTGTGTCTTCCTCCTTAGGTATTTCCTAATGCTCAAAAACTATTTGAGAAGGTATTTATACGGTACAGGGTTCACATGAGATATCCTTTGGCAATCCAAAGTCGAACAAGCTGTTAAAGGTTAGCTCCTTCTCTCTTGTGCGCACGCGAAAGTGAACGAGCGAAGTTATTTTTTTTTCTTCCAGCTCTCTCGTGGACTTCCTCGCCTTTTTTCCTTAATCCATTATTTTGTTCAAGCTCCCCTTAGCTAGCTCGTTCTCTTTCGCGTGAAGCATGAATGTGAGCGAGCACACAACTTTGCTCTTTATCTGTTTCTTGGTCCCGAATCAACTTCTTTAGCTCACCTTTCGTTCAACTCACTCTTATACGTAAGAATGCACGTAATGAGCATAATGCAATATAAAAACTCATGTAAACTTCCGCAACCACACAAGTTATGATATAAAAGTACACAAAAAATTATGCATTTTTCACCGTTTTATCAACGCCCCACATTAAAACTCTTGCTCGTCCTCGAGCAACTTTTAAAATTAAGCATAATGGCAAAGAAACACATTTAAGAACATAATCATGCATCACAACAATTATTATAGTTTATACCAACTTTAAAACTCAACATAAGAACTATTGACATCTTTCTTCAAAAACAGACTCATGTCAAGACTATTTAGAATATTTGTGTGACTTTGTTGAACATCCTAGCCTCAGAAAATGACTCCAATACATTTTCTACTATGACTCACTTCGTCTGTCAACTCAAAGAATCAGAGACTTTACCCCTCCATTGCAAACCATCTGTCCGCACAATCAAAACACAGAGAGTGACTTGTCCACACACTCAAAAGAATGAAGTTAATTATACTTTAAGGACATGCATATTGAAAGAATTCGTTCGCTCTCACAAAGAAACTCATATGCTACTCTAGTTCGTACCATAGGCTTACCTGTAGTGTAAAATTTTATTAATATTAAGCTCGCAAAGTTAAGGATCATTTAGGACTTTACAGGTTGTAATGGAGGCTATGGGACATGTAGGATGTATTTGGAAAAATAATTACTCATCCTCCTAAGCACTTTAATACGTTATGCTTTAGCTTCTAAGCACATACTATTCATGATCAACTTTTTGCTACAAAACCATACATAACTTGGCCCATTGTCTTTAAGCACATCTACATAATTACTAGCCTGGATCAAAATGAACTGAAGGGGTATATTTTTTTTCTTTATTTTTGGTATTTTGTATTTTCTATTTTTTGTAAAAGTTTTTCGAACACCCTTTATAAGTTGGTATTTTCGGCTTGTGGCTCTCTCAATACATATGTACACCTTCTTGCCTTTTATGGTTCCGCGTAAAGGTTACCCCATCTCTTCCATTACTCTTCTAGAGACTTAAGTACTTTTGAAGATAAAGGTTCAACAAGATTGAATTAAGAACAAAGAAAATTAGAAATTATAATAGGGGTGCCAAAGAAAAAGTCTACAAGCTCAAAATGGGCTAACAAGGGATAATCTTACCACTTATAGGCAAGTGCTCAAAGGTCAATCAAAGAAAGCTTTTATATCAATTCCCAGACTCACAAGACATACTTATTTTGCTTCAACTCACACATGAGGCAAGTCCTACAATAGCAAGGAATAACACATAATACAACTAAGATCTCACAGCACACTATGTACATGACTCACTCAGGATAGCTCATGCCCGACTCTCAAGTTAAAGTAACTAAGCACAATCATCAGATAGTTCAATCTCATAGGAAGTAATAACATGAGTCAAAAGATGAGACCAAGAGTCAAAAAGGTCACATACACTCTCAAGGCATATTGTCACAAGAATGAAGAAGAAAGTACTCGTCATAAATGCTCCAACTCTAAGCCCCGATATAAAATATGTCAAAAAGCACAGATACTCAAGCTCCTCACATTTCACTCTCAGTTCTACAAAAGAAAAAAAAATCTCTATTTATTTTTTCTAGACTTTAATCATTCAAGAAATTTGTCTAGAAAATCCATCATCGGGAAAGTTCATTTAAAAATTAGAAAAAAATTTACCTGAAAAAAACTACTCCCGGTTCAGAGAGTCATCCCTTGGAAAAGAACCGTGTCCATAAAAAAAAATCAAGGGGGATTATCTGTACCTAATTGTTTTTTAATTTTCAATTTTTGATTTTCAAATAAACTAGAAAACCAAATGAGCACAAAATCATCCAGACAATCTCCCTACCCCGCACTCAAAATTGTGTATTGTCCCCAATGCTTAATAAGAGAGTGAAAGAAACTCTCTAGTGGGCTAAAGGCCGAAGCATTAGCAGCTCATGTGATACTCAGACTTCTCCGGGGCATAGTTTTTATAGGGGCACCCCACACTTAATTCCAACCATCTGATTTATTGTTGCATCCTTCCAATGGCTTTATTTCCCATACTCTTATAAAATAAAAAATGACACCATAAAAATAACACAATAATAATATTAAAAAAAACCCAGTAAAGTTGGATTGTCTCGCAACAAGCGCCTGATTTATAGTTGCGGCATGACTTGAACCATTTTTGTCTCGACCTAAAGCTTATGAATTGGATCCCCAGTTTGCCTTCAAATTTTCGATTATGCTCTAGGGGCGATGTAATAAATCTAAGTTAGTTAAGCAACTAATATAGTATTCTACACTTCTTGGCCTTTAGATGAGGTATATAATCCTGTCTTTCTGATACGAAAAATTTAAGAATGTAAGCACCTTGTTCCTCATTCCTTGACTCCTCAATTGGCTTAGATGACTCTATTTCCATATCATCATCCAAATACAATAGGAAACACTACTTGGAGTGAGGACCAATATGCTCAAATACACGAACTTCATGATTTTTTACATCCTCAACACCAATGATATTTGATTCAACTAAATATGTATCCACACTATCCTTTATTGACTCTAGTGTCACTTCGACAACATCGACATCATCAAATTCTAGTTGGTTAGGTTGTTGGTGCTCTAGTCTGAACTCCTCCATTAGCACCTCAATTTTTGCCTCTAATTCACGTTCTTATTGGCTACTATCCATAATATTAGCTTGTTGAGCCTTTAAGCCCTAACAAATTGAGTCACTTGTGCCTCCAAGTTGCGAATAGTCGCCTCTTGCCTTAGTATCGGAAATGTTTCCTCATCATTCTTCCACAAGGCATTTTAACATTTCATTAATCTCTTTTAGGTCAGCATCCTGTTACAACCCATATTTGCATACGTTAGCTTACGCAGTAAGTTAGTCTACGTAGGTCCGAGAAGAGATTATCTTTGAGATGATAAGAATTTAGTCCTATTGGTCTTAAGTGATATAAGGGTGTACAAGGGTGATTAACAAGTATTAGGAGTTAAACGAATCAAGGATGTTGTGACTCGTATTTTCGGGTAAATCTAGAGGTGAATAATATTATCAAAAGGTTATGTTTTAAGGTATTTGAATCATATAATACCCGTTTCATAAGTCTTGAAGTCAAACGAGTTATGAAACAAAAGTCGACAAAAGTTGTCGCAACTTATGTTCATAATTTTACTCATATTTTAGGTCAAATGTCACTAAGATTTTCTACCAATTTACTTGGAATTAGGGGGTGATATACCCACCAAATTGAATATCTATGAGTCTAGTTTCCAACGCATTAAACCGTTTGTCGATACGATATCAGAATTGGGAGATATTCGCGTTTTCGCGAGACTGCGCAAGCACCTCTCTGTGGGCCCCACATAAGCGGTTAAGACATATGGATATATATAAACACGTCTCAACCCTGTTTTAAGTCATTAATTTTTAGTATATTCAGACCTTAGAACCCTAAGAACACCTTCTCAAGGTTCTCTCATAATCCAAGATTAAAACAAAGGGCAAACAAACACAAATCAAGTGTCGGGAATCCCGTGGCGCTAGTAAGTTCCTTATTCTTCTTGTTGATGCTGATTTTTGTGTTGTTCCAGCTTGTGTGGGAGGTTGTTTTAAGTTTTTTATGTTCTGTATAATAATCTCTCAAGTTTTAATATCAACCTAGGTGATTTCAAACCTTCTAAAGTGATTCTAGTGTCGAAAAACCCTAATTAATTGCTAGCTTCGCTCCCTTGTTTTTGTGGCAGCATTGAAGGGATATTTCGTGGTCAATTAAGGTCAAATTGGAGTTGTTCTTTCTGTTTAAAGGTAAGGAACCTCTTACCCTACAGGTATTTAAAATTATCCAAGTTATGGCTCAGTCGTTGAAGCTAGAACTTGTGAGATATATGTGTTTACCCTTAAAATTGGATAACAATTGAATTTATAGCGGGTTTAAGGATCTGTAAATTCTTTCGTTATTAAATAAAGGCCAAATTCATGGGCTTAGAACTAAGATACAAATAGAGTAATCAAACTGGCAATCAATAAGAAGTTGTAAAAAGAAGATAATAGAAAAGATGATGAAGAACATGTATATTTTCTCGTCTGGCCAAAAAAGTGTCCCAAAAAGGGAGTGTCTTCCACCCTTATAAACCAATCTTCCCGCCTGGGGAAGCCTAGAATTCTCTATATTTAATTCACATGGGTAAGTGCAAAGGTTACATGGGTGAGTGCAAAGGTTACAATAAAAGCTATCAACGGATTACAAAGAAGGCCTCATTTATTATGAGATTTAATACACTTAATACTCCTAAAATAGCAGTACGAGCATCATAAAGAGATATAGATGAAGATCTGCTCGGAGGCAAGG
>MCJB01013325.1:306984-367739 GCA_002018475.1 Nicotiana obtusifolia | reverse complement strand
CACCGTCCCGTGAGTTCTTACACACATAGAACGACTTATCAAGACTTAACAGTAGAAAACATGTACTAAATAGAGCAGTAAAATCACCTTGCTTGTTAGATAACTCAGCCCTTGCTTTGGTTCCTTCAAACTCTAGGGTTTACCTTCAACTAGAACTTGAAAGAGGGGAAAATCAATTAGGGTTTGTGTGGTGTTATTTTGGGGAGGGGTTGCAGGGGTTCTTTTAGTTTTTGAAGCTGTGAAATGATAATGAATTATCAGGCTTTAGAAGCTTTTAAAAGCCCTCTCTTAACCGACTTGGGGCTTTTAACTTTTAGCCCTTACTTTTGGCAAGTAGGTGATGCACCTACTTGTCACCTACCAGCCTGCGCAGTTCTACGGAAATGCAATTATCTCAATACTCCGAGATCGCATTGATAAACGGTTTGAAACATTGGAAACTAGACTCATAGAACTTTAATTTGGTAGGTAGATCACCCCGTAAATCCTTGTAAATTGGGAGAAAATTGGAGAAACATTTTACCTATCGTTTAAGTAAAATTGTGAACCTAAGTTGCGACAACTTTTGTCGACTTTTGTTTCATAACTCGTTTGACTTCAAGACTTATGAAACGGATATCATATCATTCAAATACCTTAAAACATGACATTTTGGTAATGTTAAACACCTCTCGATTTTCCCAAAAACGCGAGTTACAACTTCCTTAACTCGTTTATCCTCTAATACTTGTTAACCGCCCTTATACACCTTTGCATCGTTTAAGACCAATAGGACTAAACTCTTATTGTCTCAAAGGTAATTCTCTTCTCAAACCAAGGTAGACTATCTTACGGTGTAATCTAACACGTACAAATATGGGTTATAACAAGGCAATTGCATGTACAAAAACAGAGTGAGATTGTTCTAGGTCAGCTATACAAAAAAGGAATGTGTTCCTGCTTCTATTGTTTGATTTAGGGAAATGAATCCCTTGTATGTACATCTGATATCTAAAAAAGATTTCTAGAGTTCTCAAAAGAACGACAAAAAAGCGCAAGCTATCTTCAATTTTGTTTTGACTTTGTAGAGAAAAGCCAAGTTGAAGATGACTGTTTAAGGTGGAGTGATTGTTGATGTTGATTGTGTGCTGGGCTTGCTGTAGTAGACTGTTTGTGTGTTTCCTTTGTCTTCCTTTGAATAGTCTGCTTGGCTTGGTATTCAGTTGGGAGTTCCTGTCTTTTCTTGTCTCAGTCTGATGATGTTCTATTGTTGCTTTCCATTCTTGTGGAATCTGCTGGCTAGTACTGCTGTGATGCTGAGTGGAGTCAGATTTCCATTGTTGCACTGTATTAGGAGGTGTCCATGATGATTGCTGAGGTTGCAAGAGATTGAGCACCAAGGATACTAATACCACACCTTGCAACTACAGCAATAATCTGAACCCATTCAAGTTGCCTACAGTATGATGGAGGGTGCTGGTTTGCTGGTATTCTATTAACTCTGCTGCTGTGTCTTGAGACTGCTGTTTTTTTGCTTTATGCTTGTGTAGTTCCTTGTTCCTGTGCTGCTTTAAGATAATTTGGGTTTTGTGAATTATGATGGCTTGAGTCAGTGTTTTTGTGACTTGAAGCTACTGCTGAGTTGAGTGTTGTCTGTGCTTATCCTTGGTCATGAACTGCTTTGTGTTGATTGAATGTTTGTGGAATGTGAGTGCTGGGGGAGTCAATGATGGTTGAATTGGATTGTTGTTGCTCTTGTATGTGTGCTTCCTCTGCTGGTAATATGTTGGCTGAGTTTTTACGTCTTGAAGCTGCTGCTGATGTGCTTTACTCTCGTGTATATCCTTGCTCTTGTGCTGCTTCTGGTGAGAGTCTGTTGGTGTTTCAGTTTCTTGTGATGGCTGTTGGCTTTGTGGATTGCTGATGTGCTGCTGAGTAGAGTCAGGTTTCCAGTATTGCAATGTGGCTGGGACTGCCCAAGATGATTGATGTAGTTGCAACAGATTGAGCACCAGGGGTGCTAATACCACACCTTGCAACTGCATCAATAATCTGGACAACTTCAAGCTGCTTACAGTATAGTGGAGGGTGCTGGGTTCAATGATGAAGATGGTATTTATGTTGCTGTTATTTTGGCTTCTTGTTTGCTCCTGATGATATGGCAATTGTCTTTGATTTGCATGTTAATTTGAATGCTTTGTGGTCCTGTGATCTGCAGAGTAATGCTTCTGTTGATTATCTGTTAGGTCTGCTTCTGGATGATGTAGTTGCTGTAGGCTTTGTGATTGCCAGTCCATGTTGTTATTTCTGCTAAGTTGTGTGCTGACTGGGTACCATAGCTTTATGTTGACAATGCTACTATCTTACATTGCAATTGTAGCAATGATCTGGCCTCCTCCAAGTTATCTGCAGAGATGAGAACTTTGCTGAGATTGTGTTTATGTGTTTGCTGAGCTTGCTTGGAGTAGTTGGGATCCAGCCTACTAACCAAAGGGGTAATGTGATGCCACATTGCTTCTTTAGTAATAGTAGGATCTCTCCTAGTGATTATCACTTCACTGTTGTTTGAATTCAAGGTGCTGGTGGTTAGAGAATTGAGCAGGTGTTGTGAACAGCCTCTAGCATGTCCTGCAAGAAGAGACATCATGTTAGATTGAAACCACTTCTGCAGTTTCTCCTCATTACAATTGTCGTGATGGTGCTTGTGGTGGCAGCCCAGGTGTAACATTGAGCCTGCAAACCAAAGTCCATATGACTGCTCCTCATCATGTCCTCTCATTGGCTTCTTGATGGTGTCATACTTTGTTTGGTTCCAGCTGTGTACCTGCAGAGTTAACATACTTGTTAGATTATTGTTTGGTCTCAAGTACATGGTAGTGATCCATCTAGGTAGTTGTAACACTCCAGTATATGATGTTTCACAGCTCCACTCTTCTGCATCTCTACTGCCGTGTTTGTGATTTCCAGTAAGCTCATTTTCCTTTGGTTAAGTTAGTTCCCTCTGTTTCCTACCACCTTTACTCTTAGATATGGACATTGGCTTTTATCACTATTAACCAGCTTTCTACTTTGTGTGTCTAGATCATTAAAGCAATGGCAATCTATAGGTCCATTATCCAGAGCATAATTTGCAATATGGTCTGCCAATTTGTTGCCTTCCCTGAGTGTGTGTGCTACTGTCGCATTGCATTTTGTCATCAAATCTTTGATTTCTGCAACAGTTTCCTAGATGGACCAAGGTACTCTCCATTCTCCCTTTATGCTCTTCAGTAGCATCATTGAGTCAGTGTGGAGCTCTATCAAAAGGTGTTCATTGTGGACACAGAATCTCAAGGCCTCCACCATTGCCTGTGCCTCAGCTTCTGTGTTTGTGCTTTCTTCGATCTCCTTACTGTAGGCATGTATTACATCTCCCTCTTCATTCTTCAGTATAAAGCCAATGGAGCTTCTACCTGGGTTGCCCCTGGAAGTGCCATCTGTGGTGACTTTGATACTCCCTTGGTTGGGGAATTCCTAGATCACCTTAGTGTACTTCAAAGTGGGAGTATATTATTCCATCATAACAATTATATCTGGCCATTTATGGGGGATTCTTTGAATTCCTGGCTTTCTGACTTTAATAAGCATCTGAAGAGTAGAAGTAATTTGATAGATTACCCTGTTGGTAGTGACTGTGTCCCCATATTTGTAGCTATTTCTTCTCTACCACAACTCTCTTATAATCATTGAAGGTAAAGCTTGCATTATTGGTTTCAGTCGAGTGACAACATCTGCAGTCCAACATTTGGTCACTGTTTGGTGAAAGGTGATTCCTTGTACATCAATTCCTTGCATTACCAAGAAAGTGTCTCAACACTTTATTTGCAGCATATGATGTAAAGAGAAGATGCTGTCTTGTCTCTGCCTGTGGCTCTGTACAACACCAACATTTAGAAGTCATGTGATAGCCCAGTTTTTTGAAGAAGTCATCCAGTGGTAATCTGTTTCTCCAGACTTTCCACATGAAGAAAGCAATTTTGGATGGAAATCCCTACACCCAAATGTTTCTATATGCATTGGAAGGATGCTCTATCTTTCTCAGGTATTCCCAGGCTGACTTCACAGTGAAGTCACCTCTGATTTCAAGCATCCATACTGGTTCATCAAGCACACTTGCCATAGCTGGTGGTTTGATGTTATCCAGTATGTCTGCAGCAAGATCATTTGGTAGAATCTCCTTGATCTTCTCCTCATTCCAGTGACCTTATTCTATCACATCCTGTATGTTTGTACAATCTCATCACATATGAACTCAGGTGGGGTAACAAAGTATAAAGCTCCCAGTCCTGTCCAGTTTTCAAACCAGAATAATGAAAATCCCACTTTAGGTTGCCAGAGGATTTGGTGCTCCATGATACTTCTGCATTCAATCATTTTCCTCCAGATGTGAGATCCACCTCTCCAAGGAACAATTATTGGATTGAGTTTTTTACAATACTTTTGGCTCATGAATGAACTCCATAAACTTGGATTTGTTCTGAAGTTCCACAATTGTTTATAGAACAATGCTGTAGACATGTCATGTAGGGATCTAAAACCTGCATCCCCTTCCTCACATGGCAAGCATAAGGTATTCCATGATGCCTAGTGCCTTCTTGGATTTCCAACAGAATTGCACCAAAATAATTATGCAATTATCTTTTGAAGTTTGTTGATCACATAGTCAGGAGGATTCACTGTAGAGAGGAGGTGAATTGGCATACTCTGTAACACATGTCTGATAAGCACTGCCCTGCCCTCTGTAGATAGTAGTTTCCCTTTCTAGTTTTGAAGCTTATCCATCACTTTTTGTATAAGACCTTGGTAGTAATCCATCTTCCTTCTCAAGTAGAAGATTGGACATCCAAGGTAGGTAAAAGGGAAGTCTTGCTGCACGGTTCCTGTGATCCTTTGTACCTTGTTGATCACCTGTGTTGAGGTGGAGTGATGCATGTATATTGCAAACTTACTCTTGTTTATCAGTTGGCCAGAAGCAGCTTCATATGCAGTCAGCACTTCCATTATCAATTGCAGTGAGGTGGCATCTGATGAAGAGAAGATGATGTTGTCATCTGCATATGCTAGATGATTAATCTTGGCACTCCATTTGGTTAAGCCAAATCCACAGAAATAGAGGTTAGAGTGTAGAGCATTGATTCCTCTAGACATGGCTTCAGTTGCCATCATGAACAGAGCAGGTGACAGAGGATCACCTTGTTTGACTCCTCTTGTGGATTTAAAGAAACCATGTGGTTCTCCATTAAGCATAACAGAATACCAGTTGTTGGCCACTAGCCCATGTACCAAGCCAATGAATCTTTCTTCAAATACCATCTTCCTCAGTACCTTGGTCAGGAACATCCATGACAATCTGTCGCATGCTTTTGTCATATCCAGTTTAATTACAACATTTGAGCCTGCTTTAGTTCTCAGTCGAATATCAATTACAATCTCTTGAGTTAAGAGCACATTTTCCACTGTGCTTTTGCCTTTAACAAAACCAGCCTGTTCATGAGAGATTAGCTTTGGTAGAATGGTCACCATTCTGTCATGAACTACTCTAGAGAATATTTTGTTGATGAAGTTACTAAGGCTGATTGGTCTCTAGTCTGAAAAGGTCTGCACTTCCTTCTTCTTAGGCAGCCACACTAGGTTTGTGTGTGTGACACACTTGGGAAGAGTATGGCCATTAAAGACTTCTTTTACCATATCAACTATATCATTCTCAACTATATCCCAGCGTAAAAGCACCCAATGAAGCCATCTGGTCTTCCTGCACTTTCTGCATTCAAACCAAATGCTGCATCCTTAACTTCTTCCCTTGTTGGTTGCTGCATTAATAGACAGTTGTCTGCATTATCTACCAGTGTAGGAATGTGCTTCAGTATTTCAAAAGTTGTAGGAGGGGTGTCCTCATGAAACTGTGTTTTGAAAAAATTGACTGCTTCATCTGCTATTTCAGTATTGTCTTCTAACCATGTGCCCACGTTGTTCTGAATTCTTTAAGTTGTAACCTCTTTCTTCTGCCATTCACTTGTGCATGAAATAATTTTGAGTTTCTATCACCATCTTTAAACCATGTCATGCCTGATTTTTTCTTCCAAAATTCTTCTAATGATAAGTACCTGATCAGTTCAACTTGCACCTGTTGTAACCTTATTCTGTTTTGAGCAGTGGGATGAAGCTCAAATTGGGCTTCATGTACTTTGACTAATTCCTCCATACTTGCTATCTTTTGGAAGATGTCTCTATATGTTGCTCTGCTCCATGTTGATAATGCTCTTTTCCACTTCTTCAGCTTGCGATTAAATAGACTGAAAGGATCCCCAGTGAAATCTGCTTTCCAATGCTCTATTACCACTTCTTTGAAACTGTGGTGCTTTATCTAGAAATTTAGAAATCTGAAAGCTTTCTTTATAGGTGTAGCATTTGGGTTGCAAGTCAGTAGCAGTGGGCAAAGGTCTGAACCTATCTTTAGCAAGTGAGTGACTTCCAGTTGTGGAAACCATTGTTGAAGTGCACAGTTAGCTAAGCATCTGTCCAGCCTTTTGAATATGCAATCTTCGTCTGCTCTCCCATTCCACCACGTGTATATGCTTCCCTTAAAGCAAAGTTCAGAGAGGTTGCAAGTGTTAATGCAGTGTCTAAACTCTTCAATCTCATTCAGTGTTACTAGGAGTCCTCAAAATTTCTCTTCCTCATGCCATATCACATTAAAGTAACCTCCTACAAGCCAAGGCAGTGACATGTCTCTGGCAAGGTTTTATAAGCTATACCACAGTTCAATTCTTTCAATAGCATTACATTTTGCATGTACAAAGGTGACAAGGAATGAGGTTTGTGAGTCCACCTCTGTCAGTTTCAAAGTTAATTGTTGCTCCAGGTCATCTATTATGTCTACTTCATGATCCTCATCCACAAATACCCATATCTTCTTTGATACATTGTCATAACATTTTGGCAGTCCAATCCTCCTTTTGTATCTGTCCAATATCTTGGCTTTTTGCTTAGGCTCCATGATTCCAATGAACTGGAAGTGATATTGTCTATGCATATTGATAAGCCTTTCAAAGGCTTTCATTGTCTTGACTGACCTTATATTCCAAATGATCCCATTCATTGTTAAATTTGAGATTTGGATAAGATCCCTCTGGTTTGGACTCCTGCCCCTACACTTTGAGTGTCTTTGCTCTGTTTTTTCTTGCCTTTTTTAGTTGATTTCACTGCATCTAGCAATTTTGGTGAAAGATCTGCTTGTCTTGCCACATTGATTAAGTTTTGAGTGGTGGATTCCTCATCAAGATCTCTCCCTGTTTCAGCTGTTTGCTCCTAGTTGCACTTCTGAGACCTATCACTTGTATTTTGGGGGCTGCTTGAGTTAGTTCTACATTCATTGTGCTGTGAATGAGCTGGCCTTTCTTTGTGCTAACCTCATGAGAGCAGTTGAGGTGTTCTGTATCTCAGTGAGCTTTATGTTCTTATTCAATCTATCGGCTGATTGCTTGTTACCTTCAGACTCTCCAGCATTTTGGGCAGTAACTGCCTTAGGCTTAAGTGGTGTCAATGTGCTGGGCAGTATTACTTCTAAGATTGTGATCTCTTTGTTGGTTTTTGCAACATTGTTGTGAGTGTCCTCCATTGTGGCCTGCTGTTTTGCGTTACCATTTACACTTTGTAATCATGATCCACTTCTTCATCTATTGACTCCTCATCACTGCATGTACCAGCTGGCACTTGTTCTTCCTCTGATCCTTCCTCTGCTTGCTCACTCCATAGCATGCCTTCACTAAGTTGAATTCTTTGAGCCTCATCCACAACTTTGTCTGCTATCATAAAATTACATGATTTGGGGGGGGGGGGATGTCCTGACATGATTGATTAGTTGTGACATTGTTTCCAAAGGTTCTGTTAACCCAGTGGCCTGTTGGTTCTTTGACTGTTGTAGCTGCTACTATATCTCCACTAGCATTCCTTTCTATCTATTTCTTTGTAGACTGTGGAGGCTTGCTGCTGCCTGGTGGTGAAATTATTTTTGCTGCCATTGATGCATGTGCACTCTTTTGTCCCACTGCTTCTTCAATTACAATCAACTGGTTGTGCTCATTGGTTTAGCTTTGTTTTATTTCCAAAACAGCAAACTTGTTCTTTGTCTGAACTTTCTGAGCATCTGAGTTAGCTGGCATTACCTCCAGTCTCCCTTTGGGCTGATCTGCTAGTTGCTTGTCTTTGCTTTGTGCTCGATTAACCTCTTTCCATTGTAAACTAGTGTTGCCAACTACTTTACCACTTGATAGGATCATCAGGGGTGCTGCTTCCTTTTCTCTGTCTTTTTTTCATTTATCAACTCTGGATGCAATTTCCAACATTCTGACATGTCATGACCCTGCAACTTACATTGTTTACAGTAATTATGAATAAAATCATATTGGACCAGTGGCCTCATTTGCAATGTCCATTCTAACTTTCTTTGGTAGCTCAGCTAGAAGATCAACCAACACTTTTACTCTAGCACAACTAGGCCTTGTCTTGTTTACAGTTGCCATATCTAGGTGTAGTGGTTTTCCAACGGAAAATACAAGTGAGAATAAACATTCCTTCACAAAGAAAGTTGGCAGTAAGCTGGGAAATGAAATCCAAGCCACCGCTTTTGAAGTTTCTTCTCTTTCCTTGAATTTAGAATCATAAATTAATATTCTCATCTGGTATTCGTATCCATCTCTTGCTTTCAAGTAATACACTGCTTTAGAAGTGAAATTGAGAGAATTTTGCCACAGTGTCAATCAAATTAGTACATGCATATCTCTGAGTAATCGATTATTACAGTCACCCTTAATTCCACACTGTGCAGGAATTAATCGACGAAGTTCTTGGATGTCAGGCCAACCATAAGAAAACTTACCAATGACTGCATATTGAAGACCTTCAATTTGATTCATTCGCTCAACCTCTATTTTTGTAAATTTGATGAAAGGTTGTCCTTGTAAGAAGGTAGCTCTCTTGAACGGAATGGGTTCAATTGCCACTGATGACCTAGGGTTCACAGTCGAGTTCGAGTTCAGTGTCGATGGTTTAAGAAGTTGATTGTAGTCGAGGGGTTTTGGGTAGGTGGAATTTGTAGCAGGAGGTTGGGAGGTGGAGGGGGGAGGGTCGCCAGTCGGGGTGGTACTGGCCGGCGTCGCCATCGCAGCTCGTGAGAGCTTTCTCTCTCTAATCGCCCTTTTCTCTCTCTAATCGCCTCGTGCTCTCCGCTCCTTCCCTTTTTTCTTATCTATGTGTTGGTTTTTTATTATTTATTAGTCATTTTCTATAATTTAGTTTTGATGAATTTCAGGTATTTAAATTGTAGCGCAATTTTGAGCTAATTTGGACCAAAACCAGACCCAAAAACACCTAGCGCATCTTTTTTACCCATCTGAGGCCCAAACAAAACGACCCTTTACTATACCCGATCGCGACCCATTAAATAACCCGCCCCGCTTCCCCTTCGATCTTGGCCATTGATCTTAAATAATCAACGGCCCGTAATAAACCCCTCATTCTCCTTATATCCTTCACCCCTAACCCTAAAGACCTATTTTATCTGTTCAACCGCCTTTGTGTTCTCTCTACCCCCTCCTCTCTTCACAAACCCTAGCCACCTTATCCCCAAAATCTCTCCAAATCTGGCCACACTATGGAAGTTTGCTTGCCTTATTCCACTACTACTCGCGTGTTCATGGTCTTACTTAGTATTTGCCTAACTTTGGTAAGTACTGTCTTTCAAATCGGGCCTGATTGGCTCCAATTTTGTTAAGATTTGAGTGATGTTTCATCTATATACGCTCTGCAATGAATGATTCTTGCATTTTCGCTGATTCGTTGCAGTTGGACTCAACTAAGGATTGAAATTTCTTTGACTCCTTTACTGGCTCTATTAGGAATTGCATGTTATCTTTTCTTTCCTTATTTAGGTTGAATTGATTATTTTTCTTGTTTGTTCGTCCTAATCTTTCACTATATAAACCCCCTTCCCTTTTTCCCGTAGAGGACCTTAACGACTACTGGTATTCTCTCACTTTCGCACCTTCTATGCTATTTCTGCACTCTTGATTGTGGCTAGCTAAAACCCAAGGCCACCAGAATCTTCTTTATCAACCTCCCTAGTGCGAGCAATGCTCGGGGCTCACTGAAGCTCCTGTGAACTTTAACGCACTAGGATTTGGGGTTCTCACTGTTATCTTTCAATTGCTATCACTACTGAGACTGTAAGTTACTCACTCTTTTGCTCGTTTATCTTTGCAACTGGTTAGTATTCTCAACGTTTTACATCATTAATTGTTACTCCTCTACTTATTCATGTATGTGTATTCTGCGTGCCAGCACAGTTTGGACTTCAATAGACAAGCATGACCTAAGTTTCTTTGCTCTTTGTGTACTCCTTGTATTGTATTGTTGTATGCTTTACTGTAATTATATTGTCTTAATGATGTTCTGCAGTTCCATGTTCTCTAGCATCGACCTTGACAGGCTTCAACATGTGTAGTGTACTCTCACTCTGTGTATTTGACTCAAATGGTTTCTAGCCTTCTTAGGTTTTGCCTGATTGGTTGTGCTCATGTTGCCTTGGATGTTGTGCCTTTTGCCTGTTATGAGTTCACATTCATGCCCTAGATTTCTGGGAACATTTGTGGAAACTGCTTGCTCAGAATCTGCTTTAATGAATCTCTTCCTGCTAAATCCTTTATATGCAATCTACTATTTCTTGCAAACTGATCCTGGACTCTCCCATGTTATAGCATTGTCTTAATATCTAGCCAATCATGTTGGTCTATTATTTGTAACTCTGATTGAATGTGTTCCTTGACTTGTCAATCCTGCACTATTTAGCATTGCTCTTCTTCTTGTGTATGATTATGCTAGGCTGTCATCTGAAAGGCTTTAGGTTGGTTTTACTTTGAAACACTATTTGCAGCAGTTTGCTATCTTATGATATCATATCTTGTCACTGTTAAATTTTGTTTTTTTTCTGGAATTACTTGCCCATATGTGTCTTTGATGCCTTTCAACTTAGCATGGTCCTGTTTATTGGTTGAAGCTGCAGCTATTTTAGTTGTAAGAACTAAGTGTTTAAGTTATTTTACTTAACTTTATGAGTAGTTTTGTTATTTGTATGGCTAAATTTGGAATCCATTAACTTTTCAATCATTTGGGCCTGGTATGCTGGGCCTGCCTTTGGTATTGGAGGTTTTAAGAAAACTGTCTATACCAAGAGTTTGGGCCTGCTGTCCGCATAAAGTTCTAAGCCTATTTGAAGGCCCAGATGTGCTACTGGATTATTCTATATTTGTAATTGGGCCTGTAATTGTTCAATGTGGTCTGTAATAACTTGTAAAACTGAATGATGGGGAAGTTAGTAAAAAGGAGGGCTGGGATATTCTAATTTTTGCATGAATGGATGAAAAACCTATCCATAGGGTTTAATTGTTTTGTTTGCTATTTGTTTGACATGCTTTATTTCTATACACTAATAGAAATCATGCATATAGGAACTCAAACACTTCACCTACTAAACTTGTCCAAAGCCCGCACATTATCAGAAACATGTTTGTAAGAATCTAAGTGTTTTACTTGTTCACATGTTTACTTCTATGCACGATTAGGTAGCATGCCTATTGGAATCAAACATCATTGACTATTTGCTCAACTTGTGCAATTGCAGTGTGATTATTAGATAACACGCCTTTAGGATCGTGCAAAGTAATTCTTCCACCGATACTCATCTAGATATCATGTCTATAGGGTCTTAATTGATTAACTAATTGGTTGTTTTGCTGTTCTTATCACACTGCCCGCTTAGATAACATACCCGTAGCAATAAGCATGATAAATCTGTGTTCAAATATCAACTATTAGAGAACCTTCTTATAGGATACTACTACTCGCTTAGAAGCATGCCAATAGGATTAAAAAATTAGTAGTTCTAAGTTCTACAATGGCTTACGCAAATCACATAGAGATAATGTCTATTGGCTTTTATTACACTTGTAATCTGTAATTTCGAGAATCTGGATAGCGGCACTGCCTATGAGATGTTCTTAAACTGTGTGGTCACATAGAAGCCATGCCTATAGGTTTTAAATAACTCTAATACATCTTGGTTTTAATAGTTCGTACTGCTGAATATGAAATCTATTTGCGTGCCTTTGTTGCTTATGTGTGGAGGCTAACTTGAGCCATTCATTGTCTTTATGTGTAGTCCTACTTGTTTTGATTGTGCGCTTAGTTATATCATTTTGAGCACCCTAAGTAAAGTCTAGATCCACCCAAATAGTAGGTCCAAAGTCTCCTGGACCATAAGCATGGGACGGGTAGTGCACGCATTGGATACGACCTAGAATTGAACTAGAGCACTTTAGGTAAGCAACTTTAACATAGTAATTGGATAGACAAAGATGATAGTCTGTGCCTAATATGAGCAACCCTACCTTAAGGGAGTTGAGAAGTATTATTTATGTTTCACGAAGTGATCCTTTAGGCTAAAAACTTAGGACCCCATCCCCTATATGATTGTTACTAGCGCCTTTGTTTCTTTGAACTTAGAATAGATTATGTTTTACCTTGTAACCTCTAAAGACTTGTACTGATCATTTATATATAGTCTAATTCCTTCATATGTGAAATCTTCTTTACACTTGTTACATATCATGGTTGAATACATAATTCCTTGTCTTCCCTCAATTTACATGATCGCATAGGACAATTATAATTCAATAATTCCACACAGCATAAATTTTGGCCGGGACCCAAGTTGTGGACCTCAAAGAACGTCTAATACCTTCTCTTCGAGGTAATTTGAGCCCTTATCCGATCTTTGGTGATGCGAACTAGTTGAAATAGAGTTGTTTGCAAATAGATTCCCTAACGCACTTTAAGCCGTTAGGTGGCGACTCTTCTCTTACAATAACCCATTTAAAAGAGATTTCACATGTTAAAACCCACTTTCGCGAGAAAACGGGGCGCGCCACCACCGTACTTACGGAGATTCAGCTCTGATACCATACTTTTCACGACCCATGCCTATGGCACATATTGTCCGTTTTGGGCCTAGGCCCGTACGAATTTGTCCTTTTATTGCTACACCACCTCGAGCCCCTAAAACACGCATACCATGTGAACATAACTCATGCCTTACATAGCTCTTCACTTTCCTCTCCCATTTCGGTGTAGGATTCACGTAAGGTGATATGTGCACCCATTCTTTAGAAGCTTGCCAGCCTAGAAGCCTGTCAGTCCTGCTTGACCCGTTGTCATTACCCCTGTCTCTATCATGGGCATCACGTTCACCCCCCCCCCCTTCCCAAGGACTCAGCGCCTTCGCTGAGGTTTGCTCCACCATCGTATTTAGGAGATTCGACTCAGATACCATACTTGTCACGACCCGCACTCATAGCAAGTATTGTCCGCCTTGGGCGTAAGCCCACACTAATTTTTCCTTTTTTAGGATACACTACCTCGAGCCCTTAACTCATGCCTTATATAGCTCTTCACTTTCCTCTCACATTCTGATGTGGGATTCGCCAAAGGTGATATGTGCTCTCCTTTTTCAGAAGCTTGCCATCTTAGAAGCTTGCCAGTCCTACTTGACTGTCCTTATCAGCTTGTTCTCTGTCATGAGCATCACATTCACCCCCCTTTGGACTCAGCGTCCTCGTTGAGGCTTACCCCACCATCGTACTGAGGAAGATTCGACTATGATATCATATATGTCACGACCCATGCCTATGGAAAGTATTATTCGCTTTGGGCCTAGGCCCTTACGAATTTGTCATTTTTTGGGCTACACCATCTCGAGCCCCAAAAGCTCGCGTACCATATGAACTAATCTCATGCCTTATATAGCTCTTCACTTTCCTCTCCCACTCCGATGTGGGATTCGCCTAAGGTGACATGTGCACCCCTTCTTCAGTAACTTGTTAGCCTAGAAGCCTGCCAGTCCTACTTGACCCGCCTTCATCAGCCCGCCCTTCATCATGGGCATCACATTTCCTAATCCTGGTAGGAAAGTCATTTTCTCCAATTGTATTTTCCTTCAATTGGAGTAAAATGAGCTTATTTGGAAAATATTTTTCATAACATTTATGCCTACGGAACATGAAAAATTTGTAAAATATTTTCTAAAAAATATTTTTCTTCATGTCAAACGCACCATTTGTTATATCTAAAAATAATTCTTAATTATCAGGTCACTTAATAATAACAAGTAGCAATTATTTATAAAATGTGAGGTAAATAAGATAATCTCTACCTGATTTAGTCAAAGTAAATATTTTTCTTAGTTATTAAGATCCATATTTTTCTTCCCGTCCGAGAAAGGAAAAAAAGAAGAAGAAGAAAGATAGTATTTGCAACAGATTTTAACTTTTGTGTGTGTTTGGGATGATGAAAAATGTTAAGTAATTTTCTTACTTATTTTTTTAAGTTTGGTTAACAAAGAGAAATATACTCAAGAGCATGTTAGTATAATTTGGCAAATAATATATCGAACCCGGACCCTAGACCTGGATAGCCGACACCCGATCCAACCATAACATCAGCCCCAACACCCTACTCAGGACCCCCGACCCCGAACTATGAGCTCGACCCCAGCCCTAATCCCCCGATACGACCCCCACCTCAGACCCAAAACTAACCCCAACTCTGGCCCTGGTAGCCAGCTCCGGCCTCGACCTTGACTTCGATACTAATGCGAATTCCAAAACTCGGCCTTACTCGCTGACCCCGACATTGGCCTTGGACCCTAATACTGAACCCCTACCTTGATATCGATCCTAACAGCGGCCCCTAACCCCGGAACTCGATACTCGATACTCGATACTCGATACCCGACCCCGACCTTCATATTTTGGATCGCAAAGTCCGGGTCAAACGGGGGAGAGGTGACCGGAGTTGGTTGACCGGGGATGGAGGGAAGGGGTTGGACGAGGTGAGGAAAGGGTGGCCTAAGGCAGGAGAAGGTGGGCATAGGCATGGGGTGGGCGAGGGGTGTCAGGGTAGAGGTGGGTCGGGGTGTTCGGGTGCAAGGTGGTAGGTCGGGATATGGGGGCCTAGGGTGGCTAGGGTGTGGATTGGGGTGGCGTAGGATTGGGAAAAGTTGGAAGAGAATTTTGAAATCTATTTTCCCTACTCTTGGTAGGAAAGTCATTTTCCTAGAATTGGAGGAAAATGAGCTTATTAGAAAAATATTTTCCATAACATTTAAGCCAACCAAAGCTGGAATTTTCTAGAAAGTGTATTTCTTCATACCAAACACACCCTTTATTTTATATAAAGGAATTCTTAAATTATCAGGTCACCTAATAATAACAAGCAACAAATATTTATAAAATGTGCATTTAGTAAATTAAAAAATATGATAGATTACATAGTATAATAAGTTAAAATACAGTGATAGTCTGTATATAAAAATTAAAACATCTGCGGTATTTTTCTCTATATATCAACTAAAGCCAGAATCATCAACTTTTTTTATCTTCACTAGTCTGAATCTTCTTCTAGATTGCCAACCCAAATAAATGACGACATCAATTATCTTGGCTAAGATCACTATATATGGAAGACTTTGCATTGGATTCTTAGTTCATTATGAAATAGTAACAAAAATGTGGTGAAAAGTTTTATTCATATTGTTTACCCTGAAAATCGGATAACAATTGAACTTGTAAGTGGTTTTAAGGATACGCGATCTAACTTGATACAAAATGATAAATTGGATTGCAATTGAAATAAGTAATGGAAAAGTAAATGCAAACCATGCAAATTGAATAGTCTTAGCTCTAGAGAATTAATCACCCTCGAGCCAGGTACTTCGATCGATATCAAGGCAGAAGAAATGAGAGCTTAAAGAGAGTAGTCAGAACATAAAGAGAATAATAATGTATTGCTTTGGAATGCATGTTACCATGCCCCCAATGAATTATCAGACCCCCCTTTATATAGTAATGGAATCCTACTTTAGGTACAATTCTATACAAGGTAAAAATTCCTTAATTGTCTAATTGCCGGTTCCTTACTGATACGCGCGGAGATTCTAGCCGTAATATTCAACCGATCACGGATATTTCGGTCTTCTGGTTGTTATGCTTACAGTGTTACTTCAAGCTTGATCGGGACTAAGGTCGACTCCGGGGTCACGGACTCAATGTTCTCGAAGGTAGGCATTCCGACCCCAGGTTCTAGCTCGGTGGGACTTCGGGGTTGATCTTCAGTCCTTGGTTGTCATGTTCCGAGCATAACCTACATGTCATAGGCGAGCTCAATTTGGATCATATATAGATAGTCCCCTCGTTTTTCAAATAGTAGACGAGAAATGACATGAGCTTCCTATCCTGACTTCGATACCCAGTGACATAAACGATAAAACAGACAAAACGTCTCGTTAGTCAAGTCTTAATGGCATCAAATGCTTGTCAGTTGCTGGTCAGCCACTCCCAAATTCTGAACCGTCGCCAGAAAACTATAAATACCCCCTCATTTGTTCATTCAAACTTTACATCTAAACCTTCTACCCTCGTACCTACGAAATTTGATACTTCCAAGCTCTTATATTCTAGCTCTTATATTCTGGTAACATTGAGATCTTTTGTTCGTCTATATCTCAAACCATTAGGTGTACTCTTTCAACTTTCTTCTTTTTCCTTGTTTCCTCTCCATAAAGAAATGGTGAAAACTTCTAAAATTGTTCCCCAAAAAGAAACTCCTTCTACCTCACGGCCGTCTACCGAAGAGACCGCTTCATGTACCGCTGTCGAGGAACCAGCACCAGAACCTCCTCTGAATATGTTCATCCCGGGGGTGCCAGGTCAATGCTGATTTTAATGTTGAAAAGCCTTCTCCCGTAACAGGCTCATGCGAGGCGATCTCGAGGTATATCTGCTCGATCACAACGGATATTCTCTCTGAAGTTAAAAAGGATTATAATTGGTCTGACGAACATGTGGTGGTTCCCGAACTTGACGAAGCCATCACCACCCACATCGAAGGATTTTTAAGTGTTTACACTTATCCACTCAAATTGAGCCCCTTGGACCCGGTTATCATCGACTTTTGTAAAAGATACAACGTAACCCTCAGTCAAATTAACCCTTCTTTCTGGAGGATCGTAATCCTCCTCCGTCTTTTTGTGAGCAAGATCGAAGGGTGCCCCTTCAGTATCGACCACCTCATGCGTTTATACAGTCCCCGACTCTACCGGGGGGGGGGGATTGATCAAGCTCGCCCGTCGGGCTAGTAAAGCCCCGTTCTCGAGTATCGATGAAGAAAGGGATCCAGGTTGGCTAGGCTGTTTCATCTGAGTGAGGACCTCGAACTTGATCCCGGCCAAGCATACGCCATTCCCTGAGAAGTGGAACATGTCACGTAAGTATATCTTGCTTCAAAGATTTTATTTATCGATCTTTTTTATTGTTCTTTTATTATCTGTGTTCAGTGATAGTGTAGCTGTTGCTCGGATGCAGAATGCAATTCCTCGACTCAAGGAGTGGATCGAGGGCATTGCATCATAAAGGCCTTATTTCGAGCACTCGTGGCATGATCTTTCAAAGGGCCGGTGGGATGCCCATTCGCACGGTAAGATTTCTTTTCATGAGTAATTTTTGGTTTCCCTTTTGCACGACTAAGTCCTCACTCGTTTTATTTCTTTTTGCAGGTTTACCCAAGGATGTCCAAATGAGGTCTCTATCTGGTAGTGACGATCTCCCCTCTGAGTCCCCCGCTCCGAAACAGGGTGAAGGGATGAAGAGAAAAAGGGCTCCGAGTTCTCCGAGCTCGGAGAAAAAGAAACCAAGGAGGAGGCTGATTCGCAAGGCAAAAGAAACCTCCAGCTCAGAGAAAAAGAAACCAAGGAGGAGGCTGATTCGCAAGGCAAAAGAAACCTCCGGCTCCCAAATACCTGATTCGGACTCTCTTTACTGGCTCAAGGACGCGTCTGAAGATGATGAAATTTTAGTGGCCCGGGAGCCATCGGTCCTGAAGAATGGGCATCAACCGAAGGGGGTAGATAGAGACCAATCCTTCCTAAACTAAAGAGGTTGATGCATCAGTGAGGGTTGAGAACCCTCAAGACGCTGGGTCTACTCCACCCGGTGTCACTGATATAACGGGATCACCTTCATTCATGGACTCAATGTTCGGTGAAGCTCAAGTAGCGAAGGAGCATTCAAATGAGGGGGTTCAAGGAGTGAACGAGCCCCTCCAAAGCTTTTTTTGATGGCGTGGACTCTATTGCCATGGAGGATGTCACCGGTTTGGGTTATTTAGAAGTACCAAGTAGAAGTCCGTCTTCGGGGGTAGGTGGGTCTAATTCAAGCCCGAGACTGATTAACTGATTCACTGCCCCAAGTGCTGACCTCGGTCGGAAGCAGTCAGTCACTATCTCTATTTCGGAGGACGCCCGGGTTCTTTCCGCGCCTGTTGGGGTGGCTAGTTACCTTCGGTGCATGGTGACTGAAGAAGACCAGGTAAAGATGAACGAGGTGGAATCTCCATGCTTGTTCAACGAAGTACAGCAGGCATTGAATCGGGTAAGGTGTTGCTAAACCTTTTCATTTTCCAGCTTTGGTTACTTAATGATCTTAATATATTTCCTTGTATTCGTACGCCTTGGTGCGTCAGCACGAGACCTTCCTCTAATATCAGGAAGAGTTGAGTCTCCTCGAGGCCGAAGCCAAAGAGCTTACTGAGAAGAGAAATGCCTATAAACTTCTCAGTGAGCAGTTTGAAGGGGAGGCTAAGAGCCTCCGAGCTGAGCTGGAGGTTGCTCGGAAGGAGCATGCCGTAATGTCTAACCCTCGTTTCTCCAATTATGCCGAGGCTGGTATCAACGATTGCTATTTGGCCTCGTCTTTGACCATCTGCTTCGGATATAGCTCAATTGAGATTGTGGATTCCTGTATCACTTCATCGACCGCGAACATTTCCTTGGCGGCCAGTTGTTCTCCATAGACTGTTTTGACTCCGCCAGGTGTTTGGAATTTCAGCACCTGGTGTAGTGTCGAGGGCACAGCTCTCATGTTGTGAATCCACGGCCTCCCTAACAAAGCATTGTACCTCATGTCTCCTTTAATCACATAAAACTTAGCTTCCTAGACGGTTTCGACGGTGTTCACTGGTAATGTTATCTCACACTTACTGGTTTCGCATGCCATGTTGAATCTGTTAATAACTAGGACTGTAGGCATAATTTGGTCTTATAAATCGAGCTGCTCCACGACCCTCGAATCGGATGATGTTGGCCGAGCTAACTGAGTCGATTAACACACGCTTAACTCGAATTTTATTTACGAGTACAGATATTACCAGTGCATCATTGTGGGGCTGCACGATCCCTTCCGTGTCCTTGTCATTGAAAGACAAGGTCCCTTCCGGCATGTAATCTCGAGTTCATTTTTCCCTTGTGATGGATACTTCGGTGCGCTTCGTCATCGGCCCCTGAAGAACATCGAACCCACCAATGATCATGTTAATGACGTGTTTTGAGGCTCTTCTTTTCCGTCTATTTGTTCGAATCCTTATTCTTGAAATGATTCTTGGCTCGGTCACTTAGGAATTCACACAGATGCCCGTTGTTGAATAATCGGGCTACTTTCTCTCTCAACTGTCGGCAATCCTCCGTTCTGTGATCGTGTGTACCATGATATGTACACACCTAGTTAGGATCCCTTAAGGACGGATCGGATTGTAGAGGCCGAGGCCATTTGGTGTTCTTGATGCGTCCGATAGCTGACACAATGGTGGCAACGTCGACGTTAAAGTTGTATTTTAATAACCTCGGTGCTTCTTGAGGCGCGACATGCCTGTCAAAGCTATTTTTGCTCATGAGTCCTTGGTTGCTTTGTCCTTGATCACATCCCCTTTCATTCCTCATAGGGTTCCGCCCGGCCCCGCTGCTTCTTCGATCTCTATTATACGGCTAATACCGATCCCTGTTTGGTCTCGGCTCACGATTGATGTCTCTCTTGACTCTGTCGATGGCTCTGACGGGATACACGGACCCGGAAGGGGCCTTTAACTGACCATCTTCGACCCTGATTTTTGATTGATACGGGTTATGCACCGGCCCAAGTAACGGCCGAATATTCTATCAGGTTTTGTTTCAACTACTATAAAGCCACCGAACTTTGAAATTGAGTCTTTAGGTGAAAGCCTGAATGGCCCAATCATCAGTGACCGGTGGCAGGTCCATCCATTCTACTTGAAATGGGATACGGACTCTCTAAGCATCTCGTTATCCTTTTGTTTTACTTTGAAAAGGTCCGACTTCCTGGTCTCGACCTTGATGGCCCAGGTGTATGCTTTCACGAAAGAATCTGCAAGCATAGCAAATGAGTCAATAGAACTAGGAGGCAAGTTGTGATACTATATCGTAGCTCCCTTTGACAGGGTCTCTCTAAACTTCTTCAGCAGGACAGACTCGATCTCATCATCCTCCAAGTCGTTTTCTTTGATGGCACATGTATAAGAGGTTACATGCTCATTTGGGTCGGTCGTTCCGTTATACTTAGGTAACTCGGGCATGCGTAATTTCTTAGGGATCGGCTTCGGAGCGGCAGTCGGAGGGAAAGATTTTTGCACGAACATTTTGGAATACAAGCCTTTCAATATCGGCGGTGCTCTTGGGATTTGGTCTACCCTGGAATTGTAGGTCTCCACCTTTTCGTCATTAGCTTCGAGTTTCTTCTCCCCTGATTCTACTCGTTTTATCAGTTCCCCGAGCATTTTTATAATCTCGGGGTTAGTCCCCAATTCGTTTTCATTCTATCTCTCTGCGACCTGTTCATCTCTATGGGTGACCACTCGGGGGGGAGGGGGGGATCGGGCTTAACTCTGCTCGATGTGCGGCTCTAGTTATGTAACTGAGCTATCGTTGCCTGTTGGGCTTGTAACATTTCGAAGATCACCCTTAAACTGATCCCGTCTCCACCAACGTTTTGTGTATTTTGAGGCGTTGATCGAGCTCCACCATGGACGCTATTCTCGAGGTCGATAGGCAGGTTTGTGTCGATAGCCACATGTGAATTAGCGTCAATTGGGTCAGCAACCGGAATTTCGATGTGATCAATAGGCGGTACCTCGTCACTGGGTGCTATGATGTTATTTTCACCATCATGACTGGACTCGTTGTCAACATTTAGGGGTGCTGATTGAGAGTTTGATATTTTGTGTTTTAACCTAAAATTAGGGACACTTCAAAGAACAAGCGTAATCAGTGTGTGTTATATAGATTTGTATCAAATAACCACAATTGTCCTTAGCCCCACGGTGGCACCAAACTTTTTACCCTCAAAATCAGATAATAATTGAATTTGTAAGTGGTTTAAAGGATACGTGATCTAACTTGATACAAAACGATAAATTGGATTGTGATTGAAATAAGTAATGGAAAAGTAAATGCAAACCACACAAATTGAACAGTCTTAGCCCTGGAGAATTAATCACCCTCGATCCAAGTACTTCGATCGATATCAAGAAAGAAGAAATGAGAGCTTAAAGAGAGTAGTAAGAACTTAAAGAGAATAATAATGTATTGCTTTAGAATGCGTGTTACCATCCTCTAATGAATTATCAGACCCGCCTTTATATAGTAGAAGAGTCTTACTTTAGGTACAGTTCTATAAAAGTTACAATCCCTTAATTTGCTGATTGCCGATTCCTTACTGACACACGCCGAGATTCCCGCCGTAATATCCGACTGGTCACGGATATTTCAATCTTCTGTTGGTTATGCTAACAATATTACTTCGGGCCCGATCAGGAGTAAGGTCGCCTCCGGGGTCACAGACTCAATGTTCTCGAAGGCAGGCGTTCCGACCCCGGATTCTAGCTCGGTGGGATTTTGGGGTCGATGTTCAGTCCTTGGTTGTCATGTTCCGAGCATAACCTACCATGTCGTAGGCGAGCTCGATTTCGACCTATTCACACATCCAACGTATAGATGAAATATATATATATAGTAATCTAGTAAGTCCAGCTTCCTTTTCTTTCTTTTTTAAAATCCTGCCAATCATCCATCCCACAATCTGGGTTGCACCATATATAAGATCCTCTTCTAATTAAAGATTAAACTATGAAATCTAACCTTGAGATTTGGGTACTAAATATTTAGGCCAAAAAAAAAAAGTTCCTTTAGAGTTATGCAACCTAATTAATTTTTTTACTCAATTTGTTTGTCTAGAAGGAAGAATATGATAGGAGGTTGTTTGGGAGTGGGGGGTCCAGATGACAAGGCGAAGAGCAACGTGTGTAATAGTCCTGACAATAACCTTAGCAAGTGACATCAATTTTTGTTATATGCTGTAATGTCCCTCCAAAAACCTCTTGATACAGCTCAAGAGCCATTCACCTATTTTAACCAACTCACCACAAGAAAACAAACCCCTTTATTTTCTTCCAAACAAGAAAACAGCTAAGCTCTCTGCACTAGTAATAATACAAACACTTTTGAGACTATACTCAAAACAGTACAGAGCATATTTTCCTCTGTGTCTGCCTCTTTTCCAGCTCTGTTTCTCTATTGAATTCAATAATGGATTACTGGTCTTCTTCTCTCACTGTCGATGATGAATTTGAGAAGCTTGTACTTAGAATGAACCCACCAAGGTACTTTCTTTTGGAACATTTCTTTCTTTTTCTCCAAATGGGATTGACCTTGTTTCCTTAAAAATTGCAACTTTTGTCCAAATGGGATTATATATTATAAATTGGTAATTATGCATCTATGTGCTGTTTTAATCATAAATTCTAATGGTGATAAGTTTTCTGTAGCGTTACTGTCGATAATACATCTGATAAGAAAACAACTCTGATCAAGGTATGGAATGTTGTTGATACTGTTGTTTCTTCTAGTTTGTAAGAATCCTGATTAGCAATTAATATGTTATATGGATTCGAATTTTCAGGTTGATAGTGCAAATAAGAGAGGAAGCTTATTGGAAGTGGTTCAGGTTCTTACTGACTTGAACCTCATAATCAGGAGAGCTTACATATCTTCTGATGGGGAATGGTTTATGGATGGTCAGTTTCTTAATTCTTCTGTAAGTTGATTAGGGAGAAATCTGTTGCTTTTTATTAATTGCTACTATTTCTTTTGTTTTTGTATTCTTGATTACAGTATTTCATGTTACTGATGAGTATGGAAATAAGCTTTCTGAAGATAACGTTGCCGAACGCATTCAGCAGGTATATCAAGAAATTAATACGCCTGTGGTTATTTTTTTCTCCAAAAGCATAAATGCTGAAAAATTGATCACTTTTATCAAATGCAATATTCATTCATTGATTCTGTAACTAAGTAGCACTAGATAGTGAAGATATTTTGTGTTGCAGTCACTGGGACCGAGGGGTTGCAGCTTTCGGTCTTTGGCAAGATCCGTGGGTGTTCAATCTGCAGAAGAGCAGACAACCATAGAATTGACTGGTCGAGACCGCCCAGGATTACTCTCGGAGATCTTTGCTGTGCTCACTGACCACAGATGTAATGTAGTAGCAGCAGAGGTCTGGACTCATAATTCAAGAATGGCATCAGTTGTGTACATAAGTGATGAAGAAAATGGATTGGCAATAGATGATACTGATCGGCTTGCTAAAATCAGGCAATTGCTGTTGTACGTTTTAAAAGGAGACAGAGAAAGGCCAAGTGCCAACACTGCAGTTTCAGTTGATTCCACTCATAAAGAGAGGAGACTACATCAAATGATGTACGCTGATCGTGATTATGATAAGGATGATACAAATTGCATATCAATTGACCGAACCAAGCCCCTAGTGACTGTAGAAAATTGTGCAGACAAAGGCTATACTGTGGTGAATTTAAGAGGTCCAGACCGCCCTAAGCTGATCTTTGATACAGTGTGCACGCTAACAGATATGCAGTATGTGGTATATCATGGTACCACCATTGCTGAAGGACGGGAGGCTTATCAGGTAATCTTCTAAATAACTTGAACAGCTCATAATTAAATAATTTTTCATTGCCTTCAGTGTAAATGAACAATG
This sequence comes from Nicotiana obtusifolia, assembly GCA_002018475.1. Classification (NCBI taxonomy): domain Eukaryota; kingdom Viridiplantae; phylum Streptophyta; class Magnoliopsida; order Solanales; family Solanaceae; genus Nicotiana; species Nicotiana obtusifolia. The sequence continues at coordinate 343,715 of MCJB01013325.1, read as the reverse complement.
AGAACTTGCTTTTCATGAACTGCACTCTCAAGTTGCACAAGTGGAATTTTGTGGAGACGAAACTATGGCTCAGAAATGCCATCAACTGTCGACAAGTGGTCTAAAGCTATGGACCAAGAACGAGTTTGACAACTTGTAGTTATTTCCTCTTGTTCTTTTGTTTAGGAATATTACATCAGGCATATGGATGGCTTCCCAATTAGTTCTGAAGCAGAGAGACAACGTGTGATACAATGCTTGGAGGCGGCTATCAAGAGGCGAACTTCTAATGTACATACAACCTTAAAAAAGTTTGAATTCACATTGAGTAGTCATCAGTTTCCCCACTTACTAAAACTAACATTTTGGATGTTAATATCATGCAGGGAATAAGACTGGAACTATGTGGTGATGACAGAATTGGGTTTCTATCAGATGTAACTCGTATATTTAGGGAGAATGGTCTTTCTGTTTCGAGGGCTGAGGTTACGACAAGGGGCTCACAAGCTGTTAATGTTTTCTATGTTACTGATGCATCAGGAAGTCAAGTTAAAAGTGAAACCATTGAAGCAGTCCGTAAAGAAATAGGTCAGACTGTTCTTCGTGTCAAGGACGACATCTACTCTGATTCACCACCACAGCAAACTGCTAGATTCTCTTTGGGACATATATTCAGATCAAGCTCAGAGAAATTTCTCTTCAATTTGGGACTAATAAAGTCATGTTCTTGAGCCAGCAGTTTAATAACACCTAGTTCAGGGACATGCCTAATGCCTGTGTTGTATATGTTAAAGGAATTAGGCTTGGAGCAAACCAAAGAATTAGTTAGTCAACCCTTTGTTGATGTTAGTAGTCTCAGGCCACAAGTCCATGCTTCAAACCTATAAAGTTTAATTCAATGTTTAAGCAACTGTAAATTATGAGTTGTTTACCCTAAAAATCGGATAACAATTGAATTATACGTGATTTTAAGGATACGTGATCTGACTTGATACAGAATGAGAAAGCAGATTAAGATTAAAATTAATGATAAGAGAAATAAATGCAAACCACACAAGTTGAACGATCTTGACTTTAAAGGTTGATCACCCTTGAGTCAAAGATGCCACAGTCGATATAGAAACAGAGTAATGATATGATAACAACTAGAAATGATAGTTTTTCTTGCCTTTTGATGCGTGTTACAATGTGTCCTCTAAAATAATCAAACCCCCATCCCCCTTTATATATTGGAGGAATCCTATTTTAGGTACAATCTTATCTAAGGTAAAAAATATCATAATTTGCTAATTAAGCGGTTCCATTGATACGTGTCGAGATTTTCGCCGTGATGCACGACCGGTTATGGATGTTCCAGTCTTCTGTTATGTTGGTTCGATAATGTTCTCTCGAGCTTATTCGTGGTCAGGGTCGGTTCCGGGATTATGGGCTCAATATTCTCGAAGATGGATATTCTGACCTCGTGTTCTGGCTCTATGAGATTCAGGGTCGATCTTCAACCTTTCGTATTCCGAGCTTGGTTTGTCGTGCAATAGTTAGGCCCGATTTCGACCGTATACAGATAGTCCCCTCGTTTTTCGGATAGTAAGTGACGAGAAACAATATGAGTCTCAGATTCTCACTACACGAGTTTTTGGTTCTTACTCTGATAAGTGACGACGAATTCTAGACGCAAGCGATAAGAATGGTAGAAACGTCCTGTCGGTGTAGTCTTCAGGGCATTAAATGTGTGTCAGTTAACGGTCCGCTGCTTTAGGATGCGAACCGCCGTTTTGAGAAAACCATAAGTACCCTTTCATCCATTCGTTAGAACCTTTACATTCAAATATTCACATTCATGTTCTAAGAAAACTTCATCACTCCCATCTTCAAACCTCTTCTCCTCTGATTTTTTGAAACCTTCACAAGTTACCTGCTAATTATACCTCCTTTTCATAAGTTACCTGCTAATTGTAACTCCTTCTTATCAGCGCCTTCTTTCCTCCTCTATTTGGAAGCAATGACAAAAACTTCAAAATTAGTTCCTAAAAAAGAAACCCCCTCTTCTTCGAAACCAACTGAGAACGTTTTGCCTGTTGTTACCGAGGAACCGATATCGGAACCCCTTCTAAAGATATTCGTCCCTACGGGGTGTGCAACCGGAGCCGATTTCAAGGTTGAGAAGACCTCCTCGGTACCGGGCCGGTGTGAACCGGTCTCGAGATATATTTGTTCGGTCACTGACAGTATTCTCGATAAGGTCAAGGAGGACTGCAACTGGGTTGGTAAGCACATAGTGGTTCCTGCGCCCTAGGAAGCAATTACCACCCACGTGGAAGGATTTTTGAGTGTTTACACTTCCCTTCACATTGATCCCTTTGGATCCGGTCATCATCGCCTTTTATAAAAGGTACGAGGTGACCCTAGGCCAAATTTATCTCTCCTTCTGGAGGATTGTTATCCTCCTCCGCTTTTTTGTAAACAAGATCGAGGGGTGTCCCTTTACCATCAATCACCTCATGCGTCTGTACAGTTCCCGATTCTATCGAGGGGGGCTAATAAAACTTTTCCGTCGGGCCTGTAAGGCCCTGTTCTCGAGCATCAACGAGGATTGAGATCGAGGCTAGTTGGGCTGGTTTGTTCGTGTGAAAACATTGGACCTAATCCCGGCCGAGGACATGCCATTTCCTGAAAAATAGAACATGAAGCCTAAGTATGACCTTGCCTTTAGGAATTTGCTTATCATTTCTCTTTTGCCCTTCTTCTTATCAATTTTTTGTGATGCATCTGTCGCTCGGATGCCGGATGCAGTTCCTCGACTCAAGGAGTGGGTCGAGGGGATCGTGTCGCAAAAACCCTATTCCGAGCACGCGTGGTGTGAGCTTTCGAAGGGCCGATGGGAGGCCTTGTCTCATGGTGAGGTTTTTTCATTAAGTTACATTCGACCTTATTTTCACGCCATCGATTTCTAACTTGCTTTGCTTCCCTTTTGCAGGTTCATCAAAGGATGTTAAAATGAGGACTCCACCCGCTAATGATGATACTTACACCAAGCCCCCCTGCTTCGAAGCAAGATAAAGAGAAGAAAAGGAAAAAGGCTCCGAGTTCACTTGGCCTCGAGAAGAAGAGGCCAAAGAAAAGATTGGCGCGTAAGCCCAAGGGAAGTGCAAGCGATCGAGCATTGTTCCCGGAATCGCTCCATCGATTGAGGGATGAGTCCAAGGGGGAAGAAGAAGACTTTGATCTAGTAGCCGGTGTGCTGTCACAGCTCGAAGGGCAAGGCGCCTCTGAACCAGGGGTAGGCGAAGCCGATGTTCATCAAGTCGGGGAAGCCGAGGTGGAGGCAAGAGCTGAGGCTTCTAATGGTACGAGAAGCACTTGGTTCGATTGAGATCGTCGATTCGCCTTCGTTCACATAGTCGATGTTTAACGAGGCCCAAGTAGCAAAAGAACGCCCCCTGGAGGGAGTCCATAGATTGAAAGACCCTTTTTGGGGTTTTTTGATGGAGTGGATTTGATGGCCACAGAGGATGCTATTGGATTGGGCGATTAAGAGATATTGAGGAAGAGCTCACCCTCTGAAACAAGCGGGCCTTCTTCGAGCCCGAAATGGATCGATCGATTCCCTGCCCCGAGTGTATACCCTGATCGAAAAGGCACCGTGGTCTTTTCCCTTCCTGAGGATGCCTGATGTTTGGTGTAAAAGATATATATTTTTATGTAAATCACCTCATATTTGGCTTTTGTTTTATGAAATTGGGATGTTAATTGCTACGATTCATGTTAAATTAAAGTGTTTTTATGTGTAGGAATGAGTCGGGAGCAATTGGGGGCGAAACGAGCGAGAAATAAGCCAAAACGAGACAAAAGCGGACGAAGGAGCATTGGTCGCCACAGGCAGCGCCTGGCGCGACCTGTGGCATTGGAGGCGGAGAGTCAGAGAAAAGGCACTGGACGCAGCGCCCTGGGGGGCACCTGGCACCAGGCAGGACGGCGACGTCGGAAGTTGTCCTATTTCATCTAGAAATCTACTATTTTCGACCCTACCCCTTCCCAACACCTATATAAACACATCCAAACCCAAGAGGGAAAGATAGAACGTGATTTGGGAGGCAAAAACACAATGGAACATCGCACGGAAGCATCGATCATCAGTTCTTCATCCTTTTCTAGTATTCTTATAGTTTATTCAATACTCTATATTTTGATTTCTTTTAGCATGAGTGGCTAATCACCCCTTGTTCTGGGGTTGTGATCATCCATCAATATTATTGTTCGAAGTTAACAATTTCTTGATTATATTCATGATTATATGGTTGTTTCTTCAATTCTATGTTTAATTGCTTAATTGTTTGGCCAGCAATTAGGTGCTATCAACTATCTATGCTATGTTTGGGAAAACTATGTTTAGATTAGAGAAGAATTGAAGAAAGCATGTTCTTAACTTTTTAAGGGGGGCGGATTCGTGGTTAGGATAGAAATATACTTAATCGCCATGCTTAATTGAATATCGTGTTTTTATTGCGTTCTTGATAGATTAATTCCAAAGGAATATAGGTGTTAATGTGTTAAGAATAGGCGAATAGTACTTCGGAAGAAGACTATGAGAACGTTTATCGATTAATTAGCAACCATAAGTGAATTATATGAAGGGGAAGTTAATTAGAACACAATAGGATTGGTGAAATAATCACAACGCTGGAATATTTGTTTCTATTGATTAAACAATACTCAATTTGTTCTTTGATAATCTAGTTGTAAGTTAGAGTTGTAGTTTAGATTAATCAATATTTTGAACTTGAATTTTTGCTTGCGTGAATAACAATATTAGTCCGTTAGTAAGTAGCTGAATTAAGTCCCTGTGGGTACGATAACCTGGACTTACAATCCTATATTACTTGTCGACCGCGTATACTTGCGTGTGTGTTAAGGAGCAACAAGTTTTTGGCGCCGTTGCTGGGGAGTTAAAAATCTGCTACTTTACCGACTTAAGCTTATATTTGTTATTTGTTCAAGTTTTACTTATCGGCTTACGTTGTTTGCACACACAGGCTCTTCTATTGAATGCGGAGGAGTAGAAGCGCAAACTACCTTCTTCCTTTCGATCCAGAAATTGAACGAACACTACACAGAATAAGGAGGGAGATAGAAGCCAGAACTAGAATTAACAGAGAGTTGGACATTGTCGTTCAACCACAGCCAATTGAGATGGCAGCTAATGCAGAACGAACGGTGATTGAAGCTGCAAGACCCAATCTTGCCAACATGACTCAGGCAATTGTAAAACCTGAAATCACGGGGCATTTTGAGCTAAAACAATATATGGTGCAGTTGATCCAATCTACAGGGCAGTATGTGGGACTGTCCCATGAAGATCCACAAAGACATATTCAGAATTTTTTGGAAATCACGGATACTTATAATTATCCAAATGTTTCCAAAGATTATGTGAGGTTGACATTGTTTCCCTTTTCAATTGGGGGAAGCAAAGGAATGGCTGCAAAAGGAGCCTGCAAATTCTATCTACACATGGGATGACCTGGCCAGAAAATTTTTAATTAAATTCTTTCCAACCAAAAAGACAAAGTCACTAAGAAGCCAGATTCTGGGATTCGAACAATGTGAAGGAGAAACTCTTCGGCAGGTATGGGAAAGATATAAGAAGCTACTTAGGGATTGTCCACACCATTGCCAGACGGATGAGGTCCTGGGACATACTTTTGTTGATGGGCTAGATGAAGCTTCAAAAATGAACCTCGACTCAGCTTGTGGGGGCAGTTGCATGGCCAAGCCCTATAGTGAAATCCAACTCTTGCTGAACAATTTCACGGCCAATGATCATAATTGGCAAGGAGACGGTGACTCAAGCAGAGCAATTAAACCAAAGGGAGCTGGGTTGATCGAACTGGATGACCTCGCAGCTATGGGAGCAGAGATGGCAAAGCTGGCTAATCAGATGAACAGAATGACGATGCAGCAAGTTCAACCAAGACAACAGGTCCAATAGATGTCGTTGTGCGGTGAGATGTGTGGTGACAACCATACAAGTGACATGTGCCCTACAAATCCGGAATCCATATATTATGTGGGACAACAGAACAGGGGGCCATTGAATCAAAATACACAATATGGGAACACCTACAATCCGAATTGGAGGAATCATCCCAACTTTTCATGGGGTGGTCATCAACAGCAGCAGAATCCAGGTAGACCGCAAGGGAATTATAATCAACCGCAAAGGCAACCTCAACAGGAAGATGATAATACAAATGAGTTGTTGAAGCAGCTGGTGCAAGACAATAAACTGTTCAGAACAGAATACCAAACACTCACCACAACAGTGAGGAATCTGGAGCGCCAATTGGGACAGCTGGCCGGGGCTCAAAATACTAGACCAGCTGGAGCTCTACCCAGTGATACTGAAGCAAACCCAAGGGCGGCACTCAGCTGTATCATTAAGAAACGGGAGACAACTGGAAGAGGTAGAATCTAAAATGAAGAAGCAGGTGACCTTTAATGAATAGCCGATCACCATAGAGGCAACAACAGAGAAAGCTAAGGAATTTGAGAAGCCGGCTGAAGAGGCAGAAGCTAAGCAACCCCCACAACTGGTTGCAAGGCCACCACCTCCATTTCCATAGAGATTACAAAAATTGAGAGATAATGAGGCGTACAAAAAGTTCCTTGACATTTTGAAGCAGGTACAAATCAACATTCCGCTGGTCGATATATTGCAAGAAGTGCCTAAGTATGCAAAGTATATCAAGGATATTGTTGCCAATAAACAGAGATTGACTGAGTTTGAGACCGTGGCACTCACCGAGGAGTGTAGTTCTAGAATTCAAGACAAGCTACCATAGAAATTGAAGGATCCGGGCAGCTTCACCATTCAAATTTCAATTGGGAAACATGCAGTAGGACGAGCTCTATGTGATCTTGGAGCAAGTATAAACTTGATGCCGCTCTCAGTATTCAAACAGTTGGGGTTGGGTGACCCACGCCCAACAACAGTTACTTTACAGCTAGTTGATCGCTCCCTCGCTCAGCCTGAGGGAGTGATTGAAGATGTACTGGTCCAAGTTGGTTCGTTCATATTTCCTGCTGACTTTATCATCTTGGATTACGAGCCTGACCAGGACGTCCCATTTATTTTGGGATGTCCATTCTTAGCCACGGGGCGAGCGATTATTGATGTTTGTGAAGGAAAAATGACAATGAGAGTAAGTAACCAAGAGGAGGTGTTCAAAGTTTATAAAGCACTCAGGTTGCCAACTTGCTATGAAGAATTATCAATGATCTTTGTGGTAGAGAGTAATTCTACGTCATTAGTGTCACATATGAGCCCAATTGATCCTATTGAACGAGCATTGATTGGGGAGGTGGAAAAGAGTAAAGATGGAATAATGGAAGAAATTAAGAAAGTACTGGATAGTTCTGGCAATTATGTCCCGGGGTTCAGAAAAGTAGAAGAGTTGAAAAGGCCTGTCACTCTGACCCATCTCAAGCCATCTGTTGAGAAAGCTCGACGGCTAGAAATCAAGCCAGATTGATAGGACGAATCTTAGTCGAGCCGCGACGTTAAATCAGGCGCTTGTTGGGAGGCAACCCAATTTTTATCGCTCTTCTAGTTTAGCTTCTTAATTTACCCTTTTTAGAGTATATAAAATAGTACAATTGATGTATAGGTGTAGAACTATTAGTTGTAATAAGGAAAGACATATAAATTGTGTAAGGGTTGGGGAATTGAAAAAAAAAAAGGATTTTCGGCCTACAGCGCCCAGGCCAGCGCCCCAGGCAGTGAGTTCAAGACCCCCCAACGCCAGGAAATGCGCTAGGCGCCGGCTGGGGTGGGGGTGACAGGTAAGTTCTCCAATTTTCTTTTTATTCTTTAATTTTTGACCCATACCCGATAAAACCCGACCCACAACCCGTTTTACACTAACACTAATAACCCTTTTTACACCCCAACCCACCCGAATCCCTAACAAACAACAACACACAACACAAAAAATTTTGTCTTCCTCTGCTGGGTTCCGCGTGCTTCTTCCTCTTCTTCACTAAAAATTTCAGCTTTTCAATCTCTGTTATCTCCATTCTTCAGGTATGTTGAGCTTTATCTTCTCCTTCATCTTCTGTTTTATTTTCTTCAATGTATTATATTTTGTATGTATGTTCATGTTCCCATCCCCAAAAATGCCCCATATCGTCTCCTTCTCTTCACCCTTTCATGGTAGTATGTGTGTACGATAAATTGTTTGGTTATTATTGTTATCGGAGTAGTAAACTAGAATTCCCTCTACTCTGTCAACATCGGGAGGGTCACTACACTTCACCATTGTTGAAATTGCAGCACACACTCCATGCACAATCTGTTTGTTTAAATGCCTGAATGAGACTTTTTACGTATCGATGAAGTCTGAGTAGCCGACGACACTTGTATAAGCGTTTGAACTAAATGTGGGGTATCTCGGGGGGGACGTTTACTAGTTGAGGGATAGGAATTTGATGCCGCATATCTTCTTAAGCCCTTACTCTTGTATATGTATGTTGTATAATTGTGTAAGATAGCTTAATGTATGTATATTCTAGCATTAGCATACACAATGCTGAGCTTCTACCTTTCGATTTCCTTATTGCCTATTCACGTCGCCATGATCACTATTTATTTTGACACATGGGGAAGTCTTGAGTACCCATAGTTTGTATTGAAACACTTGCTTATATGCTTAGAGTTTAAGTGTGGGGTCCTTTAATGACGTTATACTTACGGTATATGTATTACACTTTGCTCACTTTCATATTTGCTCGTGTTGCAGGACATTATGGCCCGTGGAGATGTTATAAAAGGGAAAGGTCTTGGAAAAGCCTCCGCTACTTTGCCGGTTCCAAAGAAGCGAAGACAGGGAGAGGGCCCCTCAAGACAGTCCAAGGGAAAGCAGGTGGACGAGGGGTCGCAACGAGACCAACCCAGGCCTCGTCCTCGATTAGAGTTTGTTAATGATGCTGCTGCTGTGTGGTATCGGAACTTCGTGCCAAATGGGCACTATGTGTCAGAGATGGGAATTAACACAACTGCTTTAGAAAGGCGATTCCCAGACATACTCGCCAGACTGCGCATCTCATGAATGGAAAAATTTTTGGACTGCCCGGGGCCTGCCAATCTGAGTCTAGTCCGTGAACTCTATGCTAACTGGAACCATCACAGAGCTACCTCCCATGTTCGAGGGATAGAGGTTCCAATGGGTAGAGAAGACTTGTGTGATTATCTTGGGGTTGAAAATGCCGATCCACGGAGACTGCAGCGCCTCATTAAGAGTCCTCCTTATGAGCTGATACGGCACACATTGTGTGGCATCGATTCAAGTGCCAAGTGGCAGAGGAAGCAGGGGAACATTCATCTCTCTATGGTTAGGGCATATTTCAACAACACTGCCAAGGTATGGTAGAACTTTGTGCAGGCTAGACTGATGCCTGTCGAACACAGCAGTGACTGCACTCGAGCCATAGTGTGTCTGATCTTCTCACTCATGACCGGCCGACCTATCAACATCGCTGAGATTATGCTCAACGAAATGGCCCGCACCAGATTCGGGCGGCAGATTCGGCGGTTGTATTTCGGCAACCTTCTGACGTAGTACATGCGGTTTTTGGGAGTGCCTGAGTATCCTAGACATGACGAGGTTGTGGAGGCACCAGCCGGGCTAATGGATATCACCGCCGTCATGGAAACGTCGGCCAAGCTCACCCCCGCGGCTCGATTGGATCGTGAAGAAAACTTCAACAAGTATATGTATACGCTACAATTTGCTTATGAGCCGAGCCGGTATCACTGATGAAGAGCGCATGCACCTGCGTGATGATCTATCCAGCGCGTCTAAAGAAATGTTAAGGATTGCACCTGGTAGCCCTATGCATCCATCAGAGGATGCCAACACAGTGCAGGGCTCGGATACTGAGGGGGATGATGACGATGGCGCAACCGGGCCAATGGCGATGTTACCTTTTGAGCTGGATTCCGAAGAGACCGGCACGGACTGACAGGGAGTTTCTTCTCACCCTACTTTGCTTTAAATATTTTCAATGCATCGAGGACTATGCATTAGTCAAGTGTGGGATGGGGGAACTACTACTTGTGCTGGTGTTGTATGTTTATGAAAACTTGTGTGTTTTGTGACTTGATATTATATATTTTGTTAGTTTTAATTTGTTAGTTTTAATTTATTTCTTTTAGTGTATTAAGATTAGTGTTGTGTTCTCTTAATAGTTTGTTTACTATAATTTTTAGAGTAAAAAATCAGAAAAAAAGAAAGATATATATATATTTCAGATTTTTCCCGACGATGGATCTTTTTCTTGAGGGATAATATTTTGATTAAAAATAACAAAAAGATTTTTGTTTTGTTTATAGGATATTTAGATAATATTCCTTCGTTTTTCTTAAGGCACCGGTTCTTTTCCAAGGATGTAGCTCGAACCGGGCAATTTAATTTCTTTTTAGGACTATTTTAGAAAGAACTGAGTTAGGTTGCAATACTTCTTGACATAGTTGATGCTGGTACAATAGGTTATGATACATAATCTAGTTTCCCGTTTAGTTGAATTGTAAGCCTAAGAAAACAAGAAAACCGCCCAATTTGTGACACCTCTTCTCAGTTGTTGACTTGTATATCATATAGTGTAATTACTGCTTAATTGTCTCAATTATGTATGCTTGCTTGACTTGAAATTTGAACAGAACCGTCGTGATTGAGTCATGTGCGTTGTGTGAGTGAGATTTTTGATTCTCTGTGCTATCCTGTATAGTCTAGAACTTGCCCCGTGTGTTAATTAAAGCGAAATTGTAAGTTGGGCTAATCTAAGAAATGACATAGGCATTTTGTTGTTTGATTATGGATGTGCCTGTCACATCGAATATAAAATTGTCCGTTGCTAGCCCTTTTGAGCCTATAGGCCTTTTTCTTTGGTACCTACATTACAAGCCATTCCCTTATTTTGTTCTTGAATTAGACTTATTTGAACCTTTACCTCCTAAGGCACTTAGTAGCTAAAAGAAGTAAGGGTAGAGTTTGGGGGATTGTCTTGATTATGAGTGGAACCGTGAAAGGACCTGTCGGTGCAATGAAGCTGAAATTAAGAGTCACTAGCTGATGAGTGTTTGTATGGAGTGTGACAAGAAAGAAAAAGAAAAAATAAAAAAACGAAAAAGAGAAAAAAAAATGAGAAAGAAAGAAAAAATGTTAGAAAAATGTTAGTGAAAAATATATAGAAAAACACCTCCTATTGATTTGTGCTAGTGAAATGATAGAAGTGCTGAATTGAAAAAGGAAGGTTGTGTATATGAGACAAGTGAAGTAATGAAAAAGAAAAGTGCTCGAATTGTGATTGTGATGTATTAAGTGCTTAGGAGGACTAGCCACTATTACCAAATATATCCTACCCGTTCCCTAGCCTACATTACAACCTCAAAAGTCCTAGTTGATCTTAGATTTGACTAACTCAATTAGTAGAAATCTACACTACGGGCAAGCATATGATACTATTACGGGAAGCATATGAGTTCTTTGTGAGATTGAGGGCATTTTGTTAAAAATTGTGTGATATTATTCATCTATGTTCACTCTCCGGATTGTGGTAAGGGCGCATGATTTCATGAGCGATTGGTAATGTTGTAATTTATCTTGTTAGGTAAGTATATGTATTGAGATTGCTTAATGGTTGCAAGTCGGCTGTTGAGGTTGGGTTGTGACATTTGGGTTGTTGGATGATATTGAAGTATTGTGCTTGAGTAGACTTTACGGGAAGTATATGGATTAATTGTGTGTTCGTGCTTACTTGCCAGTGTTGATTATGTTCAAAAGTATGATTTAGTTGAAAATTCGAATGCTTCGTGATGATATTAAGTGGATGTAGTTGGGAAGTTGGTAAATAATCCCATTGCTCGAGGGCGAGCAAGAGTCTAAATGTGGGGTGTTGATGTTTGGTGTAAAAGATATATATTTTTATGTAAATCACCTCATATTTGGATTTTGTTTTATGAAATTGAGATGTTAATTGCTACGATTCATGTTAAATTAAAGTGTTTTTATGTGTAGGAATGAGTCGGGAGCAATTGGGGGCGAAACGAACGAGAAATAAGCCAAAACGAGACAAAAGCGGACGAAGGAGCATTGGGCGCCACAGGCAGCGCCTGGTGCCACCTGTGGCGATGGAGGCAGAGAGTCAGAGAAAGGGCACTGGACGCAGCGTCCTTGGTGGCGCCTGGCGCCAGCCAGGGTGCCGACGTCGGAAGTTGTCCTATTTCATCTAGAAATCTACTATTTTCGACCCTACCCCTTCCCAACACCTATATAAACACATCCAAACCCAAGAGGGAAAGATAGAACATGATTTGGGAGGCAAAAACACAACGAAACATCGCACGGAAGCATCGGTCATCAGTTTGTCATCCTTTTCTAGTATTTTTATAGTTTATTCAATACTCTATATTTTGATTTCTTTTAGCATGAGTGGCTAATCACCCCTTGTTCTGGGGTTGTGATTAGCCGTGAATATTGTTGTTCGAAGTTAATGATTTCTTGATTATAATTCATGATTATATGGTTGTTTCTTCAATTCTATGTTTAATTGCTTAATTGTTTGGCCAGCAATTAGGTTCTATCAACTATCTATGCTATGTTTTGGAAAACTATGTTTAGATTAGAGAAGAATTGAAGAAAGCATGTACTTAACCTTTTAAGGGGGGTGGATTCGTGGTTAGGATAGGAATATACTTAATCACCATGCTTAATTGAATATCGTGTTTGTATTGCATTCTTGATAGATTAATTCCATAGGAATATAGGTGTTAATGTGGTAAGAATAGGCGAATAGTACTTCGGAAGAAGACTATGAGAACGTTTATCGATTAATTAGCAACCATAAGTGAATTATATGAAGGGGAAGTTAATTAGAACACAATAAGATTGGTGAAATAATCACAATGCTGGAATATTTGTTTCTATTGATTAAACAATACTCAATTTTCTCTTTGATAATCTAGTTATAAGTTAGAGCTGTAGTTTAGATTAATCAATATTTTGAACTTGAAGTTTTGCTTGCGTGAATAACAATATTAGTCCGTTAGTAAGTAGCTGAATTAAGTCCCTGTGGGTACGATAACCTGGACTTACAATCCTATATTACTTATCGACCGCGTATACTTGCGTGTGCGTTAGGGAGCAACAATGCCCGGGTTCTTTCCGCCCCCGTATGGGTGGGTAGCTATCTTTGGTGCTTGGTGACTGAAGAAGATCAGGCCAAAATGAACGAGGTGGAAGCGCCTTGCCTATTCAATGAAGCTCAACAGGTGTTGAATTGGGTAACTTTGGATGCCCCTTTATTATGTAGTTAGATTTTGTCATATGTAATTGTAACATTTTCCTTTGTGTTTGTAGGCCTTGGTACTTCGTCACGAGACTTTTCTCCGATACCGAGAAGAGTTCAAACGTCACGGATCCGAGACTCGGGAGCTTTCTGAGAAGAAGGATGCTTATAAGCTTCGTAGTGAGGAATCCCAAGCTGAGGTAGAATTGGCTCGGAAAGAGCATGCCGACCTGGTCGAGCAGGTAAGAAGAATTTTTAAAGTTAGCAATGATGAGTCAGACACAGTGGCTAACGATTCGAACCCACAGGTTCAAAAGAATCTTGACCATATTGAGCAGCTCCGGGGGGAGGTCGATACGGTCAAATCCGAGGCTTAAGAATGGAAGAGGAACATGCATCGGCCGGTCTAAGAGAAGGAGACTGTTTGGGCTCAGTTGGTTTCGATTGAGGTTCAGCTTCGGACTGAAATGGAGAAAAGCTTGGTGCAGGCCAAAAAGATCGAGGGGCTTCAGTCTCAGTTGAACTCAGCTATTTCTGATCAAGAGAAACTAGCTAAGGAGCTTGAGGCGGACAAGTCAGAGGTTATCATGGTCAGGGCCGAGGCCGATATAAGGTGTCCCAGTACAAGGCCGATGCCGAGGCGATTCAGGACCAAACGAGACACATGGTGAAGCATGCGAAGTGACAATTCCGAAGAGAGGCCCTCGAGGGGGTCCATGCTTAGAATTTTGACTTATTGGATGAAATCAAGACAACTAAGATAAACGAAGCCAAGGCCAGGAAGCTGGCTTATCCCGAGGAAGATTCGGAGGGGTCTGAAAAGTTGGGTGAGTCTGATGGTGGCGAGGATCCCGTTGGCGATGACGTGGCCCCCGATGAATATTAGATCCTTTATGATCTTTTTAGGCGTTTTTGCCTTTTGTTGTTTCTTTTTTAGTATCGTCCTTTTATTGAGGCCGTTTGGCATTTTAAAAGAATATGTATCAGGGCTATTTAGCTCTTGTAAAAAAAATTCTGATATATATATAAGGCTTTTCCTTTCATAGCTTTTGAATATCTTCTTTTATTTGTATTCACAAAATTTGGAAATGCCTTAGCATGAAACAGTTAGGTTATGTTCGAAGGTCCGAACAAACCTAGCCTTTGATATTACCTAGTGTTTAGGCATCATAGGGGGTTCGGTGTTACCGGAAATATTTCGCCAAAACACTTACGCTTTTTAGGGTATGATTTGCCGAGAGTGTTCTTTTACAAGCCTTTGTTATCTCAGGTTTTGTTAACTCGGAAATGGCCTTAGCCTTTAGTTCGGGCAATGCAAAATAAGCTTCGTGCCCTCGAGTGTTATTAACTAGAAATGGACTTAGCCTTTAGTTGGGGCATTGCCAAATAAGCTTTGCCCCCTCGGGTTTCTTTAACCCGAAATGGCCTTAGCCTTTTAATTCGGAAATTGCCAAATAAGCTTCGTACCCTCGGGTTTCGTTAACCCGGAATGGCCTTAGCCTTTTAATTCATGCTTTGCATAATAATCCTCGTGCCCTCAGGTTTCGTTAACCCGGAATGGCCTTAGCCTTTTAATTCAGGCATTGCCAAATAAGCTTCGTGCCCTCGAGTGCAGTTAACTCGGAACGACCTTAGCATATAAAGTTCGAGGGTTGCCTAATAGGTCTTATACCCCCGAGGTCTAATAACTTAGACCGTCTGAGTTTATTTTTCGGACGGCAGTTCCCGAGTGAGAGAGTGATTATTCGAACTCAGATTGTGGCGGCCCTTAGGCTTGTTTCCTTTAGGGGGCCGGAAGCAGGGAATTTCTTGAGAAATGTAAAGGAAAAGTTTTAAAACACAGGACATTTGCAAAGAAGAGACTTCTCTTTAGTCTTGTGCATAATAGTAATGTATGTGTACAAGCTTTGTGTCAGCATTCGAGCAATCTATGTGAGCACAATTCATTTGACCGTTTGGCCCTTACATCAAATTCTATCGATCGAAACCCTTCAATCCAGAAGATTTCTCTTAAAGTCGATATCAGAGGGTAACGCCCCCCAGTATTCAGGGTTGATCGAAGAAAAGTCTCGAATGCTGTTGTTATCATTTTCATCGTTTCGTTACCGGCCTTCAGTTCTAAGTTAGCAGGATTTACTTGTTGCCTTGTTAAAAACATTGCCGTAAAACTCATTTGGGACAAAATTGGTCCAAGGAAAAAAGAGTACAACGCGTGCTTTCAGGCTTAACATCTCGTATCTTACCTTGTTGGTTACCTGCAAGCGTGAGTTTAAAATGTAAATAAAAGAAAAATTGGGGTCGTACCTTAGCAGTAATAGTGCTTCAAGTGAGTTATATTCCAGTTGTTCAGTAATTGTTCACCGTTCATCGTCCCAAGCTTGTAGGATCCTTTTCCGGTGATTTCGACGGTATGATAAGGTTCCGAGTTTGGTCGTAACTTTCCTTCGTTTGGGTTTCGGGTGTTTAGTGTGACCTTTCTTAGCACTAAGTCCCCAATGTTGAAGTATCGAAGGTTGTCCCTTCTATTGTAATGTCTCTCTATCTGTTGCTTTTGGGCGGCCAACCGAACAAGGGAGGCTTAGCGCCTTTCATCCAACAGTTCCAAGCTCGTATTCATTGCCTCATCGTTTGATTCCTTTGTTGCATATCAGAATCTAGCGCTCGGCTCTCTGATTTTGACTGGTATTAGAGCTTCGATGCCGTAAACCAATAAAAATAGGGTGGCCCCGGTACTGGATTTTGAGGTCGTATGGTATGCCCATAGGACTTCGGGTAGGATTTCCTTCCACCTTCCTTTGGCATCGGTTAACTTCTTTTTGAGGTTTTGGAGTACGGCTTTCTTGGTCGATTCGGCTTGTCCGTTCCCACTAGGGTGATAAGGCGTTGACAGGATCCGTTTGATCTTATGATCCTCGAGAAACTTGGTCACTTTACTACCAATAAATTGTTTCCTCGTTGTCACATACGATTTTGGATCGCACTACAAACCGACATATGATGTGGTCCCAAATGAAATCCATAACCTCCTTTTCCTTGATCTTCTCATATTCTTGGGCTTCCACCCATTTAGAAAAATAATCAGTCATAAACAATATGAATTGAGCCTTACCTGGTGCCCACGGGAGGGGGCCAACAATGTCCATTCCCCACTTCATGAATGGCCATGGTGACAAAACTGAGTGGAGCATCTCCCCGGGTCGATGGATCATTGTATCGTGCCTTTGGCATTCATCACATTTTCGAACGAACTCCTTTGTGTCTTTTTCCATGTCAATCCAGTAATAACCGACTCTGATGATTTTCGAATCAGTTATTCGGCAGCTGAATGATTTCCACGGGTACCTTCGTGGATTTCCCTCAAAACATACTCAGTATCACCTGGCCCTAGACATATTGCATGTGGGCTTCTGAACAGGATTCTGTCTTCGGACAGGCTAAATCGGGCTGCCTTTGTACATAGGGCCCTCAACTCTTTTGGATCCGAGGGCAGTTTGTCAGATCTCAGATATTCTAGGTACTTATTCCTCCAATCTCGAGTTAGCCTTGTCGAGTTGATCTCAGCGTGGCCTTCTTCCACCACTGACCTTATAAGTTGTACAACTTCTCCTCAGTTGAATTCTCGTCTTCTACCGATGACCCCAAATTAGCGAGGGTATCGGCCTCGCTGTTTTGATCCCGAGGTACATGTTGCAAAGTCCATTCTTTGAACCGATGTAATGTCACATGTAATTTGTCCAAGTATCTTTGCATTCATTCATCTCTGACCTTGAATGTTCCATTGACTTGGTTTACCACAAGAAGGGAGTCGCACTTGGCTTCGATCACTTTCGCCCCCAAGCTCTTTGCTAGTTCAAGGCCTGCAATCATGGCCTCATATTCGGCCTCGTCGTTAGTCAATTTCACAGTTTTGGTAGATTGTCTAGTTATATTACCTGTTCATGACTTTAATATGATGCCAGGCCCAGACCCTTTTGCGTTCGAGGCGCCGTCCGTGAAGAGGGTCCAGATTCCTGAGGTAGTTCCTAAGTTAATCAACAACTCTCTTTCGACCTGGGGTATTAGGGCCGGTGTAAAGTCTGCCACAAACTCTGCCAAAATTTGAGACTTAATCGTTGTCCGAGGTCGATACTCAATATCGTACCCACTTATTTCTATGGCTCATTTGGCCAGTCGGCCCGAGAGTTTGGGCTTATTCATAACATTCCTCAATGGGTAAGTAGTTGCAACACATATGGGATGACATTGGAAGTATGGTTTTAGCTTCTTCAAGGCACTTAACAAAGCGAGCACTAGTTTTTTCAGGTGAGGGTACCTAGTTTCAGCCACACCTAAGGTTCTACTAACATAGTAAATCGGAAATTGCGTACCTTGCTCCTCCCGAACTAGAACTCCGCTTACCGCTATTTCCGAGACCGCCAAGTACAAGTATAGTTGATCATCCGCCCTTGGTGTATGAAGCAGGGGTGGGCTCGATAAATACCTTTTGAGTCCCTCCAAAGCTTGCTGACATTCCGGGGTCCACGAAAAGTCATTCTTTTTCTTCAACAGTGTGAAGAATCAGTGGCTTTTGTCGGATGACCTCGAAATAAATTGCCACAGGGCAGCTATTCGCTCGATTAACCTTTGCACGACTTTTACATTGTCCACAACCGTGATATCCTCGATGGCTTTGATCTTATAAGTATTGATCTCTATTCCCCGATTGGATACCATTAATTCGAGGAACTTACCCGACCCGACTCCAAACGCACATTTTTCTAGGTTCAGCTTCATGTTTTACTGCTTTAGTATACTGAATATTTTCTGCAAATGTCTTAAATGGTCCTCTGCTCGCAGGGACTTAACTAACATGTCGTCAATGTAAACCTCCATCGATTTTCCTATTTGTTTCTCGAACATCCGATTTACTAAGCGTTGGCATGTGGCACCAGCATTCTTTTAATCCAAATGGCATAACGTTATAACAGTACGTGCCATACTTAGTGGTGAAGGAAGTTTTTCCTGACACCCGGGTCCATCTGTATTTCGTTGTATCCAGAATCAAGAAACTGAGGGTCTCGTGGCCGGCCGTGGCATCAATCATACGGTCGATCTTGAGCAAAGAAAAAGAGTCTTTAGTGCATGCTTTATTCAAATCTTTATAGTCTACACACATTCGTAATGTATTCCCTTTTTTAGGGACTACCACTATATTTTCTAACCAATCCGGGTATTTGACCTCCCGAATAGACCCTAAGAATTTTAGATACCTCTTCCTTGATGAAAGCATGCTTGATCTCAGACTGGGGTCTCCTATTTTGTTTAACCGGATGAAACTTCGGGTCCAGGCTCAGCTTGTGAGTGGTTATCTCCGGTGGGATACCTGTCATA
The DNA here is from genome assembly GCA_002018475.1 of Nicotiana obtusifolia. Lineage (NCBI taxonomy): Eukaryota > Viridiplantae > Streptophyta > Magnoliopsida > Solanales > Solanaceae > Nicotiana > Nicotiana obtusifolia. The sequence goes on along the minus strand of MCJB01013325.1, from coordinate 325,025 downwards.
TCGAGGGGATCCAAGCGAAACAGTCTTCTTTAGTTATAAGAAATTGAATGAGCTTTACCCTAAGCTCGGAGCTTAGGCCCCGTGCCCAGGTATACCTTTCAATCGAGCAAGTTTTCTTCCAATATGACTTGTTCCAGTTCCTCAACAGTCAATTTAGTGGCATCGAAATCATCGGGGGCTATAAAAGATCTGGGAATCCCATAATCATCATCCTCGACCCCCCCTGTTTGTCCGAATCTGCCGAAGATGGTATTAGTGATTGCTATTTTGCCCCGTTTTTGACCACCTGGTTTGGGCCCTTCGATGTTGAAATTGTAGGTGCCAGTGTCACTTCTTCAACCATGAACATTTCTTTTGCAGCCGGTTGTTCGCTTAGATTGTTTTAACTTCGTCATGTACCTCATGTCTCCTTCGATTACATAAACCTTAGCCTCTCGTATGGTCCCGGCGGTGTTTACCGGTAATATTATCTCACCCTTAGTGGTTTCACATGCCATGTTGAATCCATTTAGAACTCAGACTGCATGAACGATTTGGTCTTGCAGACTGAGCTGCTCCACGACCCTCGATCGAATGATGTTGGCCGAGCTACCTGGATCAATTAACACACATTTAACTCGAATTTTATGCACGAGTACAGATATTAGCAGTGCATCATTGAGGGGCTGTACAATCCCTTCCGCATCCTCATCGTTGAAAGATAAAGTTCCTTCCGGTATGTAATCTTGAGTTTGTTTCTCCCTAGTAATTGATACTTCGGTGCGTTTCAACATCGGCCCTTGAGGGATATCGACCCTACCGCATGTTAATTATGTGTTGAGGTTCTTCTTGTTTCGTATGTTTGTTAGAGTCCCTGTTCCTTATATGGTTCTTGGCTCAGTCGCTTAAGAATTCTCGAAGATTCCCGTTATTGAATACACTGGCTACTTCCTCTCTTAGTTGCCAACAATCTTCCTTTATGTGACCGTGAATGCCATGATATTTGCACATCTGGTTAGGATCTCTTTACGTTGGATTGGATTGTAGAGGCTGAGACCATTTGGCATTCTTGATGCACCCAATAGCTGATATAATGGCGGCAACGTCGACATTGAAGTTGTATTCCAATAGCCTCGGTGCTTCTTTAGGCCCGATGGGCCTATCGAAGCTGTTTTTGGTCATGAGTCCCTAGTTGCTTTGGCCCCGGTCATTTCTCCTTTCATTTCTCATGGAGTTCCGCCCGGACCCATTGCTTCTTCGGTCTCCATTATATGGCTAATACCTATTCTAGTTTGGCCTTGGTTCGCGATCGATATCTCTTTTGACTCTAACGGGATAGACAGACCCCAAAGGGGCCCCGAGCTGATAATTTTTTACTCTAATTTTTTATTGATACCGGTTATGTATGTCGGCCCATGTAACAGCCGAGTATTCTATTAAGTTCTGCTTTAGTTTCTGTGAAGCCACCGAGCTCCGAATATTAAGTCCCTGAGTGAAAGCTTGAACATCCCAATCATCAACGACTGGCGGCAGATACATCCGTTCCATTTGAAACCGAGACACGAATTCTCTAAGCATCTCGTTGTCCTTTTGTTTGACTTTGAAAAGGTCCTATTTCCTAGTCTCGACCTTGATGGCACCTGCGTGTGCCTTTACCAAAGAATCTGCAAGCATAACAAATGAGTCAATGGAATTAGAAGGTAAATTGTGATACCATATCATAGCTCCCTTCGACAGGGTCTCCCCAATTTTTTTTAACAAAATAGACTCAATCTCATTGTCCTCCAGGTCGTTCCTTTTGATAGCACATGTATACGAGGTTACATGCTCGTTTAGGTCGGTCGTTCCATTATACTTGGGTATCTCAGGCATACAGAAATTCTTGGGGATTGGCTTCGGGGCCGTGCTTGGTGGAAAAGGTTTTTGCACGAACTTTCTGAAATCCAGGCCCTTAAATACCGGAGGTGCTCCTGGGATTTGGTCTATCCTTGAGTTGTAGGTTTCCATTTGTTTGTCGTTAGCCTCAATCTTTTTCTCCCCTGATTCGATCCGTTTTTTCAGCTCCTCGAGCATCATTATACTCTGGGGGTTAGCCCCCGATTAATGTTTGTTTGACCTTTCTACGACCAATTCGTCCCTGCGGGTGATTTCCAGGGAGGATCGAGCTCAACCTTGCTTGGTGCACTGCTTCGGTTCTATAACTAAGCTATCGCCGCCTCTTGAGCCTGTAATATTTCGAAGAACACTCATAGGTTGATCCCATCCCCTTCAACATTTTGTGTGTTTTGAGTTGTCGATGGGGCTCCTCCACCAACGCTATTTTCAGGGTCAGTAGGCAGGTTCGCATCGATAGCCACATGCGAATTAGCATCAATCAGATCTGCGATCGGAATTCCAACAGGATCTGCAGGCGGTACGGGGCACTATGTTGTTATTTTTACCTTGGTGACCAGACTCGCTTTCAACATGCAAAGGTGCTGATTGAGAGTTTGATATTTTTGTACTATAGCCCGGAATCAAAGACACTTCAAAGAGCAAGTGTGAAACAGTGTGTGTTATAGAGATTCGTATCAATAATCACTATTATCCTAAGCCCCACGGTAGGCGCCAAACTGTTTACCCTAAAAATCGGATAACAATTGAATTTATACGTGGTTTTAAGGATGCGTGATCTAACTTGATACAAAATGAAAAAGAAGATTAAGATTAAAATTAATGATAAGAGAAATTAATACAAACCACACAAGTTGAACGATCTTGGTCTTAAAGGTTGATAACCCTTGAGTCAAAGATGTCACAATCAATATCAAAACAGAGTAATGATATGATAACAACTAGAAATGATAGTTTTTCTTGCCTTTTGATGCGTGTCACAGTGTGTCCTCTAAAATAATCAAAACCCCCTTTATATATTGGAGGATTCCTACATTAGGTACAATCTTATCTGAGGTAAAAAATATTATGATTTGCTAATTAAGCGGTTCCATTGATACGAGCCGAGATTCCGGCCGTGATGCGCGACCGGTTACGGATGTTTCGGTCTTCTATTATGTTGGTTTGACAATGTTCTCTCGAGCTTATTCGGGGTCAGGGTCGGTTCTGGAATCACGGGCTCAATGTTCTCGAAGATGGATGTTCTGACCTCGTGTTCTGGTTCGATGAGATTCAGGATCGATCTTCAACCTTTCGTATTCCGAGCCTGGTATGTCGTGCAATAGTTGGGCCCGATTTCGACCGTATACATGAGTATATTCTTTTTTCCTTTTTGTTGGGGCGGGGGAGTATTGTAAAACAACACTAACAATAACTATGTTTTGAATTCGTAGTATCCATGTCGCTCCGTTTAAGCTCGATACAATCCAAAATTTCGTGAGCACTTTATAGTAGCTATGTGCAATTGTTCCTTTCTAGAATAGAAATCCACTTTGTAGCAAGTTGGCAACTTCAAGCTCAGATCTATCCAGAGAAACTAAAAGGGGGGAAATCATGGGGTCAAAAGGAGAACCTTTGTTTTGCGGCTATGAAAGGAACAAAGATTCAAAGAAAATTCTTCTCCATAAAAGTGCAGTATAATAGGATAAGAGGGACAAGAAAGGCTGAGTCAGCTTCATTAGATTCAATCTAGTGTATATGATTTGTAATTGTTCATACACAATTCAGTATTTTCCACAAAATGAAACATGATCCCCCACGGTGAAGCTAGCTAGTTTATTGTCATAGATGGTTAGAGTAGCACACCACAACAGAGGAATAATCAAATGAATTTTTTTCTAACATGGAGTATATAATTGTGGAGTACCTTATTAAATAGGAAAAGCTATGATAGAAGATTAGTACTCATGATAAACGTTTATTCAGCATCTTGCTTGTCTGAATTTATTTTTCAAGGGATAGTTAAACACCTTTTTCTTCTATATATGCGATCGAGTTAGAGTATCAGACTGAAGGATTGGGTATAGGTGTTTGTAACATGCAGCGGAAGACAATAACAATCCTAGGCAGATTTTCGTACTAAATATTTATTTATATGTCAATGATCGGATCTAAGACGTACTTGGTGAAAAGAGCTTCGTTTCAGAATTTTCTTCGATAGTGCGAAGACTCTATGCCTATCCACACCGAGACCGATCTTTGTTATCAACTCTTTGATCAATGAACCCCGTGAACAAACTGAACGAAATATTGTGTTGAAATTTTTCACAAAAATCTCAACTCAAAAGTAGAAGAACAAGAAACACTTTTTTCGTAATTGTATATTCTTCTTGGCTTTGTATTACACTCTTACTTTCACAAAGTGGATTTTCTTTTCAAGACTTGATCCTACAAATTTTTATTTCATCACCTTTTATATAACATCACCTATAATCATTTTCCTGTTTGGTTGAGGTAATAATTTACATAGGGTAAAAGTTTAATTCCATAATTAAACTTTACCCTAAATTTTCGTAGGAAAATTTCAATACCAATTAAAAGGATTGCTGGCCGGCCGTGGTTAGACTTTATGGACTTTCAATTGCTAATCCAATTCATAATTGGATTTGTATTTTCCTGCAGGAAAACTTAATCCCATTTCAAATGGTTTTCATGAAAGCCACGCGTCACTTTCTAATCCAATTCTAAATTAGATTATCGAACTAACTAATTAATATTATATCTGCAATTTAGTATTAATCCATATTAATTATATATATGCATATATTTCAACCATGTGATATAATTTAATTTTCTTTTCCAAATAGAAAACTTCAATTTGTTCACAATATTAATTATATTATTTGTGTTAGCAAAGAATATAATAATATTTTATTTAGACTAATAACTAAATTTATTTGACTAATTAAATTCTTCAACTTATTATCAAATGCCATATATTTTTATATCAAATAATGTTCACAAAAATATGTTCAAATCATCACATATGAGATTGGATCTAGGGCATATCTACTGTATCCCTAACAATCTCCCACTTGCACTAGAGCCAATCGCTCTTGTACTTCATTCCCAATTCTCACTTGTTCTTGTCAAACTCTTTTGTGCCAAGAACTTTAGTGAATGGGTCTTCAACATTTTCCTGTCCATCAACCTTTTGAATCACGACGTCTCCAGGTTCAATGATTTTTCTTATCAAGTGATACCTTCGAAAAATATGTTTGGAGTTTTAGTATGATCTTGGTTCTTTTACTTGAGCAATGGCTCCAGTATTGTCACACAACAATGGAACCACACCTTTTATTGAAGGAACCACACTAGTTCACTTAAGAACTTTTTCATCCATACAGCCTGCTTAGCAGCTTCATTAGCTGCTATATATTCTGCTTCAGTCACTGATCAGCTACGGTAGCTTGTTTGGAACTTTTCCAACTCACTGTACCACCATTTAAGGTGAATACATAACCAGAAATAGATTTGCTATCATCTCTATCTGAAGAGAAACTTGCATCAGTATAACCTTCAAGTTTCAACTCAGAATCTCCATAAATGAGGAATTGGTCTTTAGTCCTTCTTAAGTACTTAAGAATGGTCTTCACTACCTTCCAATGTTCCTCGCCATGATTTGCCTGATATCGGCTAGTTTCTCCTAGTGCTTAAGCCACATCAAGACGTGTACATGTCATGGTATATATGATAGCTCCCACTGCACTAGCATATGGGATCCTACTCATTCGTTCTCTCTCTTCATGTATTTTAGGACAATCCTCCCTACTGAGAGTAATTCCAGTGCCTATCGGTACATAGCCTCTTTTGGAATTATCCATGTTATACCTCTTTCTGATGGTATCTATGTACAAACACTGAAAATGTCCAAGCAGCTTCCTCGGTCTATCTCTATAGATCTTTATTCCCAATATATAAGTTGCTTCTCCCAAGTCTTTCATGGAGAACTATTCAAATAGCCAAATCTTGATACTTTGCTATGACGGTATACCATTCCCTATGAGTAATATATCATCAATATATAGTACTAAAAATATAATTATGCTCCCACTAACCCTTTTGCATACACAAGGTTCTTCTTCGCATCTAACAAACTTGAACTTTTCAATTGTCTTGTTAAAGCGAAGATTCCAATTTCGAGAAGCTTGCTTTAGTCCATAAATGGATCTTTGTAGCTTGAAAATCTTATTATGATTAGGCGGAGATGTGAAACCTTCAGGTTGTGTCATGTACACATCCTCTTCTAGCTCACCATTAAGGAAAGTCGTTTTTACATTTCATTGTCAGAACATTGTGTCGCCTCTTCATAGGTCTTAGGGTCATCATAAAACCTCATTTGATATATCATCTCGTTCCATTAGACTTAATCTAGTTGGTACATGACATTCTCGTGTAGACCTTGTAAGAGGTTCTTGTACAACTTGCTCACCTTGTGTTAGATTAGGTTGTTGTTCAATTTGGTTTGGAAAAGGTTCATTAATCTGTTCTTGAACTACATTTAGTTCTTGAACTTCAACTGTTTAAGATAGCAACTTACTTGTCAACTTCAAAACATCAAATAAAGTTTCTTCCACTTATGTCTCATGATCTTGATTTTGTGTTGATTCATTAGTTTCTTGAACTTCATTAAGTTCTATTTCTCCATTTCCTTCCAAAAGAAATTCCCTTTCCGAAAGGTTGATCCTCTATCGACAAACACTTTATGGTCAGAAGGAAGATAGAAATAATATCCCATTGTTTCTTTGGGATACGCAAAGAACCTACACTTATCAGATTTTGAGTCAAGTTTATCTTAACATAAGCTGGACAATCCCAAACTTTAATATGTTTAAAGTTAGACTTACGTCCTTTCCATATCTCTATGGTGTTGTAGAGACTGACTTAGTGGGAACTTTAGTAAGTAAGTATGTTGCGACTTCTAAAGCATATCCACATAAATTTATTGGAAGATCAATGAACCTCATCATAGATCTCATCGCATCTAATAAGGTCCGATTCTTTCTTTCAGAGACACCATTGTGTTGTGGTGTTCCTGGAGGTGTCAGCTGTGAGAGAATCTCATTCTCTTTGAGATACCTAGTAAAATCTTTACTAAGATATTCTACATCTCTATCAGACCTCAGTACTTTGATACTTTGACCAATCTGTTTCTCAACTTCACTTAGGAAGCTTTTCAACATTTCAAAAGATTCAGATTTGTGTTTCATAAGATACACAAATTTATATCTTGACATATCATCAGTGAAGGTGATGAAGTAAGAATATCTACCTCTAGCTTGAATTTTCATGGCCCACAAACATCCGTATGAATTAGTCATAATAATTCAAAAGCTGCTTCTCCACTTCAAGTAAACGGAAATTTGGTCATTTTTCCTTTGAGACAAGATTCAGAAATTGGATATGATTCAAAATCATACTTGTCAAGGTACCCATCTTTGTATAACTTGTTAATTGTATTCTCTCCAATATGACCAAGCCTACAAAGCCAAATGCATGCATGATTTACTTGATCATCTATTTTCCTATTAAGACTAGAAACATGCATAATCGAATTTGCATTCACATTAGGTAAGACATAAACATCATGTTGGAAATAGTCATTCACATATAATTCATTCGCATAATGAATAGAGCAAATACCATTGTCCATGTTAATGCGAAACCCAAACTTGTCCAACATAGAAGCTGAAATTATGTTGGAAACAAATTTAGGAACATAATAACAATTATCTAGTATAAGTACTTTGCTCGAAGGCATTATTAAAGAAATTGATCCTACAACTATGGTAGTAACTTTTGCACCATTTGCAACTTGTAGATTAACTTCTCCTTTCTTTAGTCTCCTACTTATCTCGAACCCTTACAACATATTAATGATGTTATAACCACTGGCAGTATCTAATACTCACAGTAAAGAATTAGTAGTAGCTAAAGAAACCTTAAAAATATTTTTCACTAATGTCTTACCTTCTTTCTTGTCCTTTAGAGTTGCAAAATAATTCTTGCAGTTTCTATCCAATGCCCTTTCTTCTTACGGTGAAAACACTCAGCATCATATATTAACTGCAAGATCAAATCTTCAGAAAGCTCTTTACCAAGCTTGTACCCCAACTTCTCATGTTCTTCGGTACGTACAATCACATGATTGACATGGGATCCAACTGGAGAGTTTTCAATGTCCAATTGTGTATCAATCATCTTCTTAAGATATTCAATGATTGCAGTTGGGTCCATATTCTGATGTTTCCTCTGGAGGTTAGAACTCATAGAAGCGAGAATGATGCGTTTAATGGTCAATGAATTCTTCCAAGTGTTTCTGATAAACATTGGTGCCTTGAACATCATTCTCTTGGGGGATTATCGATCACATCAAGTTTGGTCCTACCAACTTGTTGGTCTCAAGTATTTCACGCAGTGATATAACAGACAAATTGAGAAATCTAAAATGTAGAAAAGAAAAGGCAATAATATAAGAACATATTTACATATATCATAAAGACATGGACTTTTATCTAAATGATAAATCCACTAATTATTTTAAACTATATACCCTCATTATAGTTTAAGAAATCTTTATTTCTATTAATGCAGTAAAAGAATCCTTTATCAATATGTATGAGCCCCTTTTAAGTCAAGTCGTTTCTCACATATATTTTAAAGGTAGGTGCTCTTACCAATTGTATCTCCATACAATTTTCTTAAATAGCTCTATGCCAGATAGTCCCCTGGTAGTCAGGTCGATCCTATTGGCATAAATAATTTTAATATGTTTCTCAAACTATAAGTCTCCTGGTAGTGAGACCGCTCCTTATAAACAAGAAATAAATAAAATTATTTATTTTGATGGATAGCTTTACAATAAAATATCTTATATTTTATTATTTAAGAACTCAAATTTTAGTAGGAGGGAATTCTTATTAAAACAACTTTTAATAATATAATGATCAATTCTTTTATTGCACATGAATTTAGTTCAAGTTATCTACATGCTTACTACAAAATCAATTTACATCACATGTAATAAATAATTCAAAAATATGTGATGAACAAGCATGTGACACGAAAAACGAAATTCAACATTCTTCTAACATGTTTATCTTATATCACATATATCACAAAAATAAAAAATAAAAAATATTCATGCCAGAATATTATTATTAATTAACATCTCACGAACAAATAACAATTAAAATAACAGTAGAATCTGATAATCTATTATAAATTAACGATGTATTTAATACAAAATTTTAAATCCAAGTTATGAACTATCTCAATAGTTTAACTTGAAAGAACATATATATATATATATATATATATATATATATATATATATATTATTCATAATAAAATAATATCAATCCATATGCACTCAAACAATTTGACTATTGCACAAGACACAAGTATTATGGTTTGAACTCTTCAAATATAATCATAAAATATTTTATAAATAAATTTTAGACACGAGACACTATGGCTCTGATACCACTGAAGGATTGCGTATAGGTGTTTGTAATACGAAGCGGAAGACAATAACAATCCTAGGCAGATCTTTTCGTGTTTAAAATTTATTTACATGTCAATGATCGAATCTAAGACGTACCTGGGTAAGAGAGCCTCATTTTAGAATTTTCTTCGATAGTGCGAAGATTCTATGCCTATCCACACCGAGACCGATCGTTGCTATCAACTCTTTGATCAATGAAACCCGTGAACAAATTGAACGAAATATTGTGTTGAAATTTTTCTCAAACATCTCAACTCAAAAGTAGAAGAATAAGGAACACTTTTCTTGCAATTGTATTTTCTCTGTTGGCTTTGTATCGCACTCTTACTTTTCACAAAGTGGGTTTTCTTCTCAAGACTTGGTCCTGCAAATTTTTTTCTCATCATCCTTTGTATAGCACCACCTATAAACTATTTTCGTATTTGGTTGAGTTATGTTTTACATAGGGTAAAAGTTTAATTCCATAATTAAACTTTACCTTAAATTTTCGTAGAAAAATTTCAATACCAATTAAAAAGATTGCCGGCCGGCCGTGGTTAGTCCTTGTGGACTTTCAATTGCTAATCCAATTCATAATTGGATTTGTATTTTCCTGTAGGAAAACTTAATCCCATTTCAAATGGGTTTCATGAAAGCCACACGTCACTTTTTAATCCAATTCTAAATTAGATTATAGAACTAACTAATTAATATTATATATGCAACTTAGTATTAATTCATATTAATTATTTATATGCATATATCTCAACCAAGAGATATAATTTAATTTTTATTCTAAATAGAATACTCTAATTTATTCACAATATTAATTATATTCTCTGTGTTAGCAAAGGATATAATAATATTTCATTTGGACTAATAACTAAATTAATTTGACTAATTAAATTTTCTAATTTAATTATCAAATAATAAAATAATTAATAATTTAGCAAAGATCAGAACACTCGTTAGTGTGCGACCCCAATACTAAGCCGGTGGTAAATTGATCACATCAATATACTAATCAAGAGTGGCGTCTAGCAACTCTCCGACGCGACCGGATAGAATGGAGTATACAATTTACTCTCAAGAACCCTAGAAGAATAATGTAGTAATTCCTTCAGTCCTTATAGCTCTGGATCGACCTAGGATATGGTTCAACTGTTAAATCCTAATAGGTGACCAACTATGTGTTCATGTCAAATATAATCGACCACTGAATGACCTAAGAAACTCTTTTCTTTTTTCATTCAATTGCCCTAGCCAAGGTCTTAATTTGATCGTTTATAATTCATGACAACATGGAGTTTAAACTTATTACCAAGAGGTGACATATTCCATCTTGATCAATCACTAATTCTACAAGTATTTAATCGTACCCAATATCCTTTTAACTATCGCCCTAGGGCCATAGGCGTCTAGTACCAAAGCACAATAAATAACTTGTCAATTACTATGAGGATCTCTGGTCAAAGAAAACTCTTACATCATATTCTTCAAGAAAATATCCTATTGACAGTTTATGATAATTCTAACCATTAGGAATTATCCAATGGGTCGTTTTGATGATCATATCTTTATATGCATCATCTATCTATGTGATTTAATTAATGGGATCAACTTATTTTTATCCCATAAAGACGATCACATAAATATTAATCTAACCGGATACTAATGTTCAAATTAATAATCCTACGATCAAGAACAAATTTAAATTAAATTATAAGAAACTTCACTCTCATTATCATGATCTCCATCACGATGACAAGTCTCAAAAATTTTATCAAGGACCTTATCAAATTAATCAAGCAATTGATAATAACTATTATAAAAGAATATGAAATGCCATATATTTTTATATCAAATAATGTTTACAAAAATATGTTCAAATTATCAAAAATGAAATTGGATCTAGGGCATATAGCAAAGAAGAAAGATTAGGATTTCAGAAGTTGGATAATTAACTGACTTTTGAACGAAAAGTAACAAATAAATTAGGAGATAGAAAATTTTCAAGTATTAGCGGAGAAAGACTAGAAAATCATTAAAAGCAATCTTTAAGCCAGTTAAATATCATTATTTTAAGGAAATAGTTTCAGACAACAAAATTGACTTATCAAATCACAGTGGAGAAGGCGAGAATGAGACGTTGCAAGTAGAATTTTACATGTCATAATTAACGTGGATATTTTGGTTCGGACTTAAAAGGGATAAATTTCACCAGAAACGTCCCTTGTTCTGTTATACAAACTTTTTTATTTTTATTTTTTTTAATTTTTCATTAGGCAAGTTGCCCAAGGTTGATTTTCATAAATATATCATACAGTACAGTAATGTAGGGGGACCTTACCTCTCAGAAAAGTGTATACACTCTTGATCATAAAGGCATAATGACCATGTATGCTTGAACGTCTATGATAAGTGAGACCTATGGTGATGCAATGATTGTCTATCTTATAGTATCGATAGACAATCATATATACAAAAACAGTATGAGGTGAATCTAGGTCGACTATACAAAAAAGTACATATGTTCCTAAATCTACTAAATATATGGGTTGAAAGTATCCTCCATGTACAATGGGATCTATTTCTAACAAAAGGTGGGACACTTCTAAGTAGTGTATCCGATAATAAAAAAATAGCCATCTTCAACTTTGCTTTGGCATGCAAAGAAAGCAGAATTGAAGATGGCTAGTAAAAAATTGCTCTATGGTTGGACAATAGTACTGGCATTGTCCAGTATATATGATAGGCAGTTGAGTTGCCTTCATCTTCCGAAGAGTGCTGTTAGTAGTATGCTGAGTAGTGTTCTGTTGATAAAGTCTAGTGAACGACCATTGCAAGTAAGGGAAGTTTGTACCCTTAAGTTCTTCCTGCACTGGAGATTGCTGGTGATTTCTGTTGTTATAATGGTAATTGTTTCTGAGGTTGTTGTATTCCTTTAATTCCTCATTTGTATCTGTGTGTTGCTTGTGTTGAGTTCCTGTTTGAGTGTGTTGCTGTTGTTGCTGCTGTTGTTGTTGTTGCTGCTGGTGCTGGTGCTGTGAGGTTGTGTGTTACCTGTCTGGTGCTTGTAGAGGTGTTCCAACTTCCAGTGAGTGCTGTGGATAGTAAGATGGTGAGTGTTCTACTGATGAGGTCTGATGAAAAGGTACTGCAGGTAATGTAAGTTGTTTCCCTAAGGTCTTCCTGTAATGGTGGCTGCTGTTGATGTGTGCTGCTGCAATGGTGCATGCTGTTGGGATGGTGACTGTGCTGCTTCTGTTGTGTTTCTGTAGCTTGTAGCTTCTGCTGTGTTTCTGTGGCTTGTAGTCTCTCTTGAGCTGATGAATGGCTGTCCATCTTGCTGCTGTTGCTGGTGTTGCTGTTGGAGTTGCTGCTGCTGCTGTTGTTTTTGCTGGTGAGGGGCTTTGTGTTAGTTGCATGGTGTTTGTGGAGGTATCGTATTGTGTTGATCCAGTTGTAAAAGGTATGGAGGAGGGGCCTTGTTGATTGCTGCAATTGCAATAGAATGAGCACTAGAAGTGCTGATACCACACATTGCAATTGTGGCAATAACCTGGGGCAATGATTAACTGACTTACGGTGTATGCGGATTTGTTGCATTTGTGAGCTTGTGGAAATCCTGTGTGTGAGGATAAGGAAGTTGGTCCAGGATAGTATCTGCAGTTGCAATGGAATCAGCACAGACATTGCTGATACCATATATTGCCCTTGCAGTATTAACCTGGTCCTCTACAAATTGCTAGAATTGTTAGGACTGGTTATATGGTATGTGACTTGCATTGACTGTTGAGCTGATGATTGTCTATGTTGCGGGCTGCTTCAGTGTGATTGTGTGATATATGGCTGTATCTGTATGTGTTGCTTGTGGTCTTTGGTAGATCTTTCTCTCTCTGGATGGCTGCTATTACGACTGGATATCATGCTGGTCTTGCATAGTTGCAATTGTGAAGTTGTGAAAATCATATGGTGAAGGGTGATGAGGAAGGTCCCAGAAGATTGTTGTAGGTGCAATAAAATGAGCACTAAAAGTGCTAATACCACATACTGCACCTGCATCAATATACTAGACCAATCCTGATTCCCTTCATTGTTGAGAAGGATGCTGGTTTCAATGGTAACTGTGGTGGTTTTGTTCTCTTTCATGGCCTTCTGTTTCTAATTTCTGGGGCTGCTGGTGTTTAGAGCATGTTTTTCTTGTTGCTGGAGTATCCCTTGGTGTATCAGTGGATTGAACCATTCCTGCTTACCTGCAATATACTGCAAATACACAAGAAAAACAAAAAATATTAGTACAGAGTGTGCCCTATTCCATGAGTGTTCCTGCTTGAAATTTTCTCTGTTGATCTTTCTGTGTTCTTGTGAGCTGGTGATTTGAATTGCAGGTATTGATCTCTTGCACATGCTATTACTATCCATTTCCATCAGAATTGGCAGGGAGTAACTGTGGTGGAAAATTGATCTTTTTGGCTCTCCTATGTCTGAAAGCTGGTGTGGCTTTGAGGTCAAGGTATATCTGTCCTCTTATTTGTGCAGACAGATCCAATTGATTGTTGTAGTGTGTCGTTGAGCTTAGCTCATGACTCCATCTTGAGAGAGCATCAGCTGGACAGTTAGCTTCTCTAAAAACATGTGAGTATTGCAACTCTTCACATTGCTATTTCAGATTGTTGATCTTTTGTATCAGCATGTATAAGGTCTATGGTGAGACAGCTTTGCCAGTTAGCCACTGAATGAGAATTTGAGAGTCAGTTTCCAGATGAATTCTAGTGTAGCCATTTTCAATACACCATTTGATACCAATATATGCTGGTTCAACTTCTGCTAGATTATTGGTACCTTCTCCCAAGGTGCTTGAGATTGCATGGATGAATTTCCCTCCATGATCTCTAACAATGATTCCAGCTCCAATTTTCTCAGGATTGCTCAGAGCACTGCCATCTGTATTCACTTTAACAAAACCCATGAGTGGTTTAAGCCAAGTGACCTGTTGTACAGTGGTATGGTGTTTCAGCATCTCTATGGTAGGGTATATCTCAGACCAATTACTTGGCCATTTGATATTTCCATAAGATACTCTGAGCAATAATGTAAGATCAGAGTAAATGGAGTACAATACTCTTGTTACAGATGATGCTTTTTCCCCATATTTAGCAGCACATCTGTTTTTCCAAAGGTTCATACAGATTATAATTGGCATTGTGTCTAAAATCAGCTTTTGTATTTCATTGTCCCTTTTTTTGGTCCACCATTTTATTAAGGTCATCCTTAATGGTAGCATATAACTTTGGATGCCCACTGGTGCATTGAAATGTTTTCAGATGAATCTGGCAAACTGACTAGTGCTAAAAATGTGGTCCACTGTCTCAGCTCCTGGTTTCCTGCAGCACACACATTTGTTAACAGTAGGAGGTCCAAATTTAGCTGCTCTATCATCTGTAGGCAACTTGTTCCTTAGAACTCTCCATAAGCAAAAGGGCCATTTAAAGGGGATTTTCCTATGCTAAGTCATTTTATTGGTGAGAAGGATTTGCTTCTTTTCTCTCAGGACAGACCATGTTGATGCACAAGAAAATTCTCTTGAGGCATTAAGTTGTCATACTGCTCTATCAAGGAGATGGGGGTTGTAATGAATCTGTGTTTGTATGATGTGAGGTATCATATTCATGGGTGCTATTTGGTTTAGCTTCTGGATGTCCTATTGTCCATTATTCCAGAGTTATGAAACTTTAATGTTGTTAGGTCTACCACCATCTTGCTTGAAGCTAGCTAAGTGTCCAATGACAAGCCAATTGTCCCACCGGAAGCTACAGTTCCCTGAATGTAGTCTCCAATAGATGTGGTTGTCAGCTATTTTCTTGTTGATCATCATCTTTCTCCATGTTTGGGATTGCCCAGAATTCCATTTTTTGGATATAGGATGTGATCTTTTGCAATATCTGGTAAGAAGAAACTATCTCCATAAGGTTTGTATTGTTCTAAACCACCACCACCACTGTTTATATTCCATGGCTTTACAAATTTTATTTATGGATCTTAAACCTATACCACCTTCTTCCATAGGATAGGACAGTTTGTGCCATGAAGCCTAGTGGTATTTGTTTCTATCTTTGTCCATACCCCAGAAGAAGTTTGCAGCCATCTTTTCAATTTGTTTTAGGACAGTCTTTGGTGGAGAGACAACTGATAAAAGATGTATAGGATGTGATTGAAGGACATGTTTGATCAAGGTTAATCTGCCTATATATGATAGCAGTCTACCTTGCCAACCTCTGATCCTACTGACCACATTAGAGATGAGACTGTTAAAGTGAACAATTCTTTTCCTGCCAATGTAGAGAGGGCAACCTAAGTAGGTGATGGGGGATTCCTTCCTTGTAAAACCAGTTACCTGCTGAATTCTTTTAATTGTGTATTGAAAGGCAGAAGGGGCTGTGAGAAAGTGACTTTTGCTTTTGTTGATTTGTTGGCCAGATGTCTACTCGTAGTTATGAAGAACTTTCATAACTTTCTGCAGTGATTTCCTACATCCAGATGTGAAAATGATCACATCATCAGCAAAAGCTCAAGTATGTGATTTGGGGTCCCCTTTTTTCCATATAGAAACCATTGAAGAACTGGTCATGTGTGAGATTATTCAGCATTCTTAAAAGCAGTTCCGCCTCTAATATGAATAATGAGGAGATAATAGATCAACTTGTTTGAGACCTCTTGTTGAGTGGAAAAAACCATATCTTGTACCATTAACAATTACAGAATACCAATTGTTGGATAGTGTTCTCCACACCAATCAATGATCTGTTCACTGAAGCCCATCCTTCTCATCATGGTGCAGGTGAAAGACCATGAAACCCTGTCATATGCTTTTGCAATATCCAACTTGATCACTACATTTTCACCTATATTTGGTTTTTTGATTCCTTAGACTATCTCCTGTGCAAGCATAATGTTCTCAGCAATGCTTCTGCTTTTTATAAAGCCAGTTTGGTTAGGAGATGTGATTCTAGGGAGTATGGTTGCCAGTCTGGAACCTATGAGCTTGGATATGATCTTGTTGATGAAGTTACTCAAACTAATTGGTCTGAATTCAGCTAGAGATTAGGGAATTCCACCTTAGGAAGTAGTACCAAGCATGCCTGTGTCATATATCTGGGCAGTGATTGACCATAGAAAAAGGCATTTATCACATTGAGAAGATCATATTGAATGATTTTCCAATAGTGTTGGAAGAACTTTCCATTAAGGCCATCAGGACTAGCAGCACTGGTGGGGTTCATTGAAAAAACAATGTTCTTGAGTTCTTCAATGGTAGGTTCTATATTGAGAGTGGCATTATCTGAATTTGTAATCAGTGTTGGTATGCAGGATAAGAGGTCTTGTCTAATTACTCCTCCATTGTCTGTGAATAAGTTATGGAAATGATCAGATGCTGCTTCACCAATTGCTTCATCTCCATATATCCAATCATCATCCTCATTTTTGATTTTATGGATATAAAGCTTCCTTCTCTTCCCTCTGATAAGGTTGTGGAATTATTTGGAATTAGCATCTCCTTCTTTGAACCATTGCAACTGGGTTTTCTGTTTAAGCAGAGCTTATTCAATCTTCAGGTGGATAACATATTGAGCCTTGAGTTCATGGGCTGTGACTCTATCTATCTCTTTATTAGATTGTGCCCAAGTTTCCTCTGCTTTTTTGAGTTTTTCTTCAAATTCCTTTGCTTTTTGAAAACTATCACCATATTCCTGCCTTGACCATTTGGAAAGGGCTGTGCAGAGTGCTTCGGTTTTTTGGTGAAAGATCCACATTGCATTTCCACTGTATCTTCTATTCCAAATTTTCTTAACCAGTGGTAGGAAGGAAGCATTTTCTATCCAAAAATTCAGGAATTTGAAGTATCTAGTGGCATTGTCTGTTCTGATATTCAATTCCATGAGGAGGGGTGAATGATCTGATCCTGTAGCAGCCAAATGAGTAATGGTGGTAGCAGGATGTGTAGCAAGCCAATTGTCATTGGCTAGGCCTCTATCCAATCTTTTCCAGACAATTGAGCAAGGACCTTTACCATTAGACCAGGTGTATTTAGGTCCATAGTAGCCAAGATCAGTGAGTCCACAATCTTCAATCATGCTCAAGAAATCCAGACTTTTGTTGATATGATATGGAATACCACCTGTTTTATCTTCAATTGAAGCTATCACATTGAAATCTCCAATGACACACCATGGGGTAGTAGTATTCAAAGCCTTGGATCTGAGAGTATCCCATAGTGGTCTCCTTAATACAGGTATACATTTAGCATAGATAACAGTGATGTGTAGAATGTCAGCAGCCTTAGCATGTCTAAGTTCTACTGTGATCTGTTGTTCATCATGATCTAATACTACACTTGAGAAATCCTGATCCCAGAAGATCCATATTTTATTGTTGATGTTTGAGGTAGCATGCTGCATGGATAATTGGTTTTTATAGTGGTTGATGTGAGAAGTATCTAGGAAAGGTTCCAGGATAGCTATGAAGGAGAGTTTGTGGATGTGTTTTAATGTTTTGAGTCTCTCAATGGCTTCAGAGGATCTGATACCTCTGATATTCCAAGTGAGTGTGCTAATCATTACAAAAAAAGGGGGGGGGGGGGGGG
>MCJB01013325.1:266221-306964 GCA_002018475.1 Nicotiana obtusifolia | reverse complement strand
GGGGGGAGGGATTTTGCTTTTTTGTGGGGTAGTGTTACTTCTTGCGGCTTTGCTTCTTGTAAGCCTTAGTGATGGATTATAGGCTCTAAGGGATAGACCATGGTTGTTAATCACATCATGATGTTAATATTCTCCATTGATGGCATCCACTAGGAGGTCACAATGTTGGTCATCCTCTGATGCTTCACCAAGGTCACCTTCCTCCTCAATTCTTCCACTTATCTCATCTTCTGAGAGGATAGGCCTGTATTCATCAAGTTCTGGGGGGTGCTCATTCATAGGGAACTCTTCCAATGGGACAGAGGCATTGGCTTGTAACTGAAGAGAGACATTTTCTTCTCTATCTTCATAAGCTTGAGCATCCAGTGATTGTGGTGATAAGAAAGGATCAATCACAGTTTCTTTGAATGATAATGACTTTTTAGCAGAGCCACTCTCAAGGTTTCCTTGTAGTTGTGGAACTGTATCTTGAGGTGAAACTGTGAGATTCTGGGGGTTTTCAGTTGGTTCATTAATGGTGATTTCTATGTTTTGTTTTCTCATGGATTTTCTTTTCTTTTGGCTTGGTTTATTTTTGGATTTTGGGGATTGCATGCTGAATTCTGCTACTGCAGGAGCTTTTCCTTTCATGAGTCTCCTTGTAGCCTCATTGTGTTGATATGGTGTATCTTCATCTGAGCTGTTTAACTCACAAATGTCTTCTTTCCTTGTAGTAACTGATTGTATATCTGTGTTATCGAATGGGACATGTGTAGAGGTGAGAGGTTGGTCCATCCTATGGTTAGCCAATTATGCATTTGCACACTCATGCAAAACATGAGGAATCCCAGCCCCACAAGGTGCCCCAACCTGTATTGATCCAGGTTTCTCCTGACCACACTCCATTCCTCCCATAACTTCATTGATAGTAGAAATGACAGGGGGATGTGATACAATTTTTTGTGGCCCAGAAGTATCGGCCTGGGCCATTGTTTCTGAGGTAACCTGATAAGGAGTAGAGCTAGTACTTGAATGTGTAATCTTGTGGAATAACAGGTTGGATGCAGCCGCAGGTTGTGCTACATTATGCTTTGGTAGATAAATTTGTTGCTGTTTCTTGCTGGTTTGGGAGGTGCCTTTGAAGTGTTTTTTCTTTTGTATTTGCCATTCATCATTTGAAGGAGGAGCTCCTGCTGTTTGGTATTCTGCACTTCTCTGAGGTTTCTCTGCTTTTTGGTGTTATGCACTTAACTTTTGCGGACCTGTTGTCTGAGGGTGAAATTTTGAGTGGAGAGCTGTGGAGTGTTAGTGACAGTTGTTGCTTCATACTTTTTCCTTTGGTGTTCCTCTTTCCTCAATTTAGTTTCGCAGGTGTGGATAGCATGACCTTGGTGTTTGCAGTATATGCAGTATTCTGGGAGATTATCATATTGGATCTCTAGCCATTGGCCCTCACCATTGACATCCTCATCATAGCCCAGCCATACATGAGTAGGTCTCTCTTTAGTGAGGTCAATCTGCATTTTAATCTTGGCAACACTACCTCTGGTTTTTTGAAAAGAGGCAAGGTCCAAGAAGAGAGCTTTTCCAATAGGTGATAGCAATAGGGTTAAAACCCCCATATAATACAAGTGCCATGGAAGTTCAGGGATGACAATCCATATAGGCACAATTGGTGAGTCTTCATGAGGTTTAAGGGCAGGATTCCAAGCTTCCAACTTCATCATTTGTCCTTGAATGTACATGTACTGCTTGGTCCAAACTGTGGCATGATCATAATCATTGCCTAGATCAATATAAATAGTTCTAGCATTGAAGTGTGCTATCTTAACACCACCTCTAAGTTCAGTCTGAGCTATGAAGCTCTTTCTAATCACCTCCATTCTTGGCATGTGTTGAGGAATTTTCCTACCACAGTGAACTTACATCTTTCTGCAAATTTGCTCATGTAGTTTTCCCTTTTGAAAACCACAACAGGTTTCCCTTGTTTTGTGGTAATTACTGGGGGAGTGAATTGTACTGGAGCAATTTGAGCTTCATGTCTGGCTCTTAGTCTAGTGATGGAATTAGCCATGCACCAAAAATTCCCAAGAAAAACATAGTGCTGCCTACTGGAGAAAAACCCCCTACAAGTGACATCGAGGCAACATTAAACTGGCAGTCCGAAAACTCTATCTGCCAAAACAAAGTCCTGACCAATATTGGCAACACCATAAAGAACGTGGCACATACACAAAACAAAATGTTGAGCAAGGTGGAAACAATTGAGAAAAAGATGGAGCATACATCGTCTCGCCACCAGAATGATGCCTCTGCTTGCGCCTGGACTTTTCCATTAATGATCTTCACTGGCCTATGAAACATGAATATTTTTGCTGCGTAGGAATCATTGAAACATTTAGTCCAATATCTTCTAGGCTTGAACCATAATAAAAATATTCTAAGCGCTGGTGCAATGGCATCAAAATCCTTGAAGACGTTGCATTTGAATTCCATGAAAATATAATACTGATGACATAGGTACCAGAAAAACCATAATAATTCTTGTGAGAAATCCTTGGCTTGAGCGATGAATATATGGCAGAACGGATATTCTGGATTAACACCATAAGGCTTGAGAATGGATCCTCCATATTGCCGGAAAACTTGAAGCTCGTAATAAGTTCTTCTTTCCATAATAATTGATGGATCAAAGGGATCCATGAGGTTGAACAGCTCCGGTGGATGATCTGTCGGCTTCAATGAACTAGTTCCCAGTGAAAACATAGGTTGAACAGCTGTTTGGCTTAAGTTTTGCTGGGGAAAATCTTTTTGGGTGTCATCAATTATGTTAGAGATTTCATCCCAAATATCTCTACATACATTTCACCACTCACAGAAATGCTCAAGAAAAATGCAACATCATGGGGAGAAAGAGATTGTTGAGGAGTAGCCCCAACCCTCAATTGAGCCTCAGACATGTCTTGTGCATTTTGTCGAACACTTGGTGGGCGCGACACTGTTGAAATTTCTTTTTGCACTATTGTGACGATTGGTTCACTAGTCCCTAGTGTGATGGTCTGAAATCAATTTCCTGAACAGCAGAACTCAATTTGCCTTGGTTTTGGGCCAATTTATTTTGTGTAGCATCTTGTTCGACCAACTGGTGTTCCTGGCAGTTCAGGTGGTTGATGCTCTCATTTTTGGTGGTGAAAGCTTCCAATCCTTGGAGAGTATATTTCTATGGCTTTGGAGAAATATTTTCTATACTTGGAATGGCTCGACTTGGATCTGAATCGAGTGAAGATCTGACGATAGTTCCCAGGCGATTTTGTGCTACAGTGATTCCTCCGGTTGCTTGCAAATCTGTAGCAGCTGGGTTGATATTTTTAGATGGGGTTTGTTGGGGATGATGCGCACTTGAAAGACGCGTTTCTTGGTGCTGGTCTGGTGGTTTTTCACCGGTGGACGGAGGTGAATCGAGCATTTTACTCAGGCGCAGTACTGTTCACCCTCTTCGCCTGTACGGAGAGAACCAAGCTGAGTTTGTTATACAAACTTAATACACATGTAATGTATCTTTGTACCAAGAATTTAACATGGATATACTATTCTTCTTCCTTTTCTTTTTTTTCCTTCTTATACACGCACATGCACGCACACACTCTTCCTTCGACATTTCTGCTTTCTCATGAAATTAAAATTACCTAGCAATTTACAAACATTAATGCGCATAGTACAATACATATAAGCTATCAGAATATCGTTGTTGTCTGACTTGCGTTCGTGCATTCTAGCATTTGCTTTTCTCGACAAAAAAAAAAAAAAGTAATATACGTGGCCCTTATTAGGCAGAGAACGTAATGGGATTATAGACATAAATCATTCTTATTATGAAAGAAAAGGTGTAATTTTTAATGCTTTATGCCTTTATCCCATAGCATAGGCAGCGGAAAGGCGACGGAATCTTCAAATAAAAATAATAACTCAAAAGAGAAACCTAAATAGGATAGGACTGTTGGATTTTTCTTTGACTATCACATTTTAGTTTTTTCCTAAGGCTGATTAGATACTGAGACACTAAAGTTGCTATGCTTTTTATTGAGCCTCCTTAAATAAGCTTTGTTTTTATTGAACACATGTACAAGCATAAGGTTTACTCATACGCATTTAGTTGACATGGTTGATAAAGCGAGTTGGACTTGTGGAATTCTTGTGTTTATTGTCCTCTACTGATGTCCTAAAGTATTTTCGACGTATAAATATATATATTCACACACACTTTTATCTCTTAATTACTATATTTTTCCTTTTTCAAAAAAAAATAATAATTGTGGTTCATTATTTGGGAAACTATAGCTAGGAACACCAAGCCAAAGAGCATTTTACACAGTGCAACTCACACTATTAACAGCTAAAAATATCTGATTGGTATACTTTAGACTTATTATAGGTATTCAATTGAAACAAAGCTAATTTGAGGTATCTAAATGAAAAGCGTAACAACTTTAGGTGTTTCACATGTATTTTTTTTTTAGCAAATTCACTAGGCAAGGTGCTAGGGTTAGTTCTTATATATATCTAGAAACAAAGAAAACAAAATGTTAGGAGGTCTTACAAGATGAAAGAAATAAACTCTGACAGTCACACAGCTCCTATTATCAAAGTTGAGCATAGTACTCAACAGTAATAACACAAATTGTAATCTAAAAAGAAAATAAAGTAGCCATGCTATACCATCCCATTTGAATCGCATGTTTGAATTTCGTTCATACTCCTTATTCAGAACTGGATACGAGATTGAATCCAGTTGGGTAGCCATTAGTTTTTTCTTCCAAAGCTCTAGTTGTATCTTCCTTGTGTATGGAGCTCATGTGGTCATCACCAAATTGTGTAGTGTCCAATAGCATACCCTTCATGTCTTGCCATATCCTTGATGCGTTTCTTCTCCGCCTTGCATAATGTTGCATTTTACAGCCCAAACACATCCTATAATTCCGACCTCTTGATGTCTAGAATCCAGTAGATTACCTGCATATTATAAGGATTAGGAAAATCACATGCATTCCTTATTGCTAAGTGTCCAGCAATTGTGCAAGAGAAATGTACTGATTGGTGAGGAAATCGTGGTGGACTCCAGCAGTGGTCTATCGAAATATTTGTTTGGCACCATTCCTGAGATGTAGAGTGAATGAAATACATTGGGGTTTTACTCCACAATGAACCATTGATCCCATTTTTAAATGCCAAAATTCCAAGTCACTCACAAATGACATGATTATCGCGATTAAACTCCTGCGCATTCTTGTGTTATAACACCAGTATTGTGAATCCTTTACTTGTAACTTCATGGTGAAATTACTGGAGTTCCTCCTTGCTTCCATGCTTATGCCTACTACTAATACTCCTTCAAGGGAATGAGCACTAGGTTCTAATACCACCCATTGAATTTGTATTAAGTAGTAAGGCATGGATACAGTAATATTTCGTGCAAAAAAACACAAACAGAGTTAGTGAAAAACATAATCATCACCCTCTCCTCTGTAGAGATTTGAGGATGATGATCATGGCTGCTTCCCCTTCTTCTTAAACTCCTATCCTCCATTCCTCCTATTTTTTTGCAACCTTCACTCTTAAATAAGGACTTTGTAATTTATCATCATTCACCAATATTCAACCTTGTAACTCCAATTGTGTGAAACAGTCAGTCTCAGAATTACCTCTATCCAAAGCATAGTTGGCTATGTAATCAGCCAGTTTATTACCCTTTCCCATAATATGTGATATCCTTATGCTGCATCTCCCCAAAATGTCTTTGATCTATTCTACCTATGTTGCAATTATCCATGGTACGACCCAAATTCCCTCAACCACATTCTTCAACATCATGGAATCAGTTTGGAGCATAATGTGTGTGTAACCATGTTTCACACAGTACTTCAGTGCTTCTAGCATGGCAACAGCTTCAGCTTCAGTGTTCGTCCCTTCGTGGATCTCCCTTTCCTTGTGGATGCAGGATATCACCAAATTCATCTCTCAACACAAAACCACAAGAACTCCTTCCTGGATTTCCCCTTGATTTCCTATCAGTATTCACCTGGATTTCCCCTTGATGTCCCATAAAACCTTTGTCACCTTCAACTTTGGCATGTAATGCTCCATTACATGTAATAAATCTGGCTGTATATGAGGAACATTCTGTAAACTTGGTTTCCTTAGTCTTACTAGATCTTGTAGTTTAGATGAGATCTGGTAGATCAGCCTACTTACTGTCACTGCCTCTCCATGCGTATACCTATTCCTTCTCATCAAAAGTTCCCACACTATAATCAAAGGTAAATCCTAGAGTATAGGCTTTAATCTAGGTACCATCTGAGTTGCCCAACATTTTAGGACTTTCTGCTGCATCGACAATCCTTCTATATTAATGCTTGCATTTGAGAGAAAGAACTACCGAACCGTCTTAGCTGCATTTGATCTAAATAGTAGATGTGACATTGTTTCCTCTGATGGATTAATACAACAACAGCATTTGGATGCCATGAAATATCACAGTCTTCTAAAATAGTCATCAAAAGGTAACTTGCCTTTCCAAATCTTCCACATGCAGAAGGCAATCCAAAAAGCCAGACTTCTCACCCATATGTTTTGTACGAAACACTAGAATCTCTTCTCCTTAGTCCCAGGCACTATTAACAGTGATGTTGCCCCTAATATCCAACGTCCAGCATGGTCCATCCAATTCATCATAATGTAACAAGAGGTTTGATGTTCTCAATTACATGAAGTGCTAACTCTTAAGGAAGAATATCCAGTAACCTGCCTTCATCCCACGAGCCATCTACTATCACATCATATACGTTGTGGACAGATTCATCACAGTAGAAATTTAGAGGAGTAACGAAGTACAATGAACCCAAGCCTGTCCAGTTATCAAACGAAAACAGTGAAGAACCCATGCTTGGGTGCCATATTATTTTGTGTTCAATCTCATCCCTACATTCAAGCATCTTTCTCCACACATGAGATCCATTTCTCCAAGGAACCACCTATGCATTCAATTTTTTGCAATATTTTTGACACATGAATGAGCTCCACAAAGTAGGCTTTGTTCTGAAGTTCTATCATAGTTTACAAAATAAGGCTTTATACATATCATGTAATGATCTAAATCCAACCCTTCCTTCTTCTTGTGGCAAGCATAATATGTCACATTATGCCCAATGTTTAACTCTTCCTCCAGAAAAACGAGAAAATAATTTATGACGTTTATCAAGAACAAAGGATGGAGGGTTCACAGCTAACAACAAATTTATTGGCATACTTTGAAGAACATGTGAAATCAATACAGCCCGGCCAGCAATCGATAGAAGTTTACCTTTTCATGAATGAGTGAAGCGGAAATGCCCAGTTCTGGAGGGCAATTATGCGGTCCATTCTGTGGGCCGCAGAAGCATTATACGGTCGCATATGCGATCTCTGATCTATATTGGGGCTTCATTTTTATAAATTTCTTAACCCGACCCTATTTTGATAGATAGTCGCTGAAGACCATTTATAAGGTAAAAACCTGTTATTTTTAGAGTGAGGAAGTGCCAAAGAGTGAGAGGGAAAGTTCCTAAGATTACTGTCCATCAAGTCTTGTTCAAAGTTAGAGAACTCATGTCCTAGTCTTTATTTTGAATGTGGGTGTGAGAGTGTATCTATGCATGCATGTATAACTATGAGTTGTTGAAAGGTAGTTGAACTCAAATGGGTAGACCTTGGGTTGTGGGGTGAAGGAAATTCACCATAGGAGAAGCTAGAAATCGTAATCCCTACCTAGTGTTTGATAAAATGATCAAATGAGCTGGAATCATGAACTCCTTCCTAATTTGTGTTCAATTTTGCTATATATCTAAATAGATAAAAGTTGCTAGGATTTTTTGAATTGTGTAGTGAACTAAGGAAAGCTCAAAGCAAGGTATGTTGGCTAAACTCCTTTTTTAGAATTGAACCTTGCAATGGCCTTGTAAGTCCCATGTTGCTCATTATAAATTGATTATTCTGAATAAGCCCAGTGTCAAAAGATATATGCATTGAATAGGTATTCCAAATTTTTTTGTTATGTTGAGTTTCTATTTGAGAAGGTGATTTAATATGTGCTGTGTGTTAATATGTTATGACTTGAAAATGTGATTCTAATGAAAGCTATCATGTCGAATTGTGTAAGAAATCACATGTGCCTAAGACCTTTAATTTCTCAAATGTGTACTTAGAGTCTTGAATAGAAATGTTTGTTGTTGACGATCCGTGATGATGTTTGAAAGTGAAACAGTAAGTATAGAACATGAAATACGACCAACGTGCCAAAAATGATATTACACTTGGGGCCATTAGTGCCAATGAAACAAAAAGGCGAGAACAAGATGTTAAGATGAGTGGTAAATTCTTTTAATAACAAATGCCTTGGGAGCATCTTTTAGCCACTGAGGAAGGGTCGGTCGAAATAACCTAACACCGAAACTACACGTGCCAGTGTAGGAGTGATTGAGGGGTAAATCCCTGTCTTAATGTGATGAGGTTGTTTCCGCTTATATCGGATGAGATTGATGTGTTGTGAATGGGATAAGACTATTGCTAGTGATATGTGATATGATGTCGATCCACACAGCATTGTAGTGAGACGGCTTAGCCGATCGGGTAGAGATCGGATGCCATGCCACGCACATGATGGTATTGTGAGTGGATATATCGGGTGACACGGCTTAGCCAATCGAGATGTGATCGGACTCCGTGCTAAAAACACGATGGTGTATCGGTGCTAAAGATCTCCCAACTTAAAAAGATTGAAACTTACTTGAAATTTACTTTTCCCCTAATTCAACACCTTGAAACTGTTTGAGTTTATTGATTTCATGTTTCCTTCTTCGTTTACTGTTATTCGTTCTATTGAGAGGGTGTTTATTTTTACATATTAGTAATATTCTATATGTACTAACGTCCCTTTCGCCGGGGGTACTGCATCTTTAATGGATGTAGGTGGTTCCATAGTAGGTGGTACTGATTAGCGATAGCAGCACACCCTTTCCTCAGCTGACTTGCTGAGCCCCACTTCATTTTGGTATCCTGTATCTCATGTCCTTTGTGCATAGTATTTTGAGGTATAGCCGGGGCCTTATTTCCAGCACTACCTCAACACTCTTTTGTTTATGTTAGAGGCTCCACAGATATAGTGCGGGTTGTATCCTATTTTGGGAAGGCTAAACTTAAAATGTTGTACTCGTATCTTCTGTTCAAATTTAACTATGATTGTATGCTGTACTATTTTGGAGACTTGTTAATGATGTAACATATGGAAATGAACCGGTGTTGTACACATGACCTCTTATTGTCTAATTAATGAAATGTATTCTTCTCTTTATTCATGGGTGAGTTGGGTAGACGGCATTGTGCAGGCTTGCTCGATCGAGGTAACCCTGTTGAGCGCCGGTCTCGCTCCTCAAGGTCGAGGCGTGACATCACGTTCTAATTGTTGGGCAGTTTGACTCCATCTTGATTTTATAATTCATATGATCCTTTACCGGTGATAGCTGTAACCCGGTAAGGACCTTCCCATGTTTGTCCCACCTTTCTGGCGTTGACTTCCCCAGTGCTCTAAGTAACCTTGCTCAAAACCAAATCTCCTACTTTAAAATAACAGAGATCTGCCCTGTAATTATAATACCTTTCCATCCTTTGCTTCTGGGCCACCATCCTCACATATGCCAGGTCCCAGTGTTCTTCAAGCAAGTCTACCTTTACTAGCAACGCTTCATTATTTGCTTCTTCATTTGTTCGGCAAAAACCTCCAAGTTGACTCCCCTACTTCCACCGCGATCAGAGTCTCCAAGCCGTATATGAGAGAAAATGGAGTTTCTCCCATGCTTGACTTCGCCGTGGTGCGATATGCCCACAGCACCCCTGGTAGCTCATCTGGCCACCTTACTTTAGCATCTTCTAACTTCTTCTTAAGATTTTGATTGCTTATCTTATTGGTTGACTCTTCCTGCCCATTAGCACTAGGGTGGTACAACGAAGAAGTAATTCTTTTGACCTTTAACCCTTCCAAGAACTTTGTGACCTTTAAACCTATGAATTGTGGCTCGTTGCCACATGCAATTTCTTTCGATTTTCCAAATCGGCAGATTATGTGGTACCATATGAAGTCAACCACTTCGCGTTCTCTGATATGGACGTGCTTCAACCCTTTTGGTGAAATAATCAGTTAAAACCAAGAGGAATCTTACCTTTCCGGGGCCCGGTGGTAAGGGTCCAACTATGTCCATCCCGCATTTCGTGAATGGACATGGAGACAAAACCGAATGCAAATGTTCTGCTCGTTGATGCAATAGCTATGCATGACATTGACATTTGTCGCATTTTCGTACGAATGCCTTCGCTTCATATTCCATCCAAGGCTAATAATATCCAGCACTGACCAACTTGAGAACTGACGAATCTGCCTCGGAATGGTTCCCACGGACTCCTTCATGGACCTCTCTCATTACATAGTCCGCCTCTAAGGCCCCCAGACACCGAGCCAGTGAACCTTGGAAGGATATCCTATATAACTGCTCATCCACGAGGTAGTAGCGAGCTGCTTTGGTCCGCAATGCCCGATAAGCCTTTGAGTCTTCTGGTATTTTAGTAGTCTGAGATGTTCAACAGTTTGACGACTCTACTAGAATCAAATCCATTCATCTTCGGGGACGACCCCAAATTAGCCAACGCATCTGCTTCCACATTTTCATCCCTCAGAATATGGACGATTAACAATTCTCTGAATAGTGCAAGTAACACCTGAACCTTGTTCAAGTACTGTTGCATGCGTTCCTCGTTTCTGTCAAAAATCGCATACACTTGGTTTACCACCAGCTGGTAGTCCCACTTTATCTCGATGACCTAGGAACCTAGCCCCCGGGCTAGTTCAAGTCCTGCAACCAAGGCTTCGTACTCGGCTTCATGGTTAGTTAATGGTACAGTTCTAACAGCCTACCTTAGGGTCTCCCCCGAAGGCGTGATTAGAAATATTCCCATACTGGACCTTTTTACTTTGGAGGATCCATCCGTAAACAAGGTCCAAACTCCCAACGTTGTTTCCGACACAAAAACTGCTTCCTTATCAGCCAAAGGCATTAATGCCGGAGTTAAATCGGCCAAAACTTGTGATGTAATTGCAATCCTCGGTTTATACTCAATGTCAAATTTGCTAACTTCAACCGCCTATTTATCCAAACAGCCCGACAACTCAAGCTTTCAAAGGACTTTCCTTAAGGTAAAGGTTGTCACAACGGCTATCAGGTGACACTGAAAATAAGGCCTAAGCTTTCGAGAGGTAACTACGATAGCTAAGGTAGTTTTTTTTAGGTGTGGATAACAAGTCTCTGCTCCTTAAAATATTTTACTAACATAACAAAAAGGAAATTACGTACCTTCTTCTTCTCAACCAAAACAACATTTACCTCTACTTTCAAAAACGCTAGATAGATTAACATCTACTTTCAAAAACGCTAGATAAACAACAACCCTCGTAACGGAGGGTTGGAAAGGTACCTTTTCAGGTCTTTCAGTGCTTTTTGGCTTTTCAGAGTCCATACGAAGTCTTTCTTCTTTTTCAGAAGTGAAAGAAGTGATGGCACTTTTTTGAGGACCTTGAGATGAATATGCTGAGAGCCGCCAACCTACTGGTTAGTCACTGCACTTCCTTAGAACTTGTCAATTGGTCTAAGATGTCCTCGATCGCTTTGATTTTATTGGGATTTACCTCGATCCCTCTTTGCGAGACCAGGAACCCCAAGAATTTACTGGAACCAACCCCGAATGCATATTTCTCCGGGTTGATTTAATGTTATACTTCCGCAAAATGTTGAAAGTTATTTGGAGATGTTTCAGATGATCTCAAGCGTTTAAAGAATGAACAAACATGTCATAAATATAAACTTGCATCATTTTGCCTATCTGATTCTCAAATATCTTATTAACGAGTCACTGATAGGCGGCTTCGGCTTTCTGATGACCAAAAGGCATCATATTATAGCAACATGTGCCAAAGTTTGTTATGAAAGAAGTTTTTTCTTGATCCTCCCAGTTTATCTTGATCTGATTGCACCCGGAGTAAGCATTAAGGAAACTCATACGTAGCATCAATCATTTGATCAATGTTCGCCAAGGGAGTGAGTCTTTAGGGCACACGTTATTTAAATCCTTATAGCCTACACATATCCTAAATTTGTTATTTTTTTTGCGTGCTACCACTACGTAGGCTAACCATTATGGATACTTTGCCTCCCAGATCGAACCGATATTGAGTAGTCGGGTTACCTCTTCTTTAAAAAACCTGTTTCTGACCTCTACTATCAAGTGTTTCTTTTGCCTTATCGGTGGAAAGTTTAGATCCAGACTTAGCTTGTGGACCGCTACCTCCAATGGGATACATGTCCTATCTGAGTGTGACCATGCAAAACAGTTAATCTTATCC
Source organism: Nicotiana obtusifolia (assembly GCA_002018475.1). Lineage (NCBI taxonomy): Eukaryota > Viridiplantae > Streptophyta > Magnoliopsida > Solanales > Solanaceae > Nicotiana > Nicotiana obtusifolia. Next base: position 294,507 of record MCJB01013325.1, on the reverse strand, counting down.
CATGCAAAGCAGTCATTTCCCACGCAAAGCAGTCAATGTGAGTGGGGAGCAATATTTCTCCCCGGTTTGCCACACTTGTTAGGTTGAAGCCTGCCAAGAGCATTATCGTCAGAATGATGTTCCCGGGTTAATTTGCTTGCTCCAAAACTCTCCATTGTATGATATTTGATGAACTTTCTAAATCAACCAAAACACGCTTAATTATAAAACCTAAAACATTAAGTGAAATTACTAGCGCGTCATTTTATGGTAGGAGGAGTCTGTCAGCATCTTCACCCGTGAAGGTGATATCGTCTTCTGACACATCTCGAACCCTCTTGCTGTGAGTCACTGGTATGTTTCTTCTTTTTGTTGCCAAAACTTTCACGCCATTGATCTCGTTCCCTTCGAAGATCATGTTGATTGTCATCCAAGATGAACCCGATGCTGTCTTTGAGGGCTCCGCGTTGTCCCTGCTCCGACCATAATTTCTTTTCGCGATGTCGCTTAAAAATTCTCCTAGATGGCCATTTATTAACAATGTCACCACCTCCTCGCAAAGATTTTAGCAGTCCCTAGTTCTATGGCCGCGAGTCCTATGGAATTCACACCACAAAAATTCTACCAAGCTAATGTTAAAGTTATAATCTGATAACCTGGGATACGTGGGATCTCGGACCCCTGGCACCTCTTTTCCTGCAACGACCTGTTGTTTCGGACACGATTCGTACTTCTGTGGGGAGGAAACCCATCTGATGACTGAAACCCTTTGCTGCTACGCCCATTGGTCCTCTCGTACGGTATAAAATGGCCCATAGAAGACCGGCAATCTGCAATCATTTTTGAAATTGTCCTGATTGTTTTCTCATATGGTTTCCTGAAACTCGAGCAAGCTCTCCTTCACTCTTTGGGAGGCATTGGAAATAGTTGGTTTAGACCCTTCGTGAATGCCTCTACTGCCCACTCATCCAGAACCGCTGGCAATAGTATCCTCTCTCTCTCTAACCAAATTACGAATACTCCCAATAACTCAGACTCTCCTTGCAAGATTCTGAATATGTCTGCCTTTCTTTCCCGAACCTTTCTTGCTCTAGCATGGGCCTTAATGAACGAATCTGCAAGCATTTCAAAAGAATCGATTAAATTCTCGGGTAAGAGGAAGTACCATGTCAGGGCCCCGTTTGTGAGGGTTTCGTCAAACTTCTTCAACAGAACCGACTTGATCTTGTGTTAGGTCAAATCGTTCCCTTTTACTACCGTGGTATAAGTTGTGATGTGTTCCTGTGGATCCAAAGTCTCATCGTATTTTGGTATGTCCGGCATCTTGAAACTCTTGGGGATCAACTCTGACACTGCACTTGGTTTAAACAAAAATTTCATGTGCTTCTTGGAAACCGAACCATTTAACACCGGCAGCGCCCTCGGAATCTGATCCATCTGAGCATGAAACTCCTTCGCATTCTAATCCATTCGTTCGTTCATATCTCTCATGAATCTCAGGAGCTAGGTTTTAAAAGGATCACTCAAGTTATTATTCCTAGATCCGCTATATGTAACCCCGACTCTTTCGAAATTGACCTCATCCCTTGGGATGTTGTTATCGGTCCTTTGTGCCCTCTTATTTGCGCAAACATTGGGATGAACCAAGGCTCCACCATTAGCGTTAGAAGCACCTGATAACACCTGCGTTAGTTCCGTCATCACGCGATCTTGTATCGAAAGGTGATCCATGATCGCTCTTTGTTGTTTTTTAAGTTGTTTAACCATTTCAGCAATGTGCTCGTCTTTCGCATCATCAGGAGTTGGGCCCCGCACATGTAGAGGATATTGTCATTTGCAAACCAGGGTCGTCTAATCCCATCGTGCGGGTGTCACTAATGGAACCTCGCACTAAGACACCTCTTGCCATTCATCGTGTGTTCCAATGTTATGGACGTTGTTGACATCATTTGTTGCCATATCTTATTTTTACTTAAGAAAAAATCCAAAGTCATTAGTAACAAACCATTGGATCAAGCAATTGCGCTGCCGTCTGGGGATGAGTTCCCCCTTACAAGGTTAGACAAGAGACTTGTCTCATCTCAAAGCTCGCTTTTCGGTCTCAAATTTGCTCTAAAGCCTCAACACGTTGAGGAAAAATCCAAAACTAGTCAAATGTTGTGTAAATAAATCAATATATGTTCCAAAGTTCATAATTTAACTATTAGAGTAATTACCCAACCCAAATTGGAAGGTTCTTAAACTTCACCCCTAGGCCGTCCTGCCCGGATGCCGGAAATTTTCGAATAAAGTTGTTACCCATAACCTCACGAACTCAATTCACTCAAGTTTATAACCATTTTCGTGGTTAAATCCCATTTTTATCAAAACCTAGGATTTTCACCTAAACCCATGATTTTTACAAATTTTACACGTTAAAACCTACCCATAATCTATGTATTTAACTCACATTGCGTAGAAATTACTTACCTCGAAGTGCTAGGTTAAAACCCCTCTCCAGGAGCTCCAAAATCGCCCAAGAGGTGAAAGAAAGTGAGCCAAAATAGACTAAGTCCCGCATTAAATGGACCGTTCTACCTCCAACGATTACGCACCTGCGGTCACTGGGCCGCATTTGCGGTACTGCTTATGCGGAATTCCACAGGCCCAGTGTTAGCCGCTTCTGCGGTCACGCTTATGTGGTCAGGGAAACGCATCTGCGACCTTCTCGCACTTGCGGCTCCTCATCGCAGAAGCTAGTCCACTTCTGTGCACTCCACTTTACTTCTGCGGACCACTGGCCAACTACTCCCAAGCCGTTTCTACGGCGAAAATCGCGCATCTGCAGCCGAAGGTTTGAAGGTGCAGCTATATCTGGAATGTCAGTACATGTTCAATGCCAGCTTCCGCATTACACAGCAACATTAGCTCCAAGATCCGCACACAAGGTGCAGAAGTGTAATATGAGTACCACCGACCCCATGTATTAAATAAGAAATAAACCAAACATCAGATTGAAAGCAGTTACAAGCTCAGAAGATAGTCGGAGTCCCACATCAATAATCAATAATAACATGAGATATGATAATGCTGGGGAAAATAAACAACTCAGAAAAATTTCATGCTTAGCTCTATCATAGTTACGGAAAGACAGACATGCTTTTCAAGTATAATAAATGAAGTCAAGATCTTATTACTGAAATCTATTAAATGTGAGTTTATCAAAAACAATATTTTCCAAACCACAACACTAGATAAGAATTTTTCGTTACCAATTAGCATGAGGAAAGATATATTTCTATGCTTACATGTCCATATCTACGTCAAGTCTTCAATTGCCATATACCATATATCATGAGGAAAATACATCTCTATGCTTATATGTCAAATATACATGCCAAATCATCAATAGTCATATTACCATCTAGCACGAGGAAGATACATCTCGATGCCTGTATGTAAAACATAAATGTGAAATCATCAAATATCATATTACTGCCTAGCACGAGGAAAATACATCTGTATGCCTACATGTCAAGTATACATGTCTACCTAATATCATCTCAGTGAAAACATCAAGAATACCGACACTTAGCAGTCTCACGGTGCTTGGAACAAGGCCCTAACCATCACACACATCAACACTTAGCACTGTACGGGTGCCTAGCATAAATGGCCATCACTGAAGCACGTATATAAAATATTGTGCTTGCGCCCACTGCTGGTATGTCAAACTCCGGAGGGGCGGATCCTGCGCAAGCGCTAATTATAATCACATGGCTCAAGCGTGGGGCCTGGTACACCCGTAGCCTCAAAATCAATAAAACACTTAGCCCAATGTGGGGCTTGGCATACGCGCCACCTCAATATCAATATATAATAGTTGTTGCATGCAACCCCATCCAACATAACTCACAAAATGGCCCTACTACCCACATTAGTCATCGAAGCTCTCAAGTCTTCATACGTCAACATATCAAATAAACATAATCGAATCATATAACATAGAATACTATAATGTGCCTTAAATACAACCCAAACTCGTGGCACATACAAAGACTCCAATAACATGTGAGATAGCATAGCAGGAATGCATAAAGGCAGAGATATATCATGCGGATATAACTATCATGACTGATACATTATGACTACAGCTAAGGGAAATAGCTCAACATGATAAAATAGCTCTATCGGCTCTCGAACAATAAATCAGATGGGCTGGACCTGATTTATAGCATAAATAACAATGCACATAGTCATATAAAAGGAGAAAACATGATATCAAGAAGCATGATAGTAACACAAGGCCCACAATAACCTACGAACTACCCAGATCATGAACACCTCGGTTCACGCACATACGCCCGTAACCTAACACGTGCATCGCCCCAACCCATCTCAAATTTCATAGTTCTCAGGTATAATTACTCTCAAATCCAAATTTAGATATGTTACTTACCTCGAACAAGCCAAATCCAATACCAAGCAAGTCAACCAACACTTCAGAAATGTCATCCCCCGCAAATCAACCTCTGAATAGCTCGAAACTAGCCTAAAGCATCTCAAAAACATCAAATAACGCCGTAGGAAATAAACCCAAGAAATAAAGGTCAAATCTTTAATAAAAAACTCAAAGTGAACCTGGGCCTGCACCTCAGAACCCGACAAACTCACAAATTTTGACAACCCATTCAAATACGAGTCCAACCATTCTAATTTCACTCCGACTCCGAATCGATGTTCAAATCTCAAATATTCACTTTAGGAAAATTTTGACAAAACCCACCAATTTCTCTTTTAAAATCTTCAATCAAACGCCAAAATCAAAGATGAAATCATGGAATATTATCAAGACCGAGTAAAAAATACTTACCCCAATTCATGTGGTGAAAGTCCCCTAAAAAATCACCCGAAACCTAGCTCCCCGACTCAAAATGTGATAAAATAAACCAACCCTTCAAATTAAATACATTCTACCCTGGCACTTTTGCATATACGAATCATTCGCTGCATCTGCGTCGTGGCTTCTGCAACAAACTCTTTGCTTCTGCAAGAAAACACTGAAGGCCCGACACCTTGCATCTGGGAAACTACTCCGCTTCTGCGACATCGTAGGTGCGACACAAAATGCACTTCTGTGCTCCTTCTCGCTTTTACGTCCCAAAACATCGCTTCTCTACTGCCGCAGATGAACCCCGAATCTCGCGTCTACGGAGGTCCAAAACTCAGCCCCTTTTCACTACTGCGACCACTTGTCCCCACCTAGGGGCATCGAACCTGCGCCAAGAGCTCCGCAGGTGCGACCACACCAGATCCTGCCATAAACTAGCATACGGCCAAGCCCAAAATAACCATCCAGACCTAATGAAACCATCAAAACTCTGATCCGAGGCCAAATACAGAGAAATCAAACTTGGTCAACTCTTCCAATCTTAAAGCTTCCTAGTTGAGAATTATTCTTACAAATCAATCCTGAACAACTCGAAAATCCAAACCGACGAGACACACAAGTCATATTACACCATATGAAGCTACTCATGACGTCAAAAAACCGAACTGAGTGCAAATGCTCAAAATGACCGGTCGGGTCGTTACATTCTCCCCCACTTATACATACGTTAGTCCTTAAATGTTCCAAGAGTCGTTCTAAAGCCATCATACCATTGTATTAACTCACAATGCACATACACAAGGGTGAACCTGCGTCACCCCAATTCATGTAAGCCTAAAAATACAACATATCTGAACATCATTACTTCAACCTTAGCCCATAAACCTTAGAATCAAATCTCCAACTTATGAAATCCATTACAAGACCCTATTCTCGCGTCTGAACACTACGCAAGCTTGAACAAGATGTACAAAGCCATAACTATAATCATATGATATACCACATAACTCATATACCCATAGCAATAACCTTCGATCATAATAGCCGCCCATTGACAAACTCGGTACCGGTAACAAACCTCATATCAAATGAAACCTTAGTTGGAACCTTCGTACACTGTCAATGATGAAGGAAACACGCAGCATATCATAACACCCATCAGATCAACACGTCATGAAGCTCTCTCGCCCGACAAGAACCATACCCAAATTCTAAGCTGACTAGTGCCATTATTCTTCCAAACATAACATAATCAAATCCGGTAGCACTTGTTCCAGGTCCAGTGACCCCATCTCATCAAATACAAGCTGTTATACTAACATACCACACTAATACTACCTAAATCCACAAAACATGCAATTCGTGCACCAAACAAGCGACAACTCGAATGTACCCAATAATGAAAAGAGAGACAAATGAGAGAATCTTCCTGCAAACTCAAAAAATACTACCAAAAAGCGCAATGTTATGAACCCATCACACAAAAGAGAAACAGAACACACGAGATAAGCACAAGAGTCGTATCCCAACATAACTCCGCCATGATGCGTGACCCAACCAAAACACCAGTCCACATGAAATAGCTCATGCCATAATGCTCAAAATTAAGAACCGTATGCAAATCAACAACAAACATATGAAGTGCATGACCATAACTATGGAGAAACAGATAGCACCACATACCACAAATAGGAAAGACCATAACCAAGGTGCAATCAACCATGCAACACCCAAGAACCATCTCGCTCGAATTCGCCATAAGGCCCAAATAGAAATGCATCATGTGTGCAAATACTCAACAAATCACAACCCATCGTAGCATACAAGAGTACACATAGAACATACCAAAACATGAACAAGCTCAAGTCTAACCTAATGACACACCCCTCAACTATAGCAGTGTTGAGTCAACAAATCAAACCTAGTGTAGAATACATATCCTCATTAGACCTACTGATAGGCCCCTAAATCAACTTCGATCATCCACAAATAGATAAATAACCCTCCAAAAGTCCACAATGACCTGACCATGACACATACTATTAGCTGTATAACTTTGTCCCTACCTTGACATTCCACAACCAAGGGATAACCTGCCTTTGAGAACCCTCCTAGTCTCCAAATCCCTAGAATACATGAATCACCATATCCGATTCCAACTTGACCGCTCAAGTGACAGACACGTCACTCATGCAAAATCATCTCACGAGAAAAACTTCCATTATCCTTTCGTGCTAAATATCAAAATTTGAACATCAATAGTCGATCAACCAGGTGAGTACAGCAAAACCAATCAAGCATCCACAAGTCAAAACACAGTGCGCCTTTCTGAAATACACGCTCTTCTCAGGATATATCAAAATAGTGCCAGTATTCTTCTAAACATCTAAATCTGTCCATGCTGTCTAGAACTCATGATCTTCCGTTTGAAACTGAACCGCAAACATGTTTATGCAAATCTCAATCCCACAAATGACGCATTGCCTCTATCTTATCAGCATATGAAAGTACGGGAATTCCATTATCAACTCTGAGTCATAAGCAGGATACATACTCAATCAACAAGAAATCTTCCACGTGATCCTATGCAGGAGAAAATCACTATGCACAAAAATCTCCCCATGCCCGTAGAAAATATCCATCCCAAGCCGTGGTGGACACTGTCAAGAACTCTTCGAAACCCATTTGCACCAAACCGAATCATCAGACTGAATCTTTCTAACTCAACCAAGTCACGCAAATCGCTTAACCCAGAGTAATGCCAAAATACACCAGTAAAGCTTCACCACATTATAAGAACTAATGAATCGGCCATTTATATTACGATGTTGATTCAACCTACTACCAAGTCTCACCACAAGAGATCCTAGCATGAAACTACATTGCCCTAAAGCCCATAAGCTACTATATTCCCTCTTAACACCCCAAAAGTACCACAACCGAGATACCCACTCTAAAGAGACCTTCTGCGAATTTGAAGTTATTTTTTTTTAGCCTTTTTGGTACCGAAATGTAGAATCCATAATGATACCGGAATACCGCAAGTCTCAACACCACCCAATACAAGTCTCAGATTTTAGCCATTTACTAATCAAAAAATTCCTCATATACCACATATGATTCTTGAACCCATTTGGACATCCTTGAGAGTCCCACCCAACTCAAATCCACGTCTCACCACTGATATGAGCCGAATGACTTATACTTCATTCACACAAAAACACCTCCAGAACTAATCCACATCTCTAAGCAACCGAGTGAATTCTTACTCCCTGCATACTACTTACACCACGACTAACAAGCCCGAATCACTCCCAGATTTCTATATATCTGTAAAGTGTAATACATCATGCATCCAGAAATTTCATCGCTCAAGTCATCCTCAAAACAAATCTCTTCAAGTCATAACTGATCCACAAACATGCCTCAGGCCAAAACTAATGGAGCACATAACCATACAACTTGATCGTCGATAGCAGGCTTCCCCACTTGGCTCAAATCCCTAGAACATAACATCCGATTACCCGATAACTATCATGATCTCGCACCATAATTCAGCCAAATCCTTCATGAACTCATGTAGCACTTATCATAAAAAATACCTCATATCATTTGCTAAACTAATATTTATCCTCGTGAAAGTCGAGCCAACTTCCTCAAGCGATCTAAACTCAAAATTGCAATACCTATAACCCACTGTTAGAAAAAAACTCTCCACATAATCATCATAAGAATCACACTACCTCAGAACATCCTGCTGGAGATAATCCACCTGCTTAGCCTCAAACTTGAATCTCTTTATGCCCTTTCATGGCCACGACCAGTATGCAATCACTAAATCTTCCCGAGTTTGAGCTCGTCAACAGACATGAGAATCAACTTCATCCCACAAAAGAACAACATGAAATATCCCCCAACGCGCTCTTAGCTCGAGGTTGCAGAACACATTAAGAAAGAATCAAGCATCAAATAGTCCATTTCACATCCCTAGCAAACTCTTCTTGTCATATCTAAACAATCTAAGTACAGACCCCAGTCACATAGTACTCACCGTATAGCTATCCAACCACTCACTGATCTATATCCACTCCTGGGACACTAGCGGACATCTAAGTCAAAAAGTACATATACAGCCGAAACTACCAAGCCCAAGCTGCAGTTGAACCCGACCTCAAGTCCTCCAAACTGTCCCATCACCAAAACACAAAATAACACGTCTCACACCTCATCCATGGAATTAAAAGTCATCAATGTATAGCTTATACCGAGCACTCACATAACATACGAGTGAGTGGAATGAATTAAAAGAGATACGCTTCAAGCTGAATCAATGTCGCACGATAAGGAAAGACAGAAGGGAAGTTTATCCTAGGTGCCCTGTAGCCTTTAAGTATGGACGTCATCATACCGATCCGCAAGACTCTACTAGACTCTTGCTCATGACTCATAGAACCTATGAGGCTAGAACTTTGATACCAACTTGTCACGCTCCAAAATCCAGCTAATTATGATGGCACCTAACCCAACCCGCTAGTTAAGCCAATTAACATTAAACACAATCAGAATGAGATTAATAGGAAATCAACAGTGAATTAAATGAACTTTTATATAATAACCCATGGACTGATAGTACAAATCATGATCTTCTAAGACATAGAATTTACAAAGCTGATGCGAAATGAATACATAATCTGTTCGAAATATACATAAACATATTTGCAAATCTAAAGCTACCACGGACAATTGGCAGATATATCGTGAAGGCAGGCACATCTGCAATGCCAGCTCCGACCATACACAGCAAGATCAGCTCCGAGATCTGCACGCAAGGTGCAAAAATATAGTATGACTAAAAGCGACCGCATGTACAATAAGTAACAAACCTAACCTCAGGTTGAAAGCAGTGGCGAGATCTGAAGGTAATGGGATTCTCACATCAGTAATCGATAATAACATGAGATATGATAATGCCAAATATAGTAAACAACTTAGAAAAATATCATGCTCAGCTCTATCATAGTTACGAAAAAATAGACATGCTTTTCAAGTATAATAGTCGAAGTCTAGATCTTATTACTGAAATTAATTAAACATGAGTTATCTAAATAATTGTATTTTCCAAACTACAACACCAGATAAGATTTTCCCATTACCAATTAGCATGAGGAAAGATACATCTCTATGCCTACACATCCATTTACACGTCAAGTCATTAATTTTCATATACCGTATAATATGAGGAAGATACATCTCTATGCCTACATGTCAAGTATTCATGTCTACTCAATATCAACCCAGTAAAAACATCAAGAATTACCACTCACGGTGCCTGTAACAAGGCTCTAACCGTCACACACATCAACACTTAGCACTGTATGAGTGCCTGGCATAAATGTCCATCACTAAAGCACGTATAAAAAATATGTGCCTACGCCCACTACTGGTATGTTAGACTCCGGAGGGGCAGATCCTGCCCAAGCGCTAATTATAATCACACAGCTCAATCGTGGGGTCTAGGGCACGCCTAGCCTCAAAATCAATAAACACTTAGCCCAATCTGGGTCCTGGCATACGTGCCACCACAATATCAATATATAACCATTGCGGCATGCAACCCAATCTAACATAACTCATAAAATGGCCATACGACCCACAACATTCATCAATCAGCTCAAGTCTTTATATTTCAACATATCACAGAAACATAGTCCAAACATATAACACGGAATACTACAATGTGCCTCAAATACAGCTCAAACTCGCGTCACGTACAAAGACTCTAATAACATGTTAGATAGCATATCAAGAATGCACAAAGGCAGAGATATAACAAGCGGATGTAACAATCATGACTGAAACAGTATGGCTATGGCTAAGAAAAATAGCTCACCATGGAAAAAATAGCCATATCGGGTCTAAAACAATAAATCGAATGCCCTAGATATGATTTCTAACATGAATAACAACTCATGTATTCATAAAAATGCAGAAAACATGATATCAAGAAGCATGATTGCAACACAAGGCACATAATAGCCTATGGACTACCCGGAACATGAAAACCTCGCTGCATGCACACACGCCCGTCACCTAGCATGTGCTTCACCCCCAACCCATCTCAAATATAAATAGTTCTGGGGGGGGGGGGAATTATCCTCAAATCCATGTTCAAATATGTTACTTACCTGGAACAAGCCAAATTCAATACCGAGCAAGTCAACCAACACTCTAGAAACGCCATCCCGCATGAATCAACCTCTGAAGGGATCGAAACTAGCCAAAAGTAACTCAAAAACGTCAAATAATGCCTTACGAAACAAAATGAAGCAATAAAGGTAGAATCTTTAATCAAAAACTCAAAGTCAACCAAAACATCTACCTGGGCCTACACCTCGGAACCCGACAAAACTCACAAATTCCAACAGCCTATTCGAATACGAGTCCAACCATACTAATTTCACCCAATTCCTACTCAGAATCGATGTTCAAATCTTAAATATTCACTTTTGAAAAGTTTAGATAAAACCCCCCAATTTCTCTCTTAAAATCATTAATCAAATACTAAAATTGAAGATGGAATCATGGAATATAATCAAAACCGAGTTAAAAATACTTACCCCAATCCACGTGGTGAAAGTCCTCTCTAAAATCGCCCAAAACCTAGTTCCCAACTGAAAAAATGTGATAAAATGAATCAATCCTACGAATTAAGTACATACTACATAGGCTCTTTCGCATATGCGAACCAATATCCTCTTTTGCAACAAACTCTCCGCTTTTGCAGAAAAACACTGAAGGCCCAACCCCTCGTACTTGCGGAAAGCACTCCACTTTCCAACATTGGAGGTGAGACACAAAACGTGTTTCTTCTCTCCTTCTCGCTTCTGTGCCCCAAAACAACGCTTCTGTGCTGCCCCAGATGCGCCCCAAATCTTGCGTCTGCGGAAGTCCCAAATTCAGCCCCTTTTTGCTTCTGCGATCACTTGTCCGCACATGCGGGCATCGCACTTGCGCCAAGATCTCCGCAGGTGCGACCACACTAGATCCTACCACAAACCAGCATTAACCAACATGTTCCAAATGATCTGAAACTCACCCGAACCCCTCGGAACCCTGTCCGAACATGCCAACAAGTCCAAAAAGATAACACGGACCTACTTGAGGCCTCAAATTACACATAACAACATCGAAACCACGAATTGCACCTCAATTCAAACATAATAAACTTTTAAACTTTCAACTTTCAAAACTCGTTCCTAACCATATCAAATCAACTCGGAATGACCTCAAATTTTGCACATAAGTTCCAAATGACATAAAGAATCTATTCCATCTTCCAGAACAATAATCTGAACTTGATATCATCAAATTCAACTACCGGTCAAACTTATGAACCTTCCAAACCTTCAAATTGCCAACTTTCGTCAAATAGTGCCGAGACCTTCTAGAAACATCCAAATGCAAATCGGATATTCGCCCAAGCCCAAAATCACTACCGAACCTAACAAAATTATTAAAACTCCGATCCGAGGTCAAATACATAAAATTCAAACATGGTCAACCCTTCTAATATTAAAGCTTCCTAGCTGAGAATCATTCTTCCAAATTAATCCCAATCACCTGAAAATTAAGATCAACGATACACACAAGTCGTATTACACCATATGAAGCTACTCATGACCTCAAACAACCAAACTATGTGAAAATATCCATAACGACAGGTCGGATCGTTAAAGACGAAGAGTAAGTACATGATATCTATTACTAGTATTTCACCTAGTGAGCTTACAACAAATTTGTCCGATATGGAGGAAGATCTAAAGTCAACGCGTAAATTTATTACTAACTTGAAATCAATAGTGGAAGACCACAGAAATATATTTCTATCACTACTTAATGATGATTGCATTTTAGTTACAAAATTGATTCAACCTTTAAACTCAGATAGAGAGTCAATACATGTTATTAATAACTAGTAACTATACCCAATGAGTTCATAATGAATTTATCCGATATGGAGAAAGACCTAAAGTCAACAAATTTATTATCTCACTATAAATAGTAATTGAGACCATATGGGTTAATTCCTATCACTACTTGATCATAACCACGAAATTTTCTCTGAAGATTAAGTTCCATAATTAAAAAATGCTCAAAACCCCATTTAAACAGTTCTAAAACGCTAAAATTAACATTTTATTGTATAGCAGTAAGTATTGATCACTAAGTTATTTTTGATAGACCTACCGAATTTTAGATCAACCAGAGACCGTTAAAATCACAATCTCCAAAACTGCGACTAAATTTGGGAAACTACCATTTTAAGCATTTTTTAAGAATTTAATATATGACCGACATTATTATCATATATCAATTCATGTCAAATCAACATGTTTTATGTTATGCACTACCTTTTTGATATTCCTTAGAAGGGCGAGATAAGGCTAAGCAACTAATGTCCGTGCAGTTACTATCCGCCAACTGGATATCCCTCCGTATGCTAGACGAGATTGTCAGTGCCATATGAGAAAACCAATGTCAAGATAAACTGAGAGATCTGAAAAGAGATTTTAGAATGAAAGAATGCTTGATTGCATTAATGAAAGCTATTTCACAGAAGCAACACGGTGCCGAGGGGGAGAGACACTAGTATATAGAATTGTTTGCTTACTAGAAAGTTTGATTGCTTGATTCCCCCTAATAATGCTTAATAAAAAATAAACCAACGTTTCAAGAAATGACCTAACTAATCTAGATAGTCATAATGGAAATATGAGATAAAACTACTATACATTTACAATGAAAAGAACTTAGATTCCTACAAGGTAGAAGTAGGTCCGTTGGCAGCAACCTTGTCTTTAACATCAGAGTCTGTGCGCGCGGTGCTGTTGGCATCTGCCTGTGGCTGGGCACTGGCGAGGGCTGTCGATGGGGTGACATAGGCACAAGCGCTTGTCACTTGGCGCGACCAAGACTATGGGGCATTCCATGGCGTTAGGCGTTGTGAGGTTTGCCAGGAGTCTATGGGGCGCGTCCAAGGGGTCCTGGGGAATAGATGGAAAGCCGCCCATGACATTCTCCCCCACCTGAGTTGGCGACGCCCTCAGTGCCTTACTTTCTATACAATCATTGATCAAGCTCTTGTAGGCTTTGGGGTTTGTTCCCCTCTCCCATGTATTCTCTTCTGCATCACAGTCGTGCTATTTCACCAAGAACTTTTGGTGATCTTTCCTTGAAGCATCAACAATTCTATCATCGAGAATAGCTTCTACACACCTTTTCCTTGTTGAATTAGGTCCTCGAATACTTGTTATTGGGAGTTGGCTCAGTGAAGGATCCTCCATGTCTTCTCGAAAAGGTTTTAGAAGGCTGACATGGAAGACTGGATGAATTTTCCACCGGCTGGGGTATCCACCCGATATTTAATATTTCCTATGCGCTTCTCAGTGGACAAGGGTCTAATGTATTTTTGCAATAGGCGAGGGTCATGGACCCCTGCAAATAAGTATCCCATTGGGATTTTCACCATCACTTTGTCTCTTACTTGGTATGCAACAAAGCGAAAATTTTGATCAGCACGCTTCTTCATCAGCTTTTGGGCTTTGACAAGATAGCTCCGTAGTATCTCCAAATTTCGCTCCCATTCCTTCGAGAAGCTAGCAGCTCGAGGAAATTTCAACATGTCTGGGGAATTCACAGTGTGTAGGAGTAGTGATTGTTGTCCTTTAACAACTTCAAAAGCACTTTTATTTGTGCTAGAGCTCTTTTGTGAACTGAAACATCGTTGAGCAGCATCAAGAAGCTTCACCCAATTCTTTTGTGATCCGATTAAAAAATGGCAGAGATATTCCTCCAGCATGCCATTAAACTTCTATGTTTGGCCATCAGATTGTGGATGGAAACTTGAACTGTGGCTCAATTTGGACCCTAGTACTTAAAGAGCTGAGTACAAAAGGTTCTTGTGAATCGAGAGTGGCGATCACTAATGATGTCTTTAGGCAGACCCCAATATTTGACAACATGAGAAAAGAAAAGTTTAGTTGTATCTTCTACTGATATGTATTGTAGAGCTGCTATAAATGTAGCATACTTGGAAAATCGATCTACCACAACTAAGATAGGCGTAAGATCTTCGACCTTGGGTAATTCGAATATGAAATCAAGTGAAACGCTTTCCCAAGGTCTCTTTGGAACAAGCAATGGCTCCAAAAATCCCGCTTGTGTCAAGCGGTCTGACTTGTATTTCTGGCGTACTAGACAAGTCTTCACATACTGAGAAATATCATCAGCCATTTAAGGCCAATAATAAGCACGACACAACAACTCAATGGTGCGTTCTTCACCTAGGTTGCCGGCCTATAAAGTATCATGGAATTCCATTAGAAGAGTCCTTCGCAGATATCCTCCTTTAGGAAAATAATGCCGGTTCCCTTTTACCTTCAGGAACCTATCTTCCATGTAGAACTGGCGAGTCTTGCCCTATCCTACCAAATAGACCAAATATTGTGTATCAGGATCCTTCGGGGGTAGATATTGCATTTCGTTTCTTATTGTGGTGGCCACTTCGCTCTCACTTAGGGTGGCGAGTAGGCATATCGATGCTAAGTCAGCCCTCCGACTGAGCGCATCAGCAGCTTGGTTAGTCTTCCTACTTCGATACTCCAGGTAGAAGTGAAATTCTACTAGGAGTTTCTGCTACCTGGCCTAGTGGCCATTCAGCTTTGGCTGGGTCATGAAATGGCTAACAGTTGTGCTGTTTGTCTTAACCACAAACGTGGTTCCCAGCAGATAGTGCCTCCAAAAGCGTAAGCAATGGAAAACAGCCAATAATTCTTTTTTGTGGGCTGCATAGCATTGTTCTGCAACCTTCAACTTTTGGCTCTTGAACGCAACTGGGTGCCCCTCATGTAGCAAGACTCTACCTAGAGTATTGTCAGAGGCATCCGTTTGTACTTCAAATTTCTTGGTCAAATTAGGAAGGGCTAAGAATAGGCTATTTAAATGCGTTGAAGGCTTCTGCTCGCTGGGACCCCAATCCCCAAGGCGTGACATTCAATAGGAGTTCTGTTGACGGCACTGTAACGAGAGAGTAATTCTTCACAAATCAGAGATAAAAGTTTCACAGGCCAAAGAACCCCCTCAAGGCGTGGATATCCTTAAGCGACGACCAATCTGTGATAGCTTCAATCTTTTGTTGGTCCATCTTTTTTCGCCCTTCCTCGATGACATGTCCGAGGAAGTCAATCTGTTTTGTGGCAAATGAGCACTTGCATAGCTTCAGATATAATTCATGCTCCCATAGGCGGGCTAGGAGCTTCTGTAGGTACTCCAGTTGTTCCTCCAATGTCTTGCTATATACCACAATGTCATCCAAGTAGACAACTACGAATTCGTCAATTTACTCTCGGAAGACTTGGTTCATCAGGGTGCAAAATATGGATGGAGCATTAGTCAAGCCAAATGGCATGACCAGAAAGTCATACGACCCATATCTTGTCAAATAGGCGTCTTGTGTTCATCTCCCTCAGCCATTCGGACTTGCAAGTAACCTGTCTTCGGGTCTATTTTGGTGAACACTATAGAACCACCCGATCTATCGAACAATTCTTCCATTAGCAAGATAGGGTACTTGTTCTTCAAGGTGATTTTGTTTAAGGCTCGATAATCCACACAGAGTCGTAGGGTGCCATCCTGTTTCTTTTGGAATAACACAAGGGACCTATGAGGGGACTTAGAGGGCACAATAATCCTCGTGTCTAGAATTTCCGTCAACTATCTCAGAAGCTTGGTGAGTTTGGGTTGTGACATTTTATATGGCACCAGGGCAATTTGCTTCGCACCCGGCACCAACTCAATCTTATAGTCTATAATGCGCCTAGGTAGGAGTCGCTTTGGCATGTCCTGTGGTATGATGTAATCAAACTCCTTTAGCAGCTCCTTCACGGGTGTAGGAATAAGACCCGAAGAGTGTACTATAAATTCAAATATAGAGGGTAGCCAGGAAAGTAGGTTCATGTCTTTTGACTCCCTGCTTCAACTGCAACGCCGAGATGTTCCCAGCGGCCATCTTTATGGTTGTGCACGGGATAATGCAGGGCTTGGCCCCGTTGGTTCCCATGATGAGTAGAATTTCGGCGTAAGGTACATGAATGGTGTTGGCTTGCCTCATGAATGCCAACCCAACTATCAGCTCGAAGTCATCTATGATCACCACGTGCAAGTTGACTTTTCCTTCAAAAGGTCAAAGCTTCACTAGCACTCCTTTGGTTATTCCACTCACTGGCTGAGGTGGTGAGTTGATAGCCTTGGCACGACCTCTACCATTTTCCATAACTAGACCAAGGCGCTCTACCTGAGTTGAGGCTAAGTAGTTTTTAATAGCGCACGTGTCTATCATCGCCCGCATGGGCTTGCCATTAACTTTTATTTTGACGAACATCAATATCTTCTATTATATAAGAGGAGGCCCTTCATCCGCCTTCTTTTTTCCTTTCTTGTTAGTTGGGCACGGGTCCTTCTTTTTACGAAAACAAGCATTGGTTCCCGCTATGGCCTTAGAAATAGAACAAACAAGTGCGTTGAAGGCACCTATTGGTTCTATCTGGTAAGCATCATCTATGTCGTCATATGTTCCATCATCAAAAGTTTAATGGTGCATTCGTTTGTGCCTGTGGGCATTCATTTTTCCAATGTGGCCCGCCGAATGATGACATCTTGAAGGGGGCTTCCTCCCCCGATTGTTGTTCTGAGATGCAACACTATTGCTGCCTGAGGAAGGAGCCTTAGATATAGTTACACTTGGATCTCCTTCACTTCTACTATAGCCACCATTGCTAGGTTGGCCCTCTTTTTATCCTCCACCGAGAGGCGGTTGAGGCCTATCCTTCTGAGCTTCCACTTGATAGTCCCCAAGATATTCCACTGCTTGGATCGCCTTGGGTAAAGTGTCTACCCTTTGTCTTTGCAGCTCCATTTAGGCATAACATTTCAAACCTTCTAGGAATGTGAAGAGTCTGTCTTTGTCCCCCATGCCCCGTATGTTCAGCGTGAGCATGGAAAATTTCCGCACGTAATCCCGTACTGACTTGGTCTGGTGAGCTCCCATATCTTTCTCTGCACATGGTGCTCAACAATTTTGAGGAAGAACTGTAGGCGTATGGCTGCCTTCAGTTCTGCCTATGTCTCGAGAGTATCATCACCGGCCAAGATGGCTTCGTGTTTCACCTGCCACCAGAGTTTAGCATCACCTTGAAGATACATGGCAACAATTGCTACCTTTTTTGCCTCTATTAACTCCTTAGGACATCGAAGTATTTTTCCATGTCGAAGATAAGGTTCTCCACTTTATTGGCATTCCAAGATCCATTGTATGGTTTTGGCTCAGTAATCTTAAGCATTTGTGGCACAGATGTGAGGTTCATAGCACCCTTGATTTGGTTTTCACCTCCTCGAAGTAGGCCATGTAGTGTAGCGTTGACAACATTGAGCTGGCCTGTCAAGTTGTCTATGGTTTGCTGCATGGTAGTCACCCTGTCTGCCTCTTGTGCCCTATAGGATAAATCCTATGTCCGCTTCTGTCGGAGGCCCTCGAAAATACAAAAAAATTTGGCTGCCTCTGTGGCTGCCATTTGTTGGTCTCCTTCAGAGTCGCGATTGATGTTCGCTATGTCACCTTCAGCCTGCCGCATCCTACGGTCCAGGTCATCCAACCTTTGCACTAGGGTGGTTCTTAGATCAGGCACCATATTGACGATGGGTTGTAATACGTTAACCGTCTCTTTAAGGGCAGCAATCCGGTCCACATGATTCACCATGGCCAAAAATGGTGGTAATGGCAATGTGTTCCCTCGTCTGATGTCGAGCCTAGGCTTTGATACCAACTATTACGTGGGGCCGTCGTGAGATTCTTTGGAAGGGCGGCGTAAGGCTAATGTTACACCCTATGTTTTCGTACGTAAAAGTACGTCGTAAGTTAATTGATGTAAGCTCAGAAATGAGATCATCTTTGATAGTACATAAAGTAACTTAATCATGTTACCTTGGAGGCTACAAATCTTTAAGATTATGGATAATAAGTACCAAGAGGGTTAGAAGGCTTAGAAGCTAAACAAATTGAGGAAAATAATTTTTGTTGAAAGTTGACAAGTTGGGAATATTATAACATGTACTTTTGGGGTGAGACTAGGGTTCTTAACATGACAAAGAGGTTATGTTATTAGTTATTTTATTTGTATGATAGTCATGTATTACGTTTTAAAGTCAAGTGAGTTGTGGAACAAAAGTTGGCAAAGGTCATCACAAGTTTTACACCCTGTACCTCCCAAGGTGACGTATAATGAATATGAGACTTGTTGATCATGATTTAAATGAGTGTAAAGTCATAATATGACTATATATGATGTTTGGATATAAAATATAAAGCTTGGGAAAAATCGAATTTTAGTTGCGGAAAAACCGACTAAAGATTTGCCTTTTAATGAAGCTTTTTGAGCAATGCATTTCTTGTTTTATATGAGGTTTTTTTCGGGAAATATTATACACCAAACTGAAGGTCTTGGAATGTAGTTTGCAATGCTCTTAACCATTCATTCACACGACATATGGATAAAAAGATATAATCGTCGGAAGAAGGGCCAATGCTAGGGTGCCAAGCTAGCACCTCTTTGACTTTTTAAAAGTAGATACATATATCCCTTATGTCATCTCTTTCTTCATTTATCCACAGAACATGACCATAGAATGATTCCTACGACATAAGTATCATTATATCGCCTCTCGTTTTCTTTGTAGTTTGAATTTTGGAAAGTACTTCATAGTTAAGAAATCGCCTACTTCCTGTATTTAAGATATTAAATATCAAGGAAGGTTGATAAATTCATTTCCTAATAGTTAGAACTCACGGGATGGTAACCGGAAGCCGTGAGTTTGATTTATTTCACTTTTAGTGGACTGTTTTGTAGTCCATTCGTATTGGCCTATTGTGCTACTAATTTATGAAATTTGAAAGGATTAAGGGCGTGGAGAAATGCCACATGTAGAGTAGTGGGATGGTCGCTCGTCGTTACCATTTTAGGCTAATTGATAACTTGTCGATTGGGTGTGTTATGGGATATTTAGGTTTTTTGTTGTATTAAAGGTCCCAAATTGTAGTTAGCTTGTTTTTGAGTTGCTGGTTGTATTGTGTTGTCTCGCCTCTAGTAGGCTTGAGAGAGCAGTAAAATCAAGGGAAATGCTGCTCGTTTTATTTTAATATCAAGTTATCATTTGAGATACGTAGTATACTAGCGCCATATATGTTGTACATGTATTTCATTATTATAGGTTTGGCGCGCTAGTTGTCATAAGCTTGTTGTTGAGTTGAATTGACGACCTGAGTTATGTTAAGGGTATCCCTTCTTTCCTTTTGGCATGATCCATATGATACAACCAAACGAGCAAGCACGCAACTTTCACAAATGATTCTATTCTTAGAAGTACTAGGGTTGCCTATGTTCTTGATTCCCCATATGTCCTCTTATCATATCGTCTGTTCATGGGTTTCACAAAATATTTAAGTTGATAAAGATTATTTCATGATATTAACCAAAGGCATATTGATGACATTCAGAGAGATCTTATTGACTTACTTCTTATGCATTACATTCATTTATACAAGTACATTGACCCATGACCAGATGCCCTTATATACGCGTATATTTTATGTATATGGGGTATGGGGAAAGGTTATGGCGTTATATACGCATCACCACCTGATCAACTGGTATACAATGATGGTTCGCCCACAGAAGCCGAGATGATATGATTGGATACCTTCAGTGGCTTGATGACGATATGTACGCATATGCTTACGCATGATATGACATTTATACGCCTATGCATGACATTATAAATGTTTCATGATTCACAGAGCTATTCAAACTTACAGGTTGAGTTCTTTACTCGATGTTTCATTCATGTCTTTTATATACTGCTTTCCTGCCTTAGATACTCAGTACTTTATTTGTACTGACATCCCTTTTGCTTGGGGACGATGTGTTTCATTCCCACAGGTCTCGATAGAGAGGTTGAGAGTCCTCCTAGTAGGCTATCAGCTCAGCAATAGGTGTTGATGCAATCCACTTGCTCAGGAGTTGCCTATTTGGTCAGTATGGTTTGCACATGTATTGATTGGTATGGCGGGGCCCCGTCCCGACCTTTATGACGTTTATGTACTCTTAGAGGCTTGTAGATAGATTTCATGTATATGGATAATTTTATGGCCTTGTCGGCCTATGTTTTGAGTATACAAATGTTCATGTCGGCCTTATAGGCCCTTATGTCACATGTATAAGTTTCTATATCATATTGGGTCGTCCTATGTCTAGTATTCCCTTATGTTTTATTTTGGTTATCTTATGACGGCCTTTCTAACTCATTTACCCATGATAGTACGATAAGAAAGAAATGTTACGTTGGTACTCTTTTGTGTAAGGCATCGGGTGCCCGTCGCGGCCATTCAGTTTGGGTCGTGTCAAAGTTGGTATCAGTGCAGTTCTGTCCTAGGGAGTCTATAATCCGTGTCTAGTAGAGTCTTGTTTATGGGTGTGTGGTGCACCACACGTATAAGCATGAGGCTACAGGGAATTTAGGATTGTCATTCTTTCTTCTTACTCTAGATCGTGTGGTAGAGCTCAGTTGTAAGAATCCAAACTCCTAAATTGTATTCTATTCGTAATGCAATGATAACAACATCCAGAAAGACAATTGTTAAGAGAGTGAATGTGGTTGTCGAAGAGTTGAGTCATAGGAACTCGATTTTGCATCATGCTTATGATGAGTAAATGTGAGGTCTTCAGCATATCATGTGTGTACTAAGACATGTAAGCTTCTTGATAAGGCGCCCTAAGGCATGAATATCTATCCACCCATATGGTAAAAAGCAATCAGAGAATCAGAAGGTAGATAAAAGTTTCAACAAATAAAAGAAGCAAGGTGAAGAAGGGCAGAGGTACCCAGTTAGTGAAGGTTATTAGTATTTACAATTCAGGCAGATAAATATAAGAATTTTGAGTTACATTCAACAGTAACAGAGATATGTACAATTGGCGACACCCGTCTCAGTTATGCCCTATGGGAGCTAACAGATATAGTTTAAGAGAAGGATGTGACATTAAGATTAATGCGGGGATAAAGTAACCCAAAATGGTAGATGGAATGTTAGCATTAGCTGACATTTCTGAAGGATATTCCAAACGTGGTAATGGTTCTATTTTAAGACACCCGGATGGTGCACTCTAGAATAAAACCCAACATAGGAAATTCAGTCTCCTAGATATGATGACATCGTGATCCTTGAGAAACATTCATATAGGAGTTCAGATAGTCAAAGGTATCGTACAAGTGTTACATAAATAAAAGAATGTGCCACTGGGAGATAGTCAAAATTTTAGTTCAGAAGCAACCCTACGAACATAAGGGCGCGGAGGTAAGTAACTAAGGATAATTATAGGCGAGTGTGAACATCAAAAATTCTTCGACTCTACGGTGTAATAAGCCTGCAGCTTTATAGGAGTCAAAGGACCTCCCCTAAGTACTACAACGAAAGAATAGCTGAGGAAATAAGGAAGAAGGCTTCAACCTAAGCATTGTGACCTAAAGAGGAAATGATCTTATAACAACAGTGTCATTACAAAATTGTATGCACTCCATAAAAAAAGTGGCACCTATCATGGCTAATGAACGGGAAGTAAAAATCAAAAGAGTTATTTTGGATCATATGAGTTACAGGAAATTCCAATACTCGTGGGCACTAAGATAAGCCAAGCATTCATGCAGCAAGTGGCAGAACGACCAGGAAAAGAAATTTCTTATGTTTACAGGCAACTGAGAAGGCACGAAAGGAAATCTATGGTGCTAGCAAGTGAAAGGAAGGTTGTGAGTAGTATGAATAGATATGTGTAGCGCAAGCTAAAGTATTTGTCACGACCCAAAATTCACTAGTGGTCGTGATGGCGCCTAACACTGCCGTTAGGCAAGCCAACAGTGATTGATCAACATAATTACCCATTCTAGAACCTTAAAATCAAAATTTTCCTTTATTGAACAGTATAAAGTAGAATTTACAGAGTGAATAAAAAAAGTTTGCATGAACCATCACAATGAACAATCTGAAGGAAACCCCCAAAACCCGGTGTCATAAGTGCATGAGCATCAACTTAGAAATATTGTAAAATACATCATCTGTCTATAATAGCAGTCAGACAGAAAATATAAATAACATTGATGGAGACTCAACAGGCTGCGGATCGTAACATGAAATGCAGTTTACGGTAAAGTCCCCAATGGAAGCGCCTCTCCACCCAAAGACCACCGGACATATGTGTACTACACAAAAAGTGCAGCAACTGTAGTATGAGTACGTAAATCAACACATACCTAGTAAGTATCTAGCCTAACCTCAGAGAAGTAGTGACGAGGGATCGACATCAACATTTGCTAGTGGTCCAATACGACAAATATAGTAGAAGTAAAAAGATGTGAACCATAGAAAATAAATGAAGTGACAAGTATAATACATGGTACAATCCTCCTCTCAGCAATAACTCAAACTCTCAGCTAGTAGCTACCTCCTCAATCGAAGTATATATAATAGACCTTACCAGATAGGTCATCACATTTTAATCAGAAAAGCTCACAGAAATAGTGGCTTCTCGCTAATTATTATACACGATTTCATACGAGTATTTTATAGAAATGCCGAGACGTATGGCCCGATCCATCATATCATTGCCAAACCATATATACATCTATTTTATTGCCGAGGCGAACGGCCCGCTCCCATGAGAGTATGGTACATAAATTCTACCGAGGCGTACGACCTAATCCATCATAGTGTGCACTACCAAGGGACGAACGACATGAACCATAGATGTATCTATCCTGCCGAGGTGAACGGCCCGATCCCATTAGAATAAGAAGCTTTCATGGGTCCTTGACACCACTAATGAATAGACGTTTGTGTTATAAATTTTTGAAGGAAACCTTTCGATGAGAACGCATAACGAGGGAGAAATTCGTAAAAGGAGTACAATTATCTCGCGGCTAATCATGAAGCTCGTCGAATCTCTATAATAGCAAGTCTATCACTCTACACAAGTCTAGTCTCAAGTTGCAACGTAATATGAAGGAACTTAATAGGCAAGATATAACTAAAATAGTATAGTTATAGCATGGGGGGAACCTAAGTCTACCCGGACATAACATGAATCTAGCTACGCACGGACTCTCGTCATCTGGTCCGTACGTAGCCCCCGCAACAAGTAACATATAACATATACATCACCTAGGGGTAGTTTCCCCCTCACAGAGTTAGACAGGAGACTTATCTCGCTCCGAAGTTCCACAATCGGCTCCAACGCCCCTAAAACACTTCAAACCAAAGCCTGTTGATCCAAAACTATTCAAACAGTGTGCAAACCTATCAAATGATACTCTAATACCCATAATTAGTCCATTTAAACAAATTCCCAACTCCGCTCGGAAAGTCTATAAAACCGACCCTCGGGCCCATGTGCCCGGATTCCGAATATTTTCGAAGGTAAACTTTACATGTGACACCACAAATGAAAATATATAAGTTATTCCAAATTGCATGTCCAATTTCGTGGTCAAATTCCAAAAATACCAAATTCTAGGTTTTCTACCAAAAACCCCACAATTTCTACTAATTTTTATGTTTAAATCCTTATACAAACCATGTATTTAACTTGTAATAGGTGGGGATCACTTACCTTTTGTTACTTGATGAAAATCTCCCCTTGAAGCTCTCCAAATTTGCCCCAACCAAGTGAGAAAATAAGGGAAATAAGCAAAACCCCGATTTTAAAACAATCTGCCCAGCCGACTTACCGCACCTGCGGAACACCAGCCGCACTTGTGGAATTTCCATCGCAGGTGCGGTTCTAACTTAGTCTAGGCACATTTACATCTGCAGTGAAGGATCGCTTCTGCGCACGCGCTCCTACGGACCCTGTCCGCTTCTTCGATCAAAAGGCCTCCCAGGCCCTTCCACTTCTGCGCTCCCTCCCCCGTAGAAGCGACTCAGCTTCTGCAAACTTCGCGTCGCACCTGACCACAAAGCACCTTCTCCAGGACCTTTTCTGCGCCCAAATGCTCGCTTCTGCGAGCTCGCACCTACAGTCAATCTTGCGCAGGTGCGATTACACCAGAGCTGGTGCACTTCAGCCATTCACACATGTCCAAATTAATCCGTTGACCATCCGGAAACCCCTCCAGGCCCTCGGGACCTCGAGCAAATATACCAACCAGTCCTAAAACACAATACAAACTTAGTCGAGCCTTCAAATCACATCAAACAATACTAAAACCACAAATCACACCCCAATGCAAGCTTCATGAACTTTAGAACTTCAAACTTCTATGTTCGACGCTGAAACCTATCAAATCACATCCGATTGAGATCAACTTTTGCACACAAGTAATAATTAACATTAGGGACTTACTTCCACTTCCGGAATCGGACTTCGACCCCGATATCAAAAAGTCCACCCCCTGTCAAACTTCCCAAAAATCATCAAATTTCCAACTTTCGCTAATTGACGCTGAAATGACCTACGGACCTCCACATCAACATCCAGACATGCTCCTTAGACCAAAATAATTATAGAAACCTGTTGGAACCTTCAAATCTCGATTTCGAAGTCGTTTACTCAAAAGTCAAACGTTAGCCAATTCTTCCAACTTAAAGCTTCTAAAATTAAAGTTTTCTTTCCAAATCAAGCCCGAACTTCCCAAAATTCAATTCCAACCATGCGTACAAGTCCTAGCACCTGAAGTGAATCTACCCAAGGCCTCAACCCGCCGAACAACGCGTTAGAACTCAAAACGACCGGTCGTGTCGTTAAATTCTCCCCAACTTAAACATACGTTTGTCCTCGAATGTGCTAAATACTGCTCCGAAGTTGTCCAAAATCACTGTTTAACACCTCATGTGATTACCAGTGCCACCACAATCCAGTTGAACACATTAGCTCGAGTCAGACTGAAGATCCTCCCTTTTTTTAGCATATAGACACTTGGACCGAATTCCAACCTCCAAATTTCTCTACAAGTCCTGATTCTAACATACGAACATCGTACCAATCACCACACACTTTACCAAAACATGATCGTACACCTTTTGTGGACTTCACACCATGCCCCGCAAAATTGACTTGCACGTAATAACATCCTCCGACCACTATAGCTGAAATTTCACAAATCCGATGCCTGCAATACATATCATGATGTATATATATCCCGTTCCAACTCTCGCAATACTGCCACGACGAAAGAGACGTATAGAAACTCATACCACCTACCGAATCAATAATTCATGGAGTCTCTCCTCCTAACAAGAACCATTACCTCATTCTGAACTGAATAGAGATATTTTCCCATTTAATGTACCTTGTATAAACTTGATTGCACAAATTTCAGGTCCTATAATCTTGTCTCACTAAAACTGCTTAGGCAATGAGCCGCCTCAAACAATGACTCAGATCTCATATGACGCCATCAATGTGCCGACAAGCTACAACTAGAATATGACACATAAGGAGGAACGAACTCCGTAAAAGAACTATCCAGCAGGCGTAACGAATAAAATGATACCCGTCTCACAGAATGAGAAAAAAATACGCAAGAATATATATATAAGGAACCGTACTCAGGTTGCAGCGTGCAACTCGATCCAAATAACGTACCCGTTCGGGCGTGCCACCCGATCCACTCATAACAATAAGGACATATCCATCAAGCCATAATTGTTTTACCTACGGAATATCAAAAATCGGCCAGAAGTATGCGAATTGCAAAAGTACAACTCTGGGGAGACAGATAGCGCCATACGCCACAAAACTCAAGCACGACTAAGGTGCGATAAATGACCTGCATCTTGAGAGTCATCCTGCTCATATGACACCACAAGCTACATGGGAACTCAATACATGTGTGAATAATCAAGCCGTCTCAGTCCGACAGAGCCCCCATAGTTCACAACCAAAGGAATAGAGCGCCGTCCAGGCATAAACTCTCACTTTAACAATAGTACCAAAAATCTCCGCACTTGGTTTTGATATTTAATAATCATGTGACTAGCATGTCACACCCATACAATTTCCCTCCATACCACCAACCGTACTAATTTGTAAAGCAATTCAAAAACCCGCGATTCTATACACAATGCTCTTCCCACTGAACACTATTCCCAGGCGACACTAGGATAATATTAGCCTACTCTGAACATCTAAATTCTTTTCTGGCTCATCCGAGCTCGTGACATCCTTGTCAACCCCAAACC
The DNA here is from genome assembly GCA_002018475.1 of Nicotiana obtusifolia. Lineage (NCBI taxonomy): Eukaryota > Viridiplantae > Streptophyta > Magnoliopsida > Solanales > Solanaceae > Nicotiana > Nicotiana obtusifolia. The sequence continues at coordinate 267,319 of MCJB01013325.1, read as the reverse complement.
GCAACCCCGATCCTCAACATTCAAATTCCTATGCTGCTCACTGCACCTATCATGCCGCTACGCGAGAATACCATAATGCATCATAACCCCTCAATTACTAGTAGAATAACACTTCATTGGCTAGCAACCTTTCACTTATCTCATTTCCAAAGAGCCCATGCAACATGCAACTGAATTCCCAAGCTGCAGAAAATACAACCTCAAGCCGTGATCTGAACTGTCATAACTCTTCCGGAATCCATTCACACAACAAAGCCATTTGAATCAAGTACCTCCCAGACCAATCAATTTATGGTGGCTATCGAACCCGCATGTACAACCACAAAGCACATGTATGACTTCACCCATCGAAGGAACTGATCATTGCCACAATCATGCCGACTCAATAATTACTAAGTGACCCAACTTCTTTCAATGTACTCTTGACATGTCTGAAAAATAATAGTAGCTCCATTCACAACATAACGAACTAAATCCGCACTCATCCCGAGTGACCCGAATCGCGATACCACATCATCTCAATACCCATGAATCATCCCATACCCCCTCCAAGCGCACAATAGCATCTTCAACTGGTACACCCGTTTGCAGACCTTCTGCGAATCCAAAGATATTTCTTCCTTTCCTCTAATACTTCACCACATACCCGACGATGACATAGAACATTCCAAGTTCCGTTCGCAATCCACTATGAAAACTTGGTCCTTAACCACACGACAGACCCAAAATCCTTAGGCACTACACTTTAAATTCTTGAACCCACTAGGATCGTTGTTAAGAGTCACCCACTTTGACTTGATCTCGAACATAACCAAACTCCAACTCTCTGCTAGTGCATGAACACCCTCTCAAAGAGGCAACTAATGAATTCTTTTCCTTGTACATCACATCCGCAAAGCATAAACTCTGAGTCGTCCCAAAACCTGCACGTGAATTCATAAGGTGGAATATAGCATTCATTTATCAATTCCTTTCCTCAAGTTACCCCGGATGCTTCTTTTTTTTTAGTCATTACCAATTCGCCTATGCACCGATAACCAGAAACCGCACAACCAAAAAACCACGCGATCCAATCGTGAAGGGGGGGGGGGGGGGGGA
>MCJB01013325.1:89460-261136 GCA_002018475.1 Nicotiana obtusifolia | reverse complement strand
GGGGAATGCCTTGGCTTTTGGGTTTATTCACATAACAGTTGCCTAGATAGCAAGGACAATATTAAAGTATTCATTAAAGATATAGGTTATGAGACTTATAGGCACATCAATCAACATTTGAGGACGAATGTTCCAAAGAGGGGAATGATGTTACACCCAATGTTTTTGTACGTAAAGTACATCGTAAATCAATTGATGTAAGCTCAACAATACGATCATCTTCGAAAGTACATAAAGTAAGTTATTCATGTTACCTTGGAGGCTACAAATCTTTATGATCATGGATAACAAGTACCAAGAGGGCTGGAAGGCTTAGAAGCTAAACAAATTGAGGAAAATAAGTTTCATCAAATATCGACAAGTTGAAAATGTTATAACATGTACTTTTAGGGTGAGACGAGGGTGCTTAGCATGATAAGGAGGTTATGTTATTAGTTATTTTATTTGTATGATAGTATTGTATTACATTTCAAAGTCAAGCGAGTTGTAGAACAAAAGTTGGCAAAGGTCTTCACAAGTGTTACACCCTGTGCGTCCCAAGGTGACGTATAATGAATATGAGACTTGGTAAACATGATTTTAATGAGTTTAAAGTCATAATATGACTATATATGATGTTTGTATATAAAATATAATGTTTGGGAAAATTCGGACTTTAGTTGCGGAAGAACTGACTAAGGATTTGCCTTCAAATGAAGCTTTTTGAGCAATACATTTCGTGTGTTATATGAGGTATTTTTGGGACATATTATATACCTAGTTGAAGGTTTTGGAATGTATTTTCCAACTCTCTTAATTGTTCATTCATATGACATATGGATAAAAAGATATAAGCATCGGAAGAACGGCCAATACTAGGGTGCCAAGCTAACACCTCTTTGACTTTTCAAACGTGGATACATATATCCCTTATGTCGTCTCTTTCTTCAGTTTTCCATAGAAAACGACCAAAATAAAACCATAAAATTACTCCTAAGCTCTCTATAAGGGTTTCAAAGAAGATTAACATCCGGGGAACGAAATGAGGAAGTGATAACATTAAAACGATCCCTACGACATAAGTATCATTATACCGCCTTTTCTTTGTGGTTTGAGTTTTGGAAGGTACTTCATAGATAGGAAAATGCCTACTTTCTGTAGTTAAGCTTTTAAATATCAAGGAAGATTGATAAATTCGTTTCCTAATCGTTAGAACTCACAGGACGGTGATCGAAAGCCGTGAGTTAGATTTATTTCAATTTTAGTGGACTGTTTTGTAATCCACTCGTGTTGGCCTAGGTGCTGCTGATTTATTAAATTTGGAAGGATAAAGGGCGTGGAGAAATGCCACATGTAGTAGGGTAGTGGGTTGGTCGCTCGTCATTACAATTTCATGCTAATTGACAACTTGTTGAGTGGGTGTGTTATGGATATTTGGGTTTTTTGTTGTATTAAGGTCCCAAATTTTAGTTAGGTTGTTTTTGAGTTGATGGTTGTATAGTGTTGTTGTCTCTCCTATAGTAGGCTTGAGGGAGCAGTAAACTCAAGGGAAATGCTGCCCATTTTATTTTAGAATCGAGTTATCGTTTGAGATACATGGTATACTAGCTCCATCTATATTGTACATGTATTTCTTCGTTGTAGGTTTGGAGCGCTAGTTGTCATAAGCTTGTTGTTGATTTGAATTGATGACTTGAGTTATGTTAAGGCTATCCTTTCTTTCCTTTTCGCATGATCCATATGATACAACAAAACGAGCAAGCACGCAATATTCGCATATGATTATATTCTTAGAAGTACTAGGGTTGCCTATGATTTTGATTCCCCATATGTCCTACTATCACACCGTCTGTTCATGGGTCTCAAAAAATATTTAAGTTGATAAATATTATTTCGTGATATTAAACGAAGGCATATTGATCTTATGACATTTCGAGAGATCTTATTGATTTACTTCGTGTGCATTGCATTCATTTATACATGTACATTGACCCATGACCAGATGTCGTTATATACATGTATATTATGTGTATATGGGGTACTGGGAAAGGTCATGGCGTTATATACGCACCACCACCTGATCAGCTAGTATACATTGATGATTTCGACCATAGAGGTCGAGATGATATTATGGGATGCTCTCAGAGGCTTGATGACATTATATACGCATAAACCTACGCATAATATGATATTTATACACATATGCGTGATATTATAAATGTTTCATGATTCACAGAGCCATTTAGACTTATAGGATGAGTTCTTTACTCCATGTTTCTTTCATGTCTTTTATATACAGCTTTCATGCCTTACATACTACTTTATTTGTACTGACGTCCCTTTTTCCCGGGGGCACTGTGTTTCATGCCCATAGGTCCCAATAGACAGGTTGAGAGTCCTGCTAGGAGGCTATGAGCTCAGCTGAAGGTGTCGGTGCACTCCACTTGCTCCGGAGTTGCCTATTTTGTCAGTATGACTTGGATGTGAATTGATTGGTATGGCGGGGCTCTGTTCCGACCTTTATGACGTTTATGTACTCTTAGAGACTTGTAGACAGATGTCATGTATATGGATACTTGTATGGCCTTGTCGGCCTCTGTTTTGAGTATACAAATGATTATGTCGGCCTTATAGGCCCGTATGTCACATGTATAAGTTTCTATATCACATTGGCTCGTCCTATGTCTAGTATTCCCTTATGTTTTATTTTGGTTATCTCATGACGCCCTTTCTGGCTCATTTACCCATGATAGTATGATAAGAAAGAAATGTTATGTTGGTATTCGGTTGAGTAAGGCATTGGGTGCCCGTGGTGGCCATTCGGTTTGGGTCATGACAGCTAAGCAACTAATGTCCATGCATTTTCTATCCGCCAACTAGGGTCCCCTCTGTAGCTTGACGAGACTGTCATTGCTGTATGGGAAAACCAATGTCAAGAGAAATTGAGAAAATAAAAATAGGATTAAGAATGAAAGTAAGCTTGATTGCATTATTAAACGCTATTACATAAAAGCAACACGGTGTCGAGGGGGAGAGACACTAGTACAGAAAATTGTTTGCTTGCTAGAAAGTTTGATTGCTTGATTCCCCCTCATAATGCTTAAAAATAATAAACCAAAGTTAAAGAACATGGCTAACTAAGCTAGAGAGACATAATGAAAATACATAAAATAAAACTACTCTATATTTACAATGAAAAGGACTTAGATTCCTACAAGGTAGAAGCTGGTCCGTTGGCATCAACCTTTTCTTTAGCATGCACATGCGGAGCTGTTGGCATCTGCCTACGGCTGCGCGATGGCGAGGGCTATCAGTGGGGCGGAATAGGCACAGGCGTGCTTGTCACTTGACGCGGCCAAGACCACTGGGCAGTCCACGGCGCTAGGCGTTGGGAGACTTTCCAGGATGTCATGGGGTGCGTTCAAGGGGTCGTGGGGCATGGCTGGAAAGCCACCCATGACAGTTTTCATGTTCCAGATTAAACATAAATAAAATGATTAAAAGAATGACTTTTGGTATGTAAATCACATTTACCAAAAAAAACTCATCTAAACGATCACGAATCGTCAAAATACAATGTGAGACACTGCATAACTGTGATTTCTTCTTAGCTGATCATTTTCGATAATTCTACCAAATTTCAGGTTATTCGGAGATCAAAAATTCATGACACCAAAAACTAGACTAAGTTCGAATAAATTATTTTTATGCCATATTAAGGATTAAATCCGTGTGATTTGTATTCTTGCTATATATCATATCAAATTAAATCATCATGCATCATCATGTTCCAAATGTAATACAAATATAGTTGATACATAAAGAAGAGTTTTTCATATTTATAACACATTCAATTTAATAAACTGCTTGAAAACTCATCTAAGCGACTTCGAAATGCCGAAAAATAACATGATTCACTGCATAGCAGTGAGTTTTTCTCGCCGGGTCATTTTCGATGAATCTATGAAGTTTAAGGTCAATCAGAGTTTGTCAAATTCATGACCATCAATCTATGACCAAACTCAAACAATAACCACTTTAGGCAATTTCATGAATTAAAATAAATATGATCTTTGCTTTCATTCTCCTTATAATTTTACTATGAGCTCGAGGCATATATTATATTCTTCCTATTTCTAGGGTACATAATACCTCCTTTTGCAATAAATTATACTTTGATTAAACACACAAGAACCCAAGATATTATATGTTCTCTCGTTCGGCGAAAATCCCAATATCTCTTCTCATAGATGGAGTTGGAGTCACTAGTACCCAAGATAAAACTCTTTTTCTAGTTAAAACCCCCACCATTAGTGTAGATTTTTCAAGAATAATTTTTACATGATACATTAAGCAGATTTTAATGACTCAAATAAATAAACTATTATTGTGGATTATACTTATTAATCATATTGCTCAATCCTTAAATCGACATAATTACACATATACAAATTTATTATGAATTTTCCATGAGTCCAAATAAATAAATTACTTTAGTTGTAGTTATTTATTGCTCACAAAATTCTCAATTTACGAGTGAAGATACATGTAGCTCATAATTATTTTATGGAAGAATGCAGACCACAACATAAAACCAATACCAGTAATATAAAACATACAAAATACCGTCATATTTTTCTTAATTACAATCCCTAATTAGAGAACAAAATCTTTCATCAAAAATCCAAGATTAATAATCACGCAGGGCACAAAAACATAAACTAAAAATTAAGAAATTTTTATGCCCAACGATGCAAAATGCACCATTCACTAGTCATCTAGGTATCAAACATTTCACATTCTTACAAAATGATTATATAATCACATAATATCAAGTATCCTTTGTAAGACTTAGTCAATAAAATCGTACACTTCTATTATGAAATTCAACACAACCATATGTCTATCTATAAATAGCCAACATATAAACCCATTATATCACTAGTATTTAATCATGGAGACCAAGAGTCACCCCCACCACTATTGGATTACCAAAGAAATTTTTAAGAAATAATTTTCAGAAAATAGAAAAACATCCAAAATACCATTCAAACGACCTCAAAACGCCAAGAAACAATATGGTTCATAACATAGTAGTGAGTTTTTCTCACAAGATCGTTTTTGATGGGCCCGTCAAATTTTTGCTCAATCGGAGTCTATCAAGTTCGTTGACCTCCAAAAACACCGACAATTCGGTCAGACTGGATTTTGCGTTTTTCTAGGGTTTACCAAAAAAATTATAGATCATTCCAATAAAATATGAATAATAAACTAATATCTCATTATTGCAATAACAATAAAAAAAATTGGCACAATTATTTTACAAAACAGTAGTGCACCTTCTTCGTAAAATAACACATACTTGTAATTAAAAAACGCACATATACACGATTATCGTGTTTCATGAAAAACTCTAATTAGATGTGAGTGGGCTCTGATACCAATTGATGGATTATTATATGCAGCGAAAGTAATCCCAGTATAAAAATCACATGTAATCTAGAAAATTAGTATATACGGGATTTCACGGGTCACCTTTAGAAGCGTGAATATAGCTCGTCTATCATATGAGCCTCCAGTTTAATAGTAACACAATGAAATCTTCACCACCAACACGGCCACGATCTTCGAACGTTCCAAGGTCTTCTACTCTGTTACCTAAATTATATCCTGAAAATAGTAATTTCGTGTGAGCAAAATTTCTAGTAAAATATGGCTAAAAATTTTAGCCAACATTAATTGCCTCCTTCTAGGTGAAAAACCTTATTTGTTTATAGCACAAGTTTTAAGGGTCAAAACTATTTTTCAAAACATATTGAATTTTTTTTCCACCAAGAAAAGAATTCTTTTATTTCCTATTATTTAAGCAGAACAGGGATTGTAATTAATTTTTAATTTTTGAAATTAATATCCACCATAATAAATTATGAATTATTCCACTAAAATTTTTTAATTGTACTCCTTATTCAATTTCAAAATTCATCCACTAAATCTTATTTAATTCCCAATGTTAAGATTCAGATACCAATCAATTAAATTAGAAATTACTAACAACTGAATTTATTGATTATTTCCTTTAGGTTTTCGCTTAACTTATTTCACGTTTCAGATACAAAATTCACTGGCCGAGTTTACATATGAAAGCTTGTACGCTTTTATAAAGGTTATCATCAATCTCTATATCGAGAAATGGATTCCATCAACTAACTATTACTTTACTAATGTACATTATTATCACCCAATTTACTAGGCATATTGACATACGAATTTTTTTTTGCCTTTTTATAAATTAAAACAATAATTATATACGCAACTAATAATAATTATATCAAGATTAAAAGTATAAGTGCATTTAATGGCTAGAGAATTTATTTTATTAAGTCGGTATAAAATATTTAACTCTACTTGGTTCGTTCAATACATACAAAATGTACTATCACAAGAAGTTGAAATTAAACCACTCCTGTAATCAAGATAAATCATATTCAATCTTGTGTGTCAATCATTCATGATGGTTTGTCCAATTCCATTATTAGATTGTGAACTCAAACTTTATACTTATAAGAACTGATGATTTAATCTTCCGTGTACACACTAAATGTTAGGTGTGGAGCCTGATTAATATGTGATGTACTGTCATATATTAATATTCACGCGAAATTAAATCCCTTTTTTAGGCTAACTGTTTATTCTCTTTTTATTCTCTGTAATTGTAAATACCCATAATTATTAATATATATATCCCGCCGCCGTGGAAGTTTACCCTAACGGGGTGTTACCACGAAATAAGTCTCTCACGTTTTTTCTCTCTCACATTTATTCTCTTCAAGATTTCTTTATCTTCTCCATCAGTTCAGAGTGTTTGGGTGAATCGATCCTAACAGTAAACTCTATACACTAAATCATCTACTATATAAGTAAATGACACAGACTAATTTATGGTCTATTTGAAACTTTATTAAAATTGAATAAACAATTGTTCCATAATAAATATTATATTCAAACCAAACCCTTGGTTGAAAGTATTTATCCCACCACAAATAATAACATGCTTTTATAATCATACAGAAAATGTCACGTTTAAAGATAATGATATTTTTGATATGTCTCAATGTCTGTTTTGATTCATGAAATGTGTACTCGGTCAAGCATTATCATATAAAATGAACAAAAGAAATTGTACTTTAGTGTATCATTTTTCTAAATCCATACTCAATCACATTTTTACAACTGAAGTGAAAAGCGTGTTCATATAAATGAATAAGTTGTTGAGCTTCGGGTGTGTGGTGGCCGCAACAAGCTCTGCCACTCTTTACTGTGCTTGATACATCGCTCTCCTTTGTTGTTGAGAATTTATTTATATAAGTGTGATGCCCCCCAATTGACTGTCAAAATATTGCAGTGCAGCCGCATACGCTGTGATCTCTGTCCATGCTTGGGACCCAATTTATCATATACATGGGACCACGACTAAGCTGGATTATGACCTATTTGATCATTTAAATAGGGTCACGTGCTAAGTGAATCCAACTTCTAAAGTAGGACCAGAAAATGATCCGACCAAAAACCGTAATGAGAGTCTCAATCAATCAATCAAATTAGAATGGGGTTATGAGCCTCCGTTAAAGCTCCTCATTCATCCATCGTCTTCATCACCAACCATGCTCGGGACCGCATTATCTTGATCCAAAATTCTTACTCGTCGTGATGGCACATAACACATCGGCTAAGCAAGTCGAAACATGATAATGAAAGCAAACAGAATAACAAAATTTATAGAGATAGCATAAATCTGAGGTCTCAATACAATATAACTGCTAATAGTGAGTAAATCCCCGCAGAAACTGGTAAATACAGAGTCATGCGCTTCTAAAGCAGAATACAAGTCTGAAACCGAACAATAAAATACATTGCCTGAACTGTTACAACAGTATGAAAGGAAAAGACAAGTCAAACTGCGACCAGAATGCAGCTCTACCTCGCCTCTAGCAGATAGTCCAACACGCAAGCCTAGTGCTGATAACTATTTGCGACACCTGGATCTGAACAATTAAGTGCAGAGTGTAGTATGAGTACAACTGACCCAATGTACTCAATAAGTCGTAGTTAAACACGATAAGGTAAGAGAAACATAAGTTATTAAATAATGCTAGCTATCACTTGTGTAGTTTTATCCTTTAAAGCGGTACAGAGCAATATTTGAATCAATCATAAAGTTCAGTAACGAAACATCCGTGTGTGCATGTGTACAATTTCTCAAATACTCTGCTCGGTCAATATCTTGACGTATAGAGATGATATGCAGTTACATCAGATAAATGATCAAAAAAATTGCAAGTACAGATGAAATGCAAAATCCAATCAAAACACTGGCCACATTTCCTCAACAACCGCATGTAAACCATCAAGAGAGAAGCACGAGCGGATGACCCAAGGTGGATGGATCCGTATTCACACGCTCTACGGACAACTCACGTGCTAATAATAAAACCTGCACGGACAACTCACACGCTGCACGGACAAGTCATGCGCTAATAACATCAATATCTGGATCCTCATGGACAACTCACGTGCCAACAAACACAGTCCGCCAAGCGTGGTCACAGGCGCCCAGTCCAATCATGTCATATAGGAGCAAATAAACAAGTATACATATATGTATTGAATGAATAACAAATTGAATGCTCTTGGACTGGTATAAACGACATGCTAAAGTATAGGCATGTGCAATGTGTACTGTTATAGCTCAAACCAGCAAATTTCCCAAAAGAATAACATTTATCTGTTCATTCGAAGATTAAAACCCTACGTGGCCTCAAACATGGCTCAAATAGTTCACCTCAATGTCACAAATGTGTGAAGCAACATAACTTAAGGTTTAACAATCAATTATAGGTTTAGTATACCCTGAGCATAATCCGAACATGAGTAAATAACCCCGGTGTCAGCACAAGGGATTACCCCACGCATGTATGCACCCAATAGCATGTACCTATGACAATACTTCAGGCAAGTAGTGGCTCAACTGAGTTTAGATAAGATACTTAGCTCAAGCAAATAAAATCACTCCACTAGCAAGCCCTTCCCACGTGTATCAATTACAGAAAGCTCGAATCTAGCCAAAAATAATGTAATACTATCAGTAAAAGCTATAGGAATTGATTCCAAATATTACAGCTAAGATCTTTAACAAAAGTCAAAACGTCAACCCCGGGCACACACCTCGGAACCCCACAAAATTCACAAAATCTGAACACCCATTCAATAACAAGTCCAACCATACAAAAATTATCCAATTCCGACCATAAGTCGACCTTAGAATCCCCAAAACTCACTCTCCAATCCTAGTCCAAAATTCCCCAAATCTCACCTCAAAAACGTATAATATAGGTGGGAAATTCAATGGGTATTCAATATTGATGAATAATAATGATCAAAAGTTACTTACCTCTTGAAATCTAGTGAAACCCTTCTCAAAAATCACCACTATCCTAGTTTGCAAAGTCAAAAAATGAGAGAATCATAAAAAAACCTTGTTTTTATCTTCTATTCAGAAATCTCGCATCTGCGGTCAAATTAGTTGCTTCTGCGGTCAAAGTTCTGTATTTGCGGAACTCACTAATGCACCCAACCTATCATACATGCGGTCCCGTCCTCGTACCTGCGGACAACTTCTGCGATCTCACCATCGCTCCGCGCTTCTGCACCTGCGGAATCCTTCCACTTCTGCGGATCCACTCCTTCCTGCCTATTTCGGCTTCTGCAGATCTTCTTGCACAGAAGTGCTTCCGCTTCTGCGGGATTTCATCCGCACATGCGCTCCTGGGCTTCGTCCCCAATTCTCGCATCTGCACCTACATGGCCGCTTTTGCGGCTCTGCACCTGTGGCCAAAACCTCGCAGGTACGATTAACTAGAATTGCTGCCAACATAAATTGCATATGCCAAACTCTTGATCTGATTTCAATACGAATCACATCCGAGGCCCCCGGGACCCCATCCAAGCATACCAACACATTCCAAAAGATCGTATAAACTTAGTCGAGGTCTCAACCACATCAAATAACATCAAAAACACGAATCGCACCTCAATTCAAACATATTAATACTAATGCATTACAACTTTTACAATCGATGATGAAACCTATCAAACCAACTCCGTCTGACCTGAAATTTTGCAGACAAGCCATAAATGAGATAATGTACCTATTCCAACTTCCAGAAAAAAAAAGTCCAAACCCAGTAACAACAAAGTCAACTCTTGGACAAACTTCTCAATTCTCCAAACCATCATTCTTCCAACTTTCGCCAATTCAAACCAAAACCATCTACGGACCTCCAAATCACTAACCGGACACACTCCTAAGTCCAAACTTACCATACTGAGATATTGGAACAATTAAACTCTATTCTGAGGTCCATTACACATAAGATAACATCCGGTCAACTTTTTAAACTTAGGCTTCCAACCTTGGGACTAAGTGTCCAAATTCATTCTGAAGCATTCTCGGAACCAATCTAACCACTCCAGCAAGTCCCTTAACAATAAACGAACATCAAATAAGAAGTATATGGTGGAACAGGGCTATAATACTCAAAACGACCGGCCGAGTCGTTACAATCTTACCTTCTTAAACAAACGTCGTCCTCGAATGAGTATAGAATCATACCTGGAGCCTCAAATATGTGCGGATAGCTTCTCCGCTTCTCCCGTTCGGTCTCCCAAGTAGCCTCATCGACTGGCTGACCTCTCCACTATACTTTCACTAAAGCTATATTCTTTGATCTTAACTTCCGAACCTACCGATCCAAAATGGCCACCGACTCCTCGTTATAAGTCAAATCTCCATCTAACTGAACCGTGCTGAAGTCAAAAACATGAGATGGATCACTGAAATACTTTCAGAGCATGGAAAGATGAACCACTAGGTGAACACTCGAAAGACTAGGTGGCAATGCACGTTGTAAGACACCTCCCCAATCCTCTCAAGCACCTCAAAAGGGCCAATATAGCGAGGGCTCAACTTGCCCTTCTTCCCAAACCTCATAACACCCTTCATGGGAGAAACTCTTAGCAGTACCTTCTCTCTCACCATTTAGGCCAAATCACCAACCTTCCGATCCGCGTAACTCTTCTTTCTAGACTGTCCGTGCGAAGCCGATCCTGAATCAAGTTAACCTTGTCCAAAGCATCCTGAACAATGTCAGTACACAATAGCCGAGCCTCACTCGACTCGAACCAACCAACCGGAGACCGACACCACCTCCCATACAAGGCCTCATACGGAGCTATCTAAATAATTGATTGGTAGCTGTTGTTGTAGGCAAACTCAACAAGCGGTAGAAACTTAACCCAAGAACCCCCGAAATCCATGACACAAGCGCGTATCGTATCCTCCAATCTCTGAATGGTGCGCTCGGACTATTCGTCTGTCTAAGGTGGAATGCTATACTCAACTCAACCCGCGTGCCAAATTCACGCTGCACTACTCTGCAAAACTGCGATGTGAACTGCATGCCCTGATAAAAAATAATGGACAGCGCACCTTGAAGGCGAACAATCTCGTGGATATAGATCTCAGCCAATCGCTCCGAAGAATTGGTAGTCCAAACTGGAATGAAATGCGTGGACGGTGAGCCAGTCTACAATCACCCAAATAGCATCAAATTTCTTCAAAGTCTGTGGGAGCCTAATTACGAAGTCCTTGGTAATATGCTCCTATTTTAACTCAGGAATCTCAAGCCTCTAAAGCAAATCGCCAGCCTCTAATGCTCGTACTTCATCTATTGCCAGTTCAAGCACCGAGCTACAGACTCCACTACATCCTTATTCGTTCTCCTCCACCAATAGTGCTTCCTCAAGTTCTCATACATCTTTGCGGCATCTGGATGAATGGAATATCGTGAACTGTCGACCTCCTCAAGAATTAACTCACGTAACCTACCCACATTGCACACACAAATCCAACCCTGCATCCATATTGGCATCACCGTGTCCTTAAGTACAAGCAAATGAGGGTCATCATACTAACGCTCTCTGATGCGCTCATATAAAGAAGACCGAGAAACCACACAAGCTAGAACATAACCAGGCTCCGAAACATCTAATCTCACGAACTGATTGGCCAAGGCCTAAACATTTGATGTAAGAGGCCTTTCACCAACATGAATATATGCAAGGCTACCCATTCTCACCACCTTCCTACTCAAGACATCTGCCACTACATTGGCCTTCTCGGGATGATACAAAATAGTAATATCATAGTGTTTAACAGCTCCAACCATCTCCGATGCCTCAAATTGGAATCCTTTTGCTTGAACAAGTGTCGAAGACTCCAATGATCTGTAACTACCTCATAAGACACTCCCAATACCAATCCGAGAAGCATCAAAATACAATGTATATGAAACTGATGCCGAAGGCAAAACTAGAGCTGGAGCTGTGGTCAAGGTAGTCTTGAACTTCTAATAGCTCTCCTCACACTCATCAGACCACCTGAATAGGGCACCCTTCTGGGTCAACCTGGTCAAAGGTGCTGCACTGGAGGAGAAATGTCACGACCCTAATCCCGAACCCGATCGTGATGGCGCCTCTCGTGAAGACAAGGCCAGCCAATTTAAGGAAAATCTCATTATAAGCAGTTTCTTAACATGAAAACAATATAAGCATGATTTAATAGCAATCATTCGCAGAAATATAGCTAACCATAATAGAAACCATCCTAACACAGCCCAAACCGGGGTGTCATAAGTCATGAGCAACTATGGATCCTGCTACAAGTCTACTAAATACAATATCTGGCACAACTGTTTGAAAAACATGGAAACGATAAGATAAGGGAGATACGGGGCTACGGACGCCAACAGCTACTTCGTAGACTCTGAATCACCGCCTGCACGGGAGGAGTCAGCACTCCAGAGCGGAACCAACAATGCCTGAATCTGCACACATGGTGCAGGGAGTAATGTGAGTACTCTGACCGAGTGAGTAATAAATATAAATAACGACTGAAAGTAAGAAAGCACGTAAAGCATAAGACATTCTATAAGGAACCAATAAAACATCATTTGAAAATAGTAAATCAGTGGGAAATCAAGTAAAATTTCCTTATCAACAATTCCGCCCCTCGGGCAATATCGCAGAACAGTACCAGCCCCTCGGGCTCAAATCTCAAAACAATACCAGCGCCTTGGGCTATCACATGGAACAATATCAGCCCCTCGGGCTATATCTCACATCACAATGGGTACCCGCGCTCACTGGTGGTGTACAAACTCCGGGAGGGACCCCTTATGGCCCAAGCGCAATATCAAGCCACCTCGTGGCATCAAATCTAGGCCCTCGGCCTCACATCAGTCAAGCCACCTCGTGGCGTATATAAAGTATCTAAGGCCCTCGGCCTCGTATCAGTCACAAGCCACCTCGTGGCATATAAAGTATCTCAGGCCCTCTCTCTCATATCACTCAGTATATCCTCAAATCTGGCCCTCGGCAGCACTCAGTCAGAAAATCATCACAAGCCCCTCGGGCATAGTAAAATAGTAGTTCTCAGCCCAAAAACATCATTCAAATATTATTTAAGTCTCAAAACTGAGTAAAAATGGCTGAGTTGTAAAACGGTGTAAAATAGCATGACTGAGTTAAATTAATAAGTCAAAATAGTGAGGAAACAGTGATAAAATTCCCCGAAGGGTTCAAATAATTGGCACGAAACCCAAATATGGCAATCAACCCAAATCAAGATCATAACAAATAAGTTTAAGTTAAATACGCGATAAAAATCATCAATCGCGACGGACCAATTCACAATCCCCAGTGGTAAACGATCCCACACTCATCAGCGAGTGTGTGTCTCACCTCAATATAGCACTACAATGTACAATCCGGGGTTTCAAACCCTCAGAACATCATTTACAATCACTACTCACCTCGAACTGGCTAAATCCCTAGCCTGCGACGCCCTTGCACCTCGAATTGACCTCCACGCGCGTCGAATCTATCAAAAATCAGAGCGAATACATCACAATATGCTGAGGGAACAAAGCCCAAGCAAAAACAATTGAAAAATACCAAAAATTCCGAAATTGGCAAAACCCGAGCCCCGGGCCCACTTCTCGAAACTCAGAAATTTTCACATCAATGGGTTCCTTATCTCCCAACGAGTTCGTACATATCAAAAGTTCTCAAATCCGACCCCAAATGGTCCTCTAAATACCCAATTAAAATTTTAAAATCCCAAGCCCTATTTCTTTCATTTTTAGCAAGACTTCTATGATTTTCTAGGTGGATTTCATAATATAAACGAGTTTTAGGTCCGAAATTCTTACCTCCAATCACTTCTCCTTGAATCCGTCATTAATTTCCTTCAAGAACCTCCAAAAATGAGCAACTATGGGTGAAAATATACCCAAAATCCCGGACAAGAAGGCTTAAAAACATTCTGCCCAGGCTTCATTGAGTTCTACCTGCACTGTGCAGGTTGTACATCCTCTTACCATTTTCCCTTGCTGTACACCTTCTGTTAAAATGCTCATAACTCCTTGTGGAAATATCCAAATGATCAACGGTTTAAAGATTTAGAAACTAGACTCGAAGATCTTTCATTTGAGATTTTACACTATATAACTCTTTATATATTCCGAGATATAAGCTTCTAAAGTGCATCAGAAAATTCTATCAAAATTGCTCCACCAGCCAACTTCGATCAATCATAACTTTCTGTACAAATGTCCAAATGATAAATGGTTTATCTTTCTGGAAACTGAATTCAAAGGGCTACATCTTTCATTTTTTGATCATCTCATAATTCCTTATATATTGCGAGATATAAGCTTCCAAAATCGGTGGTGTGCAGCAGAAATTTCTGCTATGCACACTGCCTGGAAAATAGCAGCAGTACCAGGCTTCGGTTAATCAATCGTAACATTTGATACAAATGTCCAAATGATAAATGGTTTATACTTCTGGAAACTAGATTTAAAGGGCTACAACTTTTATTTCTGGACCATCTCCATATTCCTTACAGATTACGAGATATAAGTTTCCAAAGTCGGTCCTGTGCAGCAGAAATTTCTGCTATGCACACTGCGTGGAAAACAACAGCAGTACCAGGCTTCGGTTAATCTATTGTAACTTTATGTTTATATGTCCAAATGATGAATGGTTTATATTTCCTAAAACTAGACGCAAAGGGCTACAACTTCAATGTTTTAAAAATTTCCAAGTTCCTTATGGTTTTCGAGATATAAGCTCCCAAAATAAGCTCCGTGCAGCAGAATTTCTGCGATGCACCAGCAGTAAGCAAATGGATAGAAATGGTCCGAAACTACTCCGAAACGCACCCAAATCATTTGGGACCCCATCCGGATATACCAATAAGTCCTAAAACAAATTACGGACTTAGTTGAGGCCTCAAATCTCATCCAACAACGATAAAAACACGAATGTTACCCCAATTCAAGCCTAATGAAACTAATAAATTCCAACTTCTACATTCGACGCCGAAACCTATCAAATCGAGTCCGATTGACCTCAAATTTTGCACACAAGTCATAAATGACATAACGGACCTATGAAGATTTTCAGAAATGGATTCTGACTCCGATATCAAAAAGTCAACTCCTCGATCAAACTTTCAAAAAATCTTCCATTTTCCAACATTCGCCAAAATGCGTTGAATTCTCCTACGGACTTCCAATTTCAAATCCAGACATACGCCTAAGTCCGAAATAATGATACGAAGCTATAGCAACTCTCAAAATTCAGTTTCGCTTTCCTAACAACCGGAAATCACCAAAATACTAACTCCACCAATTCAAGCCTAATTCTACACCAGACCTCCGAAACTAATTCCGATCACACTCCTAAGTCATAAATCACCTCCCGAAGCTAACCGAACCATCGGAACTCACATCCGAGCCCTCTAACTCATAAGTCAACATCCGGTTGACTTTTCTAACTTAAAACATTCTTAAAAGAGACTAGGTGTCTCATTTCTTACCAAATCCATTCCGAACGCAAACTACTCAACTCGATCACATAAAACACGGATAACGAAGAATAATGAAGAAGAAATGGGGGGAAACGGAGCAGTAACTCATGAGACGACTGGCCGGGTCGTCACATCCTCCCCAACTTAAACAAACATTCATCCTCGAACGAGTCAAGAAACATACCTGAAGCCTCAAATAGGTGAGGATATCTGCTTCGCATCTCCCGCTCGGTCTCCCAGGTAGCCTCCTCCACGGGCCAACCTTTCTACTGCACTTTCACTGAAGCTATATCCTTGGACCTCAACATCTGCACCTGACAACCCAAAATAGCCACTGGCTCCACATCATAGGTCAAATCATCAACCAACTGAACCGTGCTGAAGTCCAAAATATGAGACGGATCTCCAATATAGTTCCGGAGCATAGAAACATGAAATACCGGGTGCACACTCGACAAGCTGGGTGGAAAAGGGCCCAATGAACCGAGGACTCAATTTCCCTTTCTTCTCGAATCTCATAACACCCTTCATGGGCGAAACCTTCAGCAAGACCTTCTCACCAACCATGTAGGACACATCTCGAACCTTCCTATCAGCAAAACTCTTTTGCCTCGGCTGCGCTGTACGAGACCTCTCCTGAATCACTTTCACCTTCTCTAGAGCATCCTGAACCAAATAAGTCCCCAATAGCCTAGCCTCGCGCGGGCTCGAACCAACCAATTGGAGATCTACACCGCCTCCCATACAAAGCCTCATACGGAGCCATCTGAATACTCGACTGGTAGCTGTTGTTATAAGCAAACTCTGCAAGCGGTAGAAACTCATCCCATGAACCTCCGAAATCAATAACACATGCACGCAACATGTCCTCCAATATCTGAATAGTACGCTCGGACTGCCCATCCGTCTGAGGATGAAAAGCTGTGCTCAACTCCACCTAAGTACCCAACTCTCTCTGCACGGCTCTCCAAAACTGCGAAGTAAGCTGAGTACCTCTATCTGAAATGATAGAAACTGGGACACCATGCAGCCGAGAAATCTCCCGGATATAAATCCCTGCCCAACCGCTCTGAAGAATAGGTAGTACACATAGGAATGAAGTGCGCGGACTTGGTCAGCCGATCCACAATCACCCAAATAGCATCAAACATCTTTAAAGTCCGTGGAAGCCCAACAACAAAGTCCATAGTGATCCAGCTCCCACTTCCACTCGGGAATAGCCATCTGCTGAAGCAAGCCACCCGATCTCTGATGCTCAATTTTACCTGGTGACAGTTGAGACACCGAGCTACAAATCCCACAATATCTTTCTTCATTCTTCTCCACCAATAGTGCTATCTCAAGTCCTGATACATCTTCGTAGCACCTGGATGAAGAATACCGCGAGCTATGGGTCTCCTCCAGAATCAACTCCCGAAGCCCATCCACATTGGGCACACAAATCCGGCCATGCATTCTCAACACTCCATCATCGCCGATGGTCACATCTCTGGCATCATTATGCTGAACTCTGTCCCTAAGGACAAGCAAATGCGGATAGTCATACTGACACCCTCTGATGCGATCATATAAGGAAGACCGAGAAACCACACAAGCCAACACCCGACTATGTTCTGAAATATCTAATCTCACCAACTGATTGGCCAAGGCCTGAACATCAACTGCAAGGGGTCTCTCCCTAACTGGAATATATGCGAAACTCCCCATACTCACTGCCTTTCGGCTTAGAGCATCGGCCACCACATTGGCCTTTCCCGGATGGTACAATATAGTGATATCATAATCCTTGAGCAACTCCAACCATCTCCGCTACCTCAAATTAAGATCTTTTTGCTTGAACAAATGCTGAAGGCTGCGATGATCAGTAAACACCTCACAAGATACGCCATACAAGTAATGCCTCCAAATTTTCAATGCCTGAACTATGGCAGCCAGCTCCAAATCATGAACGGGGTAGTTCTTCTCATGGGGATTCAACTGACAAGAAGCATAAGCAATAACTCTACCCTCCTGCATCAATACACAACCAATCCCAACTCTTGAAGCATCACAATACACGGTATATGAACATGAAGCTGATGGCAAAACCAATACTGAAGCTGTGGTCAAGGCTGTCTTGTGCTTCTAAAAGCTCTCCTCACACTCGTCCGACCATACAAATGGAGCACCCTTTTGAGTCAATTTGGTCAAGAGTGATGCAATGGATGAGAATCCCTTAACAAACTAGCGATAATAGCCTGCCAATCCAAGAAAGCTACGAATCTCTGTGGCTGAGGACGATCTAGGCCAACTCTGAACCGCTTCTATCTTCTTTGGATCAACCTGAATACCCTCGTTGGACACTACGTGCCCCAAGAAAGCCACTGAACCGAGCCAAAACTCATACTTAGAGAATTTTTCATAAAGCTTCTCCTCCCTCAATCTCTACAATACAACTCGCAAATGCTCCGCGTGCTTCCCCTAGCTACGCGAGTACACCAGAATATCATCAATGAATACAATAACGAACGAATCTAGATAAGGCCGAAATACACTGTTCATCAAATGCATGAACGCTGCTGGGGCATTGGTTAGCCCAAAAGACATAACAAGAAACTCATAGTGACAATATCTAGTCCTGAAAGCAGTCTTAAGAATATCTGAATCCCTGATCTTCAACTGGTGATAACCCGAACGGAGATCAATCTTGGAGAACACTCGTGCTCCCTGAAGCTGGTCAAATAAATCATCAATGCGAGGCAAAGGATACTTGTTCTTAATTGTTTCCTTGTTCAGTTGCCTATACTCGATGCACATTCTCATGGTGCCATCCTTCTTCTTCTCAAACAGAACCGGCGCACCCCAAGTTGACACACTAGGCCGAATGAACCCCTTATCTAGGAGTTCCTGAAGCTGCTCCTTCAATTCTTTCAACTCTGCTGGTGCCATACGATATGATGGAATAGAAATGGGCTAATTGCCTGGCACCAGGTCAATACCAAAATCAATATCCCTGTCAGGTGGCATGCCCGACAGGTTTGCAGGAAATACATTGGGAAAATCCCTCACAACTGGAACATAATCAATGCTAGGAGTCTCAGCTCGAACATCCCTCACAAACGCTAGATATGAAAGGCAACCCTTCCCAACCATAAGCTGGGCCTTCAAGAACGATATCACTCTACTAGGAACATAATCAGTCACACCACGCCACTCGATCCGCGGTACACCCGGCATAGCCAAAGTGACTGTCTTAGCATGACAGTCTAGAATAGCACGACTCGGAGATAACCAATCCATGCCCAAAATGACATCAAAATCCACCATGCTCAATAGCAATAGGTCCACTCGTGTCTTCAGACCCCCAGTAGTCACCACACATGACCGGTACACACGGTCTACAACAACAGTATCGCCCACCGGGGTAGACACATGAATACGTAAAGCAAGGAACTCCCGGGGCATACCCAAATAATGAGCAAAATATGACGACACATAAGAATAGGTGGAATCGGGATAAAATAATACAGAGTCATCTTTGTGGCAGACTGAAACAATACCTGTAATGGCAGCATCTGAAGCAATGGCATCTGCCCTGCCTGGAATAGCACAGAAACGAGCCTGGCCACCGCCTGATCGACCTCCCCCTGTGGGGCGACCACTGGCTGCCTGACCTCCACCCCTAGTTGGCTGGGCGGGTGGTAAAGTAACTGGAGCAGAAGTCGAGGGCTGACCCCTCTACTGAGACAAACTAGCACCACGATGAGGACATTGCCTCCACATGTGGCCCATCTCGCCACACTCATAACAGCTCCCTGGTGCTGGAGAAGAGGGCTGAAGGGAACCCCTCGCACCTGAGTGTCTAGCAGATGCACTCGGCATAGAAGAACCCTGGGCTAACGGAGCACGAGCTGAACTCTGAGCTGGAAGGGCGCTGAGTGATGACTGGCCCTACTGCGACCCATGATAACCACGACCTGAAGATCCCCCGCGAGACTCTGGACAGGCTTGACTGAGCAGGCCTAAAAGAACGACCTCTACCATACTGAAACTGGCCCCTCAAAGGAGTACCACTATAACTGCCCGATCCTCGAGGCCTCTTGGCCTCCCTCTCCTCTCGCTCCTAAGGACGAACTGTCTCAATCTCGCGAGCGATATCAACCACCTCCTCGAACGTAGCACACAACACTCTCTCTCTCTGGTCATAAAAATACGGAGATGATAGTTATGGCCATCAACAAATCTCCTGATCCTCTCACGATCTGTCAGAACCATCCAGACTGCATGACGAGCCAACTCGGAAAACCTCGACTCATACTGTGACACAGTCATTACCCCCTGTCGCAACCACTCGAACTCTCTACGCAGCTCCTCTCTGCGGGATTGCGGCACATATTTCTCCAAGAAAAGAGCGGAGAACTGCTGCCAAGTAAGGGGCGCTGCACCAACCGACCTATGCCTCTCATACGTCTCCCACCAAGTGAAGGCAGCTCCAGAAAACTTAAAGGTGGTAAATGCCACACCACTAGACTCAAGAATCCCTGCTGTATGGAGCATCCGCTGACACTTATCAAGAAAACCCTGGGCATCCTCGCCCTCACCACCACTGAATGACGGAGGCTGGAGTCTACCAAACCTCTAAAGACGACGCTGCTCATCATCCGGCATAACTGGTACCATGAACTCCTGGGCTGGTGCAACCGGCTGCGCTGGAGGTGCCCCCGGCTGCTAAAGTCCCTGCACTACCTGCTTAGCTGTACAAGCAGCGGGGGTCTGATTACCTCCCCCGGTCTATGAAGTAGCTGCTGCTGTGGTGGCTGAAATTGCTTGAGCCAGGCCATGGCAAACAGATAAGATGCATGACCCACTTCAAACAATGGTCCATATAAAGTACCTCAAGCCACAATGCTCAAAATCAACAGCTACACGCAATTCAACATCAAGTACACGAAGTGCATGAACATAATCAGGGAGAAGTGAATAACACAATATACCATAGCCTGAAAAGACCATAACCAAGACAAAATCAACTATTCAACACCCCAATAACCATTTCGCTCGAATTCCGCTATGAGGCCCAAACTGAACCGCATCCGGGTGTGCATTTAGCCAAAAAATCACAACCCTTTATACCATAGTAACACATAAAACATATCAGAACACGAACAAGCTTAACTCTAAATGAATGACACATCTTTTATTAATAACGATGCTGAGCCAACAAATTCGACTCGGTGTAGAATACTCATCTTCATTGGGCCTACCACTGGGCCCCCAAATAAACTCCGGTCATCGCCAAATATTTAAATGGCCCTCCAAAAGTCCACTATGACCTAACCATAGAACATACTATCATCTAGCTAACTTTGGCCA
This sequence comes from Nicotiana obtusifolia, assembly GCA_002018475.1. Classification (NCBI taxonomy): domain Eukaryota; kingdom Viridiplantae; phylum Streptophyta; class Magnoliopsida; order Solanales; family Solanaceae; genus Nicotiana; species Nicotiana obtusifolia. The sequence goes on along the minus strand of MCJB01013325.1, from coordinate 239,814 downwards.
CATCTTCCTATCCGCAATCCCGAAACAATCTGCTTCTGAAAGCTCCCAGTCTCGAAATCCATAGAGCACATGAATCACTATAGCCGATCCCAACTCCTCTCCAATAACTAACACATCTCTCATACATAATCATACTAAGAGAAATACTTCCATAATTAATCTGTGCCACATAGAAAAATCTGAACATCAATAGTTGATCAACCAGGCGAGTACCACAATACCAATAAAGCATTCGTAAGTTAAAACACAGTGCGCCTTCTAAACTGTGTACTCCCCTCAGCTAATACCAAGTAGTAGTAGCATTCATATAAACATCTGAAACCGTCCATACTGTCAAAACTTCCTGAAATTCCCTTCAAAGCCGAACCACCACCTTGTACATGCAAATCTCGATCCCACATGACGCACCGTATCTATTAGGGTATCATATGAAAACACGAGAACCTCATTACCAACTCTGAATTACAAGCAGAATAAATATCCAAGCCACAAAGCACAACAAACTCCCCATGTTATAGAAAATATCCATCCCAAGCGTGGTAGAAATCATGGAGAGCTCTACCAGACCCATTTGCACATAACCAAGCCATCAAAACTGAACCCCTCCATTCAACCAAGTCACGTAGGTCGCCAAATCCAAGAGTATATTCACAAAGCACCTGTAGAGGCTCACCACCTCATAAGTACCCAATGAACCAATCATATCCATTACTATGCTGACACAACCCACTAATAAGCTGTCCTATTTCTCCGAGCTCCTTCCGAATTGCCTTCAAGTTAACACTTCTCCTTGCCAGAACACCACGATCCTCACCCAAAGCTCACCACTAGAGATCTTAGTATAAAACCACGCCCCATAATGCTCATAAGCCATTGTATTCCCTCTTATTAACCCCAAAGTACCACAACCGAGACGCCCACTCTGAAGAGACCTTTGTGAATTTAAGTTGTTCCTTTTACCTTTCTGAAATGGAAATGTAGAATCCCTAGTGATATAGAAATACCGCAAGTCCCAGCACCATCCAATGCAAATCTCAGATCATAGCTATATACAAATTTGGGGAAATCCTCAAAATACCACTTATAAATCTTGAACTCTGTAGAACCTTCTCGAGAATTATCCACCCAATTCAAATCCCAAATTCGCCACCCCAAAATGAGTCGAACGACCTGTGCCATATTAGCATACCAACGTCCAAAGGAGTAATCCACACCTCTAAGCAACAGAGTGGATCCCCTTTTCTTAGTACCTTACATCCATCACGAACAATAACCTTAAACTACTCCCAGGACTTCCATATATCCATAAGGTGTAATATATCATGCATCCAAAGATTTTCTTGTGTAAGTCATCCTCAAAACCAACATCTGGAAGTCATAACCGATCAACAAGTATGCCTCTGACCAAAACCAATACAACACATAGCCATGAGAACAAATAGTCGATAGAAGACTCCCCCACTTGGCTCACAGTCATAGAACAAAACATCTAATAACTCACAATACCCATACCCTATTACTGCCATAATCCTTCAATGAGATTCAACTAAATTCTTCACAAGCTCATGCAACGCAAACCATAAAACACCTCAAATCATCTGTTAAGCTTGCATTCATCCTCGTGACAATCATGTTTACTTTCACCACCGATCCAAACTCAAATTGCAACACATATAACCCACTGGTGGAAAGAAACTCTCCACAAAACATCATAAGGATCACACATCAGTAGGTTACCCCATAGGTGATAACCCACCTACTCAGCCTATTACCGACATCTCTCTATACCCTTTCGCAGCCACAACTACTACGAAATCACTTAATCTTCCTGAGTCTGAACATATCAACAAGACATGAGAATCTTCTTCGTTCCACAAGTAAGAAACATAAAAGATCCCTCAACATGATCATAACTCAAGACTGTACAATACATCAAGACATAATTCAAGCATCCAATAATCCTTTCCACATACCAAGCAAACTCTTCTCGCCACATCTCGACCATCTAAATGCACCCCGTAATCACGTCATACTCATCACATAGCCACCCAACCGCTCACCGAGCCATAAATCCCACTTCTAGAGACACTATCAGATATATAAGTCGAAAAGTACATGCTCACACAACTGAAACTACCAAGTCTAAGCTGCACTCTAAACCTGGCCTCAAGTCCTCCAGACCGGCCCATCACCAAAACACAGAAAACACATCTCGCACCTCATCCATGGAATCACAAGCTGCCGATGCACAGCTGATACCAAGCACTCACATACGCATACGAGTGAGTGGAAGGAAATCCGAGCACGATAAGGAAAGAAAGATAGGAAATCTTTCCTATATGCCATATAGCCTCTCGAAGATAGGTACGGACGTCATCATATCGATCTGCAAGGCTTTACTGGACATTTGTTCATGACTCTGTAGAACCTATGAACCTAGAGCTTTGATACCAACTTGTCATGACCCAAAAACCAACCCGTCATGATGGAACCTAACCCAACCCGCTAGGTAAGCCAAATAACAATAAAACATAATATAATGATAACGATAAGAGTAAAAAATTGAAATAGTTGAATTTTATAAATCTCCCTAAGGACTGGTGGTATAAGTCTAGAGCTACTAAGACATAGAATTTTACAACAACAGAATTGAAATAATTACAACATCTTTTTGGATTGTACATGAACAGTATTCGAATCTGAAGCTACCAAGGACAAGTGATAGCCACAACTGGAATGCGAGTACATGTTCAATGCCAGCTCCCACTATGCACAACAGCAACAACTCCAAGATTTTTTATAAGTCGTACATAAGTGTAGTGTGAGTACAACTGACCCCATGTACTCAATAAGTATCCTAAGTAACCTCGACGAGGTAAAAGAAGCAAGAACTATAGATGATACTCACTACACCTGTGCAGTTCATAATTTCAACGAGTATAGAACAAATATATGATGAAAATAGGAAATCTCAGGTAAAACAATTTTGATGCTCACAATTCTTTGTTTTAAAGTGTTCTTTTCAGTCAACAATTGAGCATATAAGGAAGATATGCAAGTGAAATCAGGTAAACAGTCAAGAAATTTCAAGTAAAGATGAAATTTAATTACCAAATAAGGCAATTGCTGCGCGCAACCCCAATACAATAACCATAAGACAATAGGGACTGTTGCGGCATACAACCCGATAAAATAATAATAACCAGCTCTCTCAAAGCTCACATCAACCAGAAACCCGTTAATTTCTCACAATCTGCGTGTACACCATCAAGATAGAAAGATGAGAGGGTTATCCTAAGGGGATGGATCTGTATCCATATGCAAGCACGGCCAAATCAACGTGCTATCAACTTGGCATGGTCACAGGCTCAATATTATAAACCGCCCGGCCTGGTCATAGGCTCAACATAAACAGCACGGACGACTCAAGTGCTGCACTGACAGCTCACATGCCATAATATCAGTATTCGAATCCTCAAGGACAACTCACGTGCTGCACGGACAACTAACATGTCGATACTCACAATCCGCTCGGCGTTGTCACAGGCATAACAACACAATCCGCCCAGCATGGTCAAAGGTATACAACACAATTCGCCCAGCATGGTCACAGGCATAACAACACAATCTGCCTGGCGTGGTCACGGGCATAACAACACAATCTGCCCGGCGTGGTCACAAGCATTACAACACAATCTGCCGGGCATGGTCACTGGCATAACATCACAGTCTACCGGGCGCGGTCACAAACATCCAGTCCAATCATATTACACTGGAGCAAATAGACACTGGACTGGTATAAATGACATGCTAAAGTGTAAGCATGTGCAAAGTTTTCTATCATAGCTCGAATCAGCAATTTCATCACAAAATAGCTTTTCTCAAGTTCATTCAGGGATCAAACCTCAACGTAGCATCAAACATGGCTCAAATTGTTCACATAATGTAACAAATTTGAGAAATATCATAGCTTAAAGCTTAACTGTTAATTCTAGGTTTATCATAGCCTAGCACAACCCGAGCTTGGACAAATACCCCCAGTGTTAGCACATGGGCTCAAACCCCACTCATGTGTGCACCAATAGCACTAAACTATCACAAATAATTCAGGCAACTAGTGCCTCAACCAAGTTTAGATAAGATACTTACCTCAAACAAGTCAAATCCAATACCGAGCAAGCCAAACAATACTCTAGAAATGCCATCCCGTAGGTCCGCACAGCTCGAAACTTTCCAAAAGCAACTCAAGAACATCAAATAATGACATCAAAAACAAACACAATCGATAAAGGTCAAATCTTTATTGAAAATCTTAAAGTCATACGAAAAGTCAACACAAGTCAATGTCGGGCCCGCCTTGTATTCCAAAGCCAAGCTTACCCGAGTGAAGCCCGAACCAATACAAGCTCACACAAACAAAAACCAACTCAATCGGAGTCTGATAGCTCAACCAATTAGCCAAAACATCGCTCTTGGGTGTTCATAAACCAAGAGTGCAATCCACACTAGTTGGATCTCATATCTCCCGAAATACTCCTCCAAAATTAGCCAAATTCGAGTATGTTGTTCTCCTAATATAGGAGAACAAAGCCCCATAAGGAATCGAAAATAAACGCCTCTAACTCATTTTCAATTTAAAAAATTTAGGACATAACTCTAGGTTTGATTTAAAGAGTTAAATGGGTTTTAAATTAAAATCATGGATTAAAGCTTAAACCAAGTGAATGAATTAAAGGGAAACACTCTAGTTATGTTTCAGGCCTTATCCCATGGAGGAAATTTGAAGAACATCCTTGAATTCCCCAATCCCAGAAAACGCGCTTTTGATGCCTCCAATGGATTCTTTGTGAAATTCCAGTCAAGTTAGACTCTTGAATCACTCCATTTGAAGCTACTCGTATTACATAATATGAAGCTATTCAAAGTCTAAAGAAAATGGAATGCTAAAGCTTAAATCGACCGGTCGGATCGTTACAAATCCACATCAAATAACATCAAAAACTCGAATTGCACCTCAATTCAAGCCTATTGAAACTAATGGATTTCCAACTTCTGCAATCGATGTCGAAACCTATCAAACCAACTTCGATTGACCTCAAATTTTTCACAGGCCATAGACACAATGAACCTATTCCAACTTCCGAAACCAAAATCCGAGCCCGTTAACAACAAAGTCAACTCTCGGTTAAACTTCTCAACTCTTCAAACCTTCATTCTCCAACATTCACCTATTCAAACCAAAACTATATACGGACCTCCAAATCAGTAACCAGACACACTCTTATGTCCAAAATTACCATAGGATCTATCAGAACTATCAAAACTCCATTTTGGAGTCGATTACACATAAGTCAACATCCGATCAACTTTTTCAAGTTAGGCTTCTAACCTTGGGACTAAGTGTCCCAATTCATTCCGAAACATCCCTGGAACCCAACCAACCACCATGGCAAGTCAAATTACAACAAACAAACATAGAGTAAGCAATAAATGGGAGAACGGGGCTACAATACTCAAAACAACAGCATGGATCGCTACACGCATGGACGCTTACTTGCTCTCGTGTTTTCTGCTTTCTCCAGTATTGTTACATCTATGTTTCAATTTTTGTACCTTAATTTATTCTTAGTGACACTTCATTATGTTAAAGAATAATAATTTTAATATCTCAAAAAGAATATTCAAATTGATGTCTAGGTTCATTCTTTTAATGGGTCTTTATTAGACCAATCAATTGAATATATTTTAATATCTATAACTTAAAATTTAAATAATTTGAATATAATATTTTTACTAGTCTTTAATGACTTTGAAAGTAAAAGAAAAACCGTTAAGCTTTTGTGTCATGACCCAAAATTCACTAGTCGTGATGGCACCAAACCCAACCCGCTAGGTAAGCCAATTAACAGTAATTCAATTTAAGTGAGATTTACTAAGAGAAATAATGATAATATAACTGAACTTTTATACAAAAATCTCCAAGTATTGGTAGTACAAATCATGATCTTCTAAGATTTAGAGTTTACAAAGCTAGTATGAAATAAATACATCATCTGCCCGAAATGTACATAATCGGATTTTTATAAATCTAAAGCTACCATGAACAAGAGCAAGCTATAACTGGCACACAGGTACATCTTCAATGCCAACTCCCCCCATAAACATCAACATCAACATCAAAAATCTGCACACAAGGTGTAGAAGTGTAGTTGAGTACAACTGACCCCATGTATTCAATAAGTAACAAACCCAATCTTAGTTTGAAAGCAATGACAAGCTTGGACAATGGTCATAGTCGAACACCAATAGCCAACAATAACTCATAACAGCAAAATATAAGTAGGACAAGAAACAACTCAAAGATATGATGCTCAGCTCGTCCACAGTCACAGAAAAATAGGCTTGCATTCCAAGTATAATAGTAAAACCCAAATCATTCATAGAAATCACCAAAATATGAGTACGTCAGAAATCTGTGATTTTCCCAAAAACATTCAACATGAGGAAATGCATCTCTACGCCTACATGTCAATGGGCATGCGAAGTCATAAATGTCAACAAATCGTGTAACGTGAGGAAATGCATCTCTATGTCAGTATGTCAAGTATACATGTCAAATACAATGCGTCACAATGATGAACTCATGTCCTCACACTCTCATAGTACAAAATATTAATGTCTCACACTGCCACTCATTACACTCAATCACTCAGCACACTCGGTGACTTAGCACTGTACGGTACCTGCTACGGCGCGCAGCCCGATCCTATCATGAATTAATAAAACCTGCGGTCATTGCTGGTATGACAAACTCCGAAAGGGAGGATCCTACCCAAGCGCTAATTTAAGCCATCATATCCAGCTGCGGCGTGCAGCCCGATCCCATCAATAATATATATAAAGCCCACAGGGCCTGCTGTGGCATGCAACCCGATCCGTATAACAATAATATATAAAGCCAATATCGCTTGCTATGGCGTGCAGCCCGATCCATATAACAATGATATATAAAGCTAATATGGCCTGCTGTGGCATGCAGCCCGATACCAAAAATATCACTCACAATCGGTCCTCAGATCCCAACTCAATTATCAATCTCTCCGTCTCTCGAGCTCACAAATCTCATGCCAATCAGCCCAAACAATGATAACATGATGTGACAAGGAATGATAACAGAGACTGAGATATGATATGCAAATGATGAATATGACTGAGTATGTAAATGAAATTTAAGCAAATAACTCAACAATAGAAATGACCTCAGTGGGTCCCAACAGAACAAGCATATAGCCAAAACATGGTTTCTAACATGGATCACAGCTCAATTACTCTAGCACGTACAAAATTCGTGGATAAAAACAAGATTAGGTGACTACACAGTACCACAGCACACGCTCGTCACCTAGTAGGTGCTAGGTGTATCACCTCAACACCAAATGCATAACATGTATATTCAGGGGTTCATACCCTCAGCACCAAGTTTAGAAGTGTTATTTACCTCGAACAAGCCGAAGCAAATAACGAGCAAGCTAAACAATACTCTAAAAATGCTATCCTGCACGTACCAACCTCCGAACGATTCAAAACTAGCCTAAATCAACTCAAGAACATCAGTATGCCAAAGGAAACCATCCCAATCTATAAATCTTTAATCAAAAGTCCAAAGTCAACCAAAAATTCAAACCCGGGCCCGCATCTCGGAACCTGAACAAAACTCACAAAATCTGACAACCCATTCAATTACGAGTCTAAACATACTAGTTTAACTCAAATCCGATTCCGAATAGATGCTCAAAACTCGAAAATTCAATTTATGAAATTTTAGACAAAACTCTCAATTTCTCTTTTGAAATCATCAACCAAATGCCAAAAATGAGGATAATTTCGTGAAATATAATCAAAATCGAGTAGAGAACACTTGCCCCAATCCAAATGGTGAAAATCGTCTCAATCCGAGCTCCACAGCTCCAAATATGCAAAAATGGACGAAACCTCCGATGTACTTTACATTCACTGGATGAACTAATGTACTGGGATCGCGGAAATACCATCGCGATCCTGAAGAAGAAAAATGCAGTGCCCCACAAATAGTCGATGCGATCGTGAAGAACAAAAGCCACTATCACCAAAATGCAATACACGTTCGCGATACTAGCCACGCGAACGCGATGACCATAGACATCAAAGCTCCACGAACGCGATGACCATAGACGTCAAAGCTCCGCGAATGCGACCCATATAACACGATCGCGTTGAAGAATTCTTCAGCACTCAGTTGGCCAGTCTCAACACTACACGACCGCAATTCCTCATCTGCGAACGCAGTTCTCAAGCTCTCCTAACTACGCAAACACGTTCTTCAAGTGATGACCGCAATAAAGAAAGTGCCCAGCTCTAGATTTCCTCTACGCGATCGCATCCCCATCTTCGCGATCGCGAAGGACAATCGAGGCTTCAGAAACCATCAAAGAAAACATGAAAAAATTGTCCGAAATCAATCCGAAACATGCTTGAGCACCTCGGAACCCCGTCCGAACATGCCAACAAGTCCAATAACTTAAGACGGGCCTACTCGTGGCCTTAAATCACCCGTAACAACATCACAACCACGAATCGCGCCTCAAATCGAACTTAATGAACTTTGAATCTTTTAACTTCCAAAACTCGTGTCGAACCTTATCAAATCAACTCGGAATAGACTCAAATTTTGTGCACAAGTCCCAAATGACATAATGAAGCTATTCCAGATCCCCAAACCACAATCCGAATATGATATCATCAAAGTCAACTCTCAGTCAAAGTTATGAACATTCCAAACCTTCAAATTTTCAAGTTTCGCCAATTAGTTCCGAAACCTTCTTGTAATATGCCAATGCAAATTTCGGCATATGCCCAAGTCCAAAATTAGCATCCGAATCTAACGGAATAATCAAAGCTCCGATTCGGGTCAAATACTTAAATGTGAAACTTGATCAAGTCTTCCAACTTAAAACTTCCTAGTTAAGAATCATTCTTCCAAATAAATTCCGAATCACCTGAAAACCAAATCCAACGACTCATACAAGTCATAATACATCATGCGAAGCTACTCAACACTTCAAATGGCTGAACAAAATGCAAATGCCCAAAACGACCGGTCGGGTCGTTAATTCTCCTCCACTCAAACATACGTTTGTCCTCCAACGTGCCCAGAGTCGTTTCAAAGCCATCAGATTGCCGTGTAACCTTACCATGCACATACTTGGGGGTGATCCCCTATCACCCTACTTAGGCCCGACAACACAACATAACTAAAGATCGTTACTTCAACCTTAGTTCGTAAACCTCATAATCCAATTTCCAACGTACGAAATTTACTATAAGACCATAATCTTGCATTTACACATTGTATAAGTCTGAACAAGCTATATCGAGCCATAGACATAACCCAACATGTAATCATATTATACACCACACAACTCGCATACTTTTCACAATAATTCCCAACCACAGTAGCTGCTCAAACAAACCTAATACCAGTAATAAACCTCATATCTGGTAAAACCTCATTCAAAACCTTCATACACTGCTGATGGTGAAAGAAACGCACAGAAAGTCATAACCACTCATCAGATCAACTAGTCATGGGGCCCTCTCGCCTGACCAGATCCTCAGCCCTAAATTCTATGCTAACATCCGATATTACTCTTCCAAACACACTGTGATCAAATGCGATAGCAATCACTTCAGGCCCCAAAGACTTCATCTCATCAAATACAAGCTACTCTACTTACATGCCACACCAATACTACCTAGAGCCAAAAACCGTGCAATCCGTACACCAATACGTAATAATTCAAAAGCACTCAAAAAAGGAAAATGACTCAAATGAGAAAACCGTTCCGCAAACTTGACAAGTACCGCCATAATGCAATGCTAAGAACCCATCACACACAGTAGAACCAAAACACACGAATCTATCACAAAGGATCATATCCCAACATAACCCCGTTGCAATGTGTGACCTATCTAAACACCGGTCCATATGAAATACCTCAAGCCACAATGCTCAGAATCAACAACCACATGCACTCGACATCAGGTAGATGAAGCGCATGACCATATCCATGGAGAAGCAAATAACAAAATATACACAACTCAAAAAAACAATAACCAAGGCGCAATCAACCATCCACACACCAATCACCATCTCGCTCAAATTCCGCTACAAGGTCCAAACAAAATCGCACCATGTGTGCATATAACCAACAAATCACAACCCCATGTGGCATCGAAGAGTAACACATAGAACATATCAGAACACGAACAAGATCAACTCTAACCGAATGACATACCCCTCAACACTAACTGTTCTGAGTCAACAAATCCGACCTAGTGTGGAATAGACATTCTCCTCGGGCCTATCAATGGGCCCCCAAGTCAACTTCGATCATCCTCAAATGGATAAATGGCCCTCCAAAAGTCCACAATGACCTAACCAAAGCATGTACTACCATCTAGCTACCATTGGCCACATCATCATAGTTCACAACCCCGAAACAATCTGCTTCTGAGATCTCCCAATCTCCAAATCCATAGAACACATGCATCATCATTGCCGATCCCAACTCTGCCACTCGAATGACTAATAGATCTATCATACATAATTATCCCCACACGAAATACTTCTACAATTCTTCTGTGCATCATAGAAAAAATCTGAATATCAACAGTCAATCAACCAGGCGAGTATTGTAATACCAATAAAGCATCCATAAGTCAAGACTCAGTGTGCCTTCTGAATGTATAATCTTCTCAGGTAATACCAAATAGTGCCAACATCCAAAATTTTCTGTGCTACATATACTCATGACCTTCCTTTTGAAATTGAATCGTATACCTGTATATGCAATCCCAATCTCATACCATGCACCGCCTTTATTAGGCCATCATATGAAAACACGATAATCTCATTATCAACCTCGAGTCACAAGCGACTACATACTCAATTAGTCAAGAACCTTTCACATGTCCCATCCAGTAGAAAATCACAATACGCAATATGCTCCATACGCCGATAGGAAATATCCATCTCAAATCGTGGTAGAAATCATCGAGAACACTTTGAAGTCCATTTGAACATAACCAAGCTATCAGAACTGAATCCTTCTAACTCAACCAAGCCACACAGGTCGCCAAATCCAAGAGTATTGCCACAAAACACCCTTAATGCCTCACATACTCATAAGAACAAATAGAACTGATCCTATTCATTACCGTGCTGATCCAACTTGCTACCAAGCAATCCTATTTCTTCGAGTTCCTTCCGAATTACCCTTAAGTTGACACTTCTCCTTGCCAAAACACCATGATCCTTACCCAAAGCTCACCACAAGAGATCCTAGCATAAAACCACTCCACCCTAAGCCCCATATGCCGTTGTATTCCCTATTAAGTACCCCAAAAGTACCACACTCGAGACACCCACTCTGAAGAGATCTTCTGTGAATCTAAAGTTATTTCCTTCGCCTTCCTGATACTGAATTGTAGAATATATAATGATATAGAAATACTAAGAGTCTCGACACCATCCAATGTAAATCTCAAATTATACCCATATACAAATCCAAATTTTTTTTCTCAATCGCTACATATAAATCTTGAATCCATTAGAACCTTCTCGAGAGTCATCCACTCTACTCAAATCTCAATTGCACCGCCCAACTGGGTCGAATGACCTATGCCACATTAGCACGACAACACCCAAGGAAGTAATCTGCACCTCTAATCAACCAAGTAAATTCCTATTCCATGCGCACGGCATCATTCACGAATCACAACTCAATCATTCTATGATTCCCATATACCCATAAAGTAAAATACACCATGCATCCTGATATTTCCTTCCTTAAGTCATCCTCAAAACTAGCCTCCACAAGTCATAATCGATCCACACGTATGCCTCAGACCGAAACCAATACAACACGTAACAGTGTAGTTAAATAGTCGATAGCAGACTCCCCCACTTGGCTCAAAGCCATAGAACAAAACATTCGATAACTCTCAATACTCATACTCTATTACTGCCATAATCCCGCACAAAAATTCAACTAAATCTTTCATAAGCTCATGTAAGACAAACCATATAATACCTCAAATCATATATTAAGCTCGCATTCATCCTCCTGACGGTCAAGTCAACTTTCTCAACCAATCCAAACTCAAATCACAACACATATAACCCACTGGTAGAAAAGAAACCTTCCACGCAACATCATAAGGATCATACATCTGTAAATTACCCTGCAGGTGATAACCCACCTACCTAGCCTCAAACTGACATCTCTCTATACCCTTTCACAGTCACAACTACTACACAATCACTTAATCTTCCTGAGTCTGAACTCATCAAAAACCTTCATATCTCAAGACTGTATGACACATCCACATAAATTGAGCATCCAATAAACCTTTTCACCTATCAAATGAACTCTTCCCGTCACATTCAAACCATCTGAACACATCCCCCAGTCACATCCTACTCATCATATAGCCATCCAACCACTCACCGAGCCACCAGTCTCACTTATAGGGACACCATTAGACATAGAAGTCCAAAAGCACATGCTCAGACAACTGTAACTATCGAGCCTAAGTTGCGATCCAAACCGAGTCTCAAGTCCTCCGGACTAGCCCCTCACCAAAACACAAAAAATACATCTCGTACCTCATTCATAGAATCACAAGCTGTCGATGCACAACTGATACTGAGTGCTCACATTTGCATACGAGTGAGTGGAAGGAAATTCAAAGATATACGCGTCAAGCTGAATCAATGTCGCATGATAAAGAAAGGAAGATGGGAAGTTTATCCTAAATGTCCTGTAGCCTCTCGAAGATAGGTGTGGACATCATCATACCGATCCGCAAGATTCTACTAAACACTTACTCATGACTCGTAGAACTTATGAACCTAGAGCTCTGATACCAACTTGTCACGACCCAAAATTCACTAGTCGTGATGGCACCTAACCCAACCCACTAGGTAAGACAATTAACAATAATCCAATTCAAATGAGATCCACAAAGAGAAATAATCATAAGATAACTGAACTATTGTACAAAGAATCCTAAGAACTAGTAGTACAAATCATAAGCTTCTATGTTTTAGAGTTTATAAAGCTAGTACGAAATAAATACATCATCTGCCCGAAATATACATAAACAGATTTTTATAAATCTAAAGCTACGATGAACAAGAGACAGCTATAATCTGAACACAGTTACATCTTTAGTGCCAGCTTCTGCAAAATCTGCATGCAAGGTGCAGAGTATAGTATGAGTACAACCGACCCCACGTACTCAATAAGTAACAAACCTATCATTAGGTTGAAAGCAGCGACGAGCTTAAACAATGGTTAGAGTCGAACACTAGCAGCCAACAATGACTCATAAAATTATAATAAAAGTAGTACAAGAAACAACTCATAGATATGATGCTCAACTCGTATTACAGAAAAATAGGCATGCTTTCCAAGTATGACAATAAAAACCAAATCTTTCACCGAAATCACCAAAATATGAGTAAATCAGAAATTTGTGACTTTTCCCAAAAAACATTCAACAACATATAAGATGTCTCAATCTCATATAGCATAAGGAAAGTATGTCTCTATTCCTACATGTCAATGGGTTTGTGAAGTCATAAATGTCACACAAACGTGTAGCACGAGGAAATGCATCTCTATGCCTGTATGTCAAGTATACATGTGAAATAGAATGTGTCACAGTGATGAACTCATGTACTCACACTCTCAGAGCATGCAACATCACTGTCTTACGCTCCCACTTATCACACTCAATCACTTAGCACACTCAGTCACTCAGCACTGTATGGTACCTGCTGTGGTGTGCGCTCACTCCTGGTATGTTAGACTCCGAAGGGGTGGATCCTGCCCAAGCGCAAACATAAGCTATCATGTCCTACCGTAGCATGCAACCTGATCCCATCAATAATATATATAAAGTTCATAGGGCGTGCTGCGGCGTGTAGCCCAATCCCATCATGAATCAAATAAACCTGCTACCATGTGCTGCCCCATCCCATCAATATCACTCACAATCCGGCCCTCAGATCCCAATTCAATCATCAATCTCTCCAGTCTCATAGGCTCACAAATCTCATGCCAATCAGCCCAAAAAATGATAACATGATGTGAAAACAAATGATAACAAAGACTTAGATATGATATACAAATGAATGAATATGACTGAGTATGTAAATGCAATTTAAGCAAACAACTCAACAATAGAAATGACCTCAGTGGGTCTCAACAAAATAAGCATAATTCACACGTAGAAATTTCATGGATAAAAACAAGATTATGTAACCACACAGAACCACAGAATCAACCGAGTCATAATTCACACGGTGCACGGCTACACGCTCGTCACCTACCAGGTGCGTCACCTCAATACCAAACACATAACATGTTTATTTAGGGGTTCATACCCTCAACACCATTTTTAGAAGTGTTACATACCTCGAACAAGCCGAATCCAATACCGAGCAAGCCAAATAATACTCTATAAATGCCATCTCGTGCATACCGACCTCTGAACGGCTCAAAACTAGCAAAAATCAACTCAAGAACATCAAATAATGCCAAAGAAAACAATCCCAATAAATAGAGGTGGAATCTTTAATCAAAAGCCCAAAGTGAACAAAAAAAGTCAAACCTAGGCCCCCACCTCGGAACTCGATAAAACTCACAAAATCTGACAACCCAGTCAATTACGAGTCCAACCATACTAGTTCACTCAAATCCAACTCCGAGCCGATTCTCGAAAATGTACTTTATGAAATTTTAGACAAAACCCCAAATTTCTCTTTTGAAATCATCAACCAAATGCCAAAAATGAGGATAGATTCATGAAATATAATAAAAAAACCGAGTAGAGAACACTTACCCCAATCCATATGGTAAAATATAATAATAACCGAGTAAAGAACACCAACACTTGCCCCAATCTGAGCTCCATAGCTCCAAATATGCAAAAATGGCCGAAACCTCCGAAATAGAGAACTTTATATTCATTGGACGAATTAATGAACCGTGATTGCGGAAATACCATTGCGATCGCGAAGAAGGAAATGCAAGCCCCAGAAATACTTTATGCGATAGCAGAACAACCTTCTCGATCGCGAAGAACAAAAGCCACTGCCACCAATATGCAATATGTGTTCGTGATACTAGCCACGTGAATGCGATGACCACAAACGTCAAAACTCGACAAACGTGACACATATAACGCAATCGCACTGAAGAATTTTCTAGCTCTTAGATACCCAGCCTCAATACTACGAGACCGCAATTCTTCATTCGCGAATGCAGTTCTCAAGCTCTCCTAACTATGCGAACACATTATTGAAGTCGTGACCGCGATGAAGAAAGTGCCCAGCTCCAGATTTCCTCTACGCGATCGCATCCCCATCTTCGTTATCGGGAAGGATAATCGAGGCATCAAAAACAAGCAAAAACGAGCAATGAAAACATGAATAAACATGGTCCGAAATCAATCTGAACACACCCGAGCCCCTCGGAATCCCGTTTGAACATTCCAACAAGTCCCATAACATAACACGGACCTACTCGAGGCCTCAAATAACCCTCAACAACGTCACAACCATGAATCGCACCTCAAATCAAACTTAATGAACTTTGAATCTTTTAACTTCCAAAACTCGTGCTGAACCTTATCAAATCAACTAGGAATGGACTCAAATTTTGCACACAAGTCTCAAATGATATAACGAATCTATTCCAATTACCGAAACCACAATCGGAACCCAATATCATCATGTGAACTCCTGGTCAAACTTATGAACATTCCAAACGTTCAAATTTTCAACCTTCGCCAATTAGTGCTGAAACCTTCTAGAAATATCCCAATGCAAACTGCGGGCATACGTCCAAGTTAAAATACCATCAGAACCTAACGGAACCACCAAAACTCCAATTCGGGGTCAAATACTCAAAAGTCAATCTTGGTCAACTCTTCCAACTTAAAGCTTCCTAGTTGAGAATCATTCTTCCAAATAAATTCATAATCACCTGAAAACCAGATCCGCTGATTCACACAAGTCATTATACATCATAGAAAGCTACTCAACACTTTAAATGGCTGAATGAAATGCAAATGCTCAAAACGACCAGTCGGGTCATTACATTTTGTAACAGCCATTAGCCTCTTTGTTTCATTATTCTTTAGTGATTTAATGTTTTGTGCGTTGGAGCTTTAAGATAGCAATATGATGAGATGATTGTTTTCTTATCTGTAAATTCCAATTCCTTTTTTCTTTGAGGTGTGGAAAAGACTAAGAGTAAAAATTTTTGCTCTCTCTCTCTATATATATATATTTCTTTGTGCCTAATTTTTAAGAGAGAGAAAAAAATAAAATTTTTCTTTTTCAATTTCTTTTATTGTGCTGGGTTATCTTTGATTATTCTTTGTTGTTTCTGCTCCTTGTTTATACTATAAGAGCTTGTTGAATCATGGGGAATACGCCTAACTTTATTCATCACGATGCGGGCGAAATATCCTTAAGGACAATGTTCATACACGCCTGAAGCTAATTCTTATTCTCCATAACCTTATTTTTTGTAACAATCTTAAGGATATTTCCACGTTGTTATTAAAGAAAATAACATTGCTAATGTTGTTGTTGATGCTGCTACACCTGCTGCACCACATTTTCCGTTGCTGTTCCATCACCAATTATCTATGCCAAACCTTTCCCTGATGTTTCGAAAATTATGTTTTTTTATGGAGATAATTCTAAGTGCTGTCAGGAACGCGTGTATTCGTTTTTGGATATGCATGGATTTGCTTTCGCACTTATTGATCCTAAGCCAACTGAATCATCTTCCATTCAGATGGATCAATGTATTCATGCTAATAAGGTATGTAGACATACTATAATTTCTACTCTTACTAATGAGTTGTTCGATGTTTATGTTTCCTACAAGGAGGCAACAGAAATTTGAGATTCAATGATAACAAAGTACACTGCTGAAGATGCTACCAACCAAAATTTTATGATTAGAAACTACTACAAGTGGAAGATGACGGAGTACAAGGACACAATTGCACAAATAAACGAATATCACAAGCTCATTGAAGATATCTCTCTGCCTGGACAGTTTTTTGCTGGTATGCTCATTGAAAAACTTTCCATATCGTGGAATGAATACAAACAACAATGGAAGCACAAATACAAGCAATCGTCATTGAAGGACTTGGTCAAGCACATTAAAATTGAAAATACCAATCGCAAGCAAGATGTTGCTGACAAAGAAAAGGAGATTGCTACAAGAGCCAACCTTCTGGAGGACATCAAGCGACAGAACAAATCAAACAACATGTACGATAAAATAAATGGTTATAAGCCCAAAACCAACAACAAACCTTCAAGAAAAAAGGCAACTGCTTTGTGTGTGGCAAACGTAGCCATCATGCTACCCAATGCCGGAAGAAGGTTGGATATCATAATCCCGCTAAGGCTAAAGTAAATTTAACTAAAGCCAAAGCGGATGACATAATTGCTGCAATTGTTTCCCAAGTGAACCTTGTGGCCAATGTGAAAGATTAGGTGTTAGATTCTGGTGCCACAAGGCACGTATGTGCTAACAAAAGAGACTTTGTGTCTTATACCTAAGTTGAGGAAGGAGAAAAAGTTGTATATCTTGGTGACTCGAGGACTAGTCCAGTTCATGGAAAAGGCAAAGTTCTTCTAAAACTCACATCTGGCAACACTTTAGCATTGAATGCTATGTTGCATGTTCCTAGTATCCGAGCCAATTTAGTCTCGATGGGATAATTAGGAAAAGTGGGGGTGAAGCTTTCTTTTGAATTTGATAAGGTCATGTTGACCAAGAATAATAAATTTGTTGGAAAGGGTTATTGTAACCATGCTTGCTTGTACTCAGTGTTATTGTCACGACCCGGATTTCCCACCCTCGGGTGTCGTGATGGCACCTACTGTGTGAAAGCTAGGCAAGCCAGTCGATCGGACTAATTACCATGTTTCTATTTACGAATTCATTACATCACAAATGCATCCACTGAAAAGCAGTAATTCAACAAGCGAGATAAACACAAAGTTAATACTTTACACAACTATCGCCGATAAACTATCCACAACGGTCCACCCAAGATCTGGTGTCACAGTTTCACAGACTATTTAAGAGTACTACAAGTAGGGTCTGAAGAATATAACAAAATGCTGTTTCTGGACTACATAGAAGAAACAGATACAAGAAATGGACAGGGGAATCCAAGATCCGCAGACGTCTGCAGAACTACCTTTGGTCTCCTGAAAATCAGAGGCTGGAAGCTTCCTACTGTTCGTAGCTCACAGCACTGAGATCTGCACAAAAGAGTGCAGAGTGTAGTATCAGCAAAACCGACCCCATGTGCTGGTAAGTGCCTGGCCTAACCCCGGCGAGGTAGTGACGAGGCTAGGACCAGACTCCAGATAAACCTGTGCAATTTTAAGCATATATGTATCTACAACAGAAGATAAAACACATAAACAATTTAAAGGGGGAAAAGGAAAACATACATCAGAATAGGAGACAAATAAAACGAAACGAATCATCAACGAATAAGAAAGAAAACTGCAATTCAGCCGTTAACACAATGAAATGTAATACAATCCACCCTTTTCCTCCAGTAACCTCTTGTTGCAGGCGTGCAACCCGTTTCCACTTACAATAACCCCTTGTGGCAGGCGTGCCACCCGCTCCCACATACATCACATCCCGTGGCAGGCGGTGCCACCCGCTCCCACTTATAATATATACTGTGGTAGGCGTACCACCCGCTCCCACTTTCATAATATCTCGTGGCAGGCGTTCCACCCGCTCCCACTTTCATCATCACAACAATCACAAGAAATCCCGGCAAGGGAACAAATTAACATAACAACTTCCCAGCAAGGGAACAAATAACAGCAAACAATCATCCTGGCCAGGGGGAATTCAGCTATAACCAAACAAAACTTGACTCCTATTTTGCCCAATCAATGTTAGTAATCAATTACAGTCGAAGTTCTACAATTAACCTTCCAACCCAATTATCATTTTATTAACTCTAGACAAGACTCTACTAATGTGACACAGGACCCTTTAAACTTCGACGAACTCCTTAGACGCTACCCACAAGTTTGACACTGGACCCTTTAGACTCCCACGAACTCCTCACTCAGCTAGTCTAGTTAACCATTGACTTTATACCGAACAAAGAAGGCTAGAACCATAACCAAAGGAACAACTAAAATGAAGCAACCTTGTGATAGGCGTACCACCCGCCCTCAATTCACAATATTTCGTGGCAGGCATGCCACCCGCTCCCACATGCAACACATCATACCAAATCAAGGATAGTATTCAAAAATTTGAAACAATAGTCACACAACGGTCATCCATACACGACCCACGGTCATGCGTGACACCAATGTATAGACAATCGTCACCATGCCCATACGTTGTTCTCAACAAGGAGCAATTTGGCAAACAAGACACGATTTCTAATCCCTCAATATAAGGTTAGAACAAACACTTACCTTGCTTCGCAATAAATTCCTAGACTTCCAACAATTCTCCTAGTCCAACCTCTTAGGAACGCTCACGAACTTAAGGCGAACTCAATTGGAGCTAACAAGCTACAACTTGGTAGGGTGCCTTAACTCAGCTAAAATTGTTGGCACAATTTGCAGCAATTTGAGCTGGGTCTTTGGTGTTGGAGAGTGGGGTTCCTTGTAATAGATGTTGGATTTGAGGGGAGTGATTCTACGGTCGTTTTTCAGCTTAAACTGGGGCTATTTTCTAGCGAGTTGCCGCTGGTTATTGGTGGGTTTAAAAGGGGGACAAATGGGCTGGTAAATGGGAGGTTGATGACTATATTTTGGATACGTTTTCACGGATTTTGGGGTTGTTTCCAAGGTGATTCGAAGGTTGATTTGCTGGGGTTTGAGGGTGTTTTAGTGAATTTTTCTAAGGTAATTGACGAAATAAGGGGGTTTTTGCATGTTAGGGTTCGTAGCTCCTATTTATAGTGGATCAAAATTCGGGACAAAAATAAAATTTCAGGTGTCCAGAATGCGATCGCATTCTGGTCGCAAACCCAACATGCGGTCCGCATTTGGACTGCATTTCTGACACAGCATTTGGCCCAAGACTCTGTCTCACTCTGCGATATCACTGTGAGATTTGCGGTCCGCATTTTAGAAATGCGGTCAGCATTTCTCACCGCATTTTTGACATAAAACTTGTCTAGTTCTCTGTTCCACTCTGCGATACAGGCAGGGCAATTTGCGGTCCGCATGTTTGAAATGCGGTCCGCATTTCAGACAGCATTTCTATCATGAACCTTTGCCCAGAAATCTGCCCAAGTATGTGACGCCCATGTAAGATATGCGGTCTGCATGTTAGAAATGCGACCGCATATCCCGCGTTACTTGCCTTTTTGAACTTTTTTCTTAATTATTAGATTCTTATACCTCATAACCAGCAAGAATGTTAAAATTGCATAATTCAAAGAGGGATTTGCACTTAAAACAAGTCAAGTCTAAACAATTAGTATCTTATGTGTTTCTACAACACATCGGACTGTTACATTCTCCCCCTTTAAGACAACCGTTCGTCCTCGAATGGGCAGGATAAAGAAGTACCTGAGTCGGGGAAAAGATGTGGATAACGGCTCCGCATATCGGACTCGGACTCCCAGGTCGATGCCTTAGGAGGCTGACCTCTCCACTGAACACGAACAGAAGGAAAACTATTCGATCTCAACTGACGGACTTGCCGGTCTAGAATGGCTACCAGATCCTCCTCATAAGACAAGTCCTTGTCCAGCTGAATGGTGCTGAAATCCAGTACGTGAGTTGGGTCGCCGTGATATTTCCGGAGCATGGACACCTGAAAAACTGGATGCACGGTTGATAAGCTTGGCGGCAATGCAAGCCTAAAAGCCACCTCCCCCACTCGATCAAGAATTTCGAACGGACCAACGAACCTAGGGCTAAGCTTGCCCCTCTTCCAAAATCTCGTGACGCCTTTCATAGGCGACACCCAGAGTAATACCCGCTCACCAACCATAAAGGACATATCTCGTGCCTTATGATCCGCATAGCTCTTTTGCCTGGACTAAGCTGTACGAACCCTTTCCTGAATGATTTTGACCTTGTTCAAGACCTCCTGAACAAGATCTGTGCCTAACAATCGAGCCTCTCCCGGCTCAAACCACCCAACTGGAGTTCGACACTGCCTACCATATAATGCTTCATAAGGAGCCATCTAAATGCTCGACTGGTAGCTGTTATTGTAGGCGAACTCTGCTAATGGCAAAAACTGGTCCCACGACCCTCCAAAGTCAATAACACAAGCTCGGAGCATATCCTCTAATATCTGAATAGTCCGCTCGGACTGTCCGTCCGTCTGAGGATGAAACGCTATGCTTAACTCAACCTGGGTGCCCAACTCCCGTTGGACTGCCCTCCAGAAATGCGAAGTAAACTGCGTACCCCGGTCCGAAATAATAGATACTGGCACACCATGAAGGCGAACAATCTCCCGAATATAAATGTCCGCTAACCTCTCAGATGAATAGGAGACTGCTACAGGGATGAAATGTGCTGACTTGGTCAGCTTGTCAACAATGACCCAAATTGCGTCGAACTTCTTCCGGGTCAGCGGAAGTCCAACAATGAAATCCATAGTGATCTGTTCCCACTTCCACTCGGGGAGTTCAATTCTCTTGAATAGTCCACCAGGTCGCTGATGCTCGCACTTGACCTGCTGGCAATTCAAACACCGAGCACGTACGCAACTATATCCTTCTTCATTCTACGCCACCAATAATGCTGTCGCAAATCCCGATACATCTTTGCGGCGCCCGGATGAATAGAATACCTGGAGCTATGGGCCTCTTTCAAAATTAACTCCCGAAGTCGCTCTACATTGGGCACACAAACTCGACCCTGTAATCTCAAAATTTCGCCGTCGCCTAAGGTGACCTGTTTGGAACCAACTCGCTGCACCGTGTCCCTAAGAACACACAAATTAGGATCATCAAACTGTCGATCACGTATTCGTTCCAACAATGAAGAATGACCGACCGTGTAAGCTAATACCCGATTAGGCTCAGAAATGTCCAATCTCACAAATCGATGGCCAAAGTCTGAACGTCCAAAGCAAGTGCTCTTTCACCGACCGGAATATAGGCAAGACTGCCGATACTGGCTGATTTTCTACTCAAGGCATCGGCCACCACGTTGTCCTTTCCCGGGTGATATAAGATAGTGACATCATAGTCCTTTAACATCTCCAACCACCTTTTCTGCCTCAAATTTAACTCTTTTTGCTTGAATAGGTACTGAAGGCTCTTATGATCCATGAACACCTCACACGGCACGCCATATAAGTAGTGCCTCCAAATCTTCAAGGCGTGAATTATGGCCGCCAATTCAAAATCATGCACCGGATAGTTTTTCTCATGAACCTTCAACTTCCTCGAAGCATAGGCAATTATCTTGGCCTCTTGCATTAACACTGCACCAAGCCCAATACGAGAGGCATCACAATAAACTGTGTAAGGCCCTGAGCCTGTGGGCAAGAATAACACTGGTGCCGTGGTCAGAGCTGTCTTGAGCTTCTAAAAGCTCGCCTCACACTCATCCGACCACCTGAACTGGGTACCTTTCTGGGTCAACTTGGTCATCGGGGTTGCAATAGATGAAAACCCCTCCACAAACTGACGATAGTATCCTGCCAATCCCAAGAAACTCCAGATCTCTGTAACTGACGCCGGCCTAGGCCAGTCCTTGACTACCTCAATCTTCTTTGGATCAACCTGAAAGCCCTCTGCCGATACAATATAACCTAGAAATGTAACCGAACTCAACCAGAATTCACACTTTGAAAAGTTAGCATACAACCGACTATCCCTCAGGGTCTAAAGAACCACTTTGAGGTGCTGCTCGTGCTCCTCTTGGATGAGGGAATATACTAGAATGTCGTCGATGAAGACTATCACGAATGAATCCAGATAAGGTCTGAACACTGGGTTCATCAAACCCATAAAAGATTCTGGGGCATTTGTGAACCGGAAGGACATAACTAAGAATTCATAATGTCCGTACCGAGAACGGAAAGCTGTCTTAGGGACATCGGATGCCCTAATCTTAAACTGATGGTAGCCAGACCTTAAATCAATCTTTGAAAATACCCTGGCACCCTGGAGCTGATCAAACAAATCATTGATCCTCAGCAATGGATACTTATTTTTGATTGTAACCTTGTTCAATTGCCGGTAATCGATGCACGTTCTCATTGACCCGTCCTTCTTTTTAACAAACAACACGGGCGCACCCCAAGGTGAAACACTGAGTCTAATGAAACCCTTCTTGAGTAAGTCTTGAAACTGCTCTTTTAATTCTTTTAACTCTGGCGGGGCCATACGATACGGCGGAATAGAAATGGGTTGAGTGCCCGGAGCCACATCAATGCAAAAGTCAATATCCCTGTCGGGTGGCATCCCCGGCAGGTCGGATGGGAAAACCTCGGGAAATGCACGAACCACGGGCACAGATTCAAAAGAGAAGACCTCAGCACTTTTTTTTTTAATGCAGTAGGGCTGATTTTCATAAATATAGTAATAGAAAGTACAATGATGGAGGGGGGCATCGACCTGACCTCCATATAGGGAAGGTGTACATCCTTGATCACCCACATTTGGTGACCAACTGTACCTAGATAGCTAAGGTGAGTTAACCTATAGTGATGTAATAGCTGTGGATCTTATAACAAGGATTGACAGTCATATATACAAAAACGATGATACCTCAGCACTTGAATCACGAACATGAGCCAGATAAGCCAAACACCCCTTCTCGACCATACGTCGAGCCTCATATAAGAGATAATGCTACGAGTGGAATGACCAAGAGTCCCTTTCCACTCCAAATGGGGCATACCCGGAAAGCTAAGGTTACAGACTTGGCATGGTAGTCCAGGATGGCGTGGTAAGGTGATAACCAGTCCATCCTTAATATGATGCCAAAATCAACCATGTTTAAAAGCAATAAGTCTACACGGGTCTCAAGACCCCTAATCACTACAACACAGGAACGATGGACTCGATCCACCACAATGAAATCAACCACCGGGGTGGACACATAAACAGGAACACTCAATGAGTCACTAGGCATGGCCAGATACGGTGCAAAATAAGAGGAGACATACGAGTAGGTAGACCATGGATCAAATAATGCCGAAGCATCGTTATCACAGACCAGAACCGTACCTGAATTCACTGCATCTGAAGCCTCTGCCTCGGGCCGGGCTGGAAAAACATAACATCGGGGCTAAGCCCCACCACCCAGAGCCACATCTCTAGGACGGCCTGCTGCTGGCTAACCCCCACCTCTGCCGACCTAAGCTCCACCTCCAGTACCCCTACCTCTACCTCTAGCACCTCTACCCTCACCTCTACCTAGCTGGGCGGCTGCGGAACATCTGGTGCCTATGTCATAACACGGGAATCCTGGTGTGGAGAGTTGCTTAAAGCACGACGGCAATACCTATCAATGTGCCTCGTGTCGCCACACATGTAACAAGCCCTAGGCTGCCGACTCTGGAAACTCTGTAGCGGTTGTGCACTGATAGACTGCTGATCGGAATACTGCATCTGAGAACTCCGGTTACCTGTCACACTGTGAGAAACCTGGAGAGCTGACTGAAAGGGCCTAGGGGGATGACCTCTACCATATGAATCTCTGCTTCCAGAAGAAGTACCAATAAATCTTCCTGAATGACAGGGTCTCTTATCCGACCCATGACCACCTCCATGTGATAGAACCATCTCGACTCTGCGGGCCACATTCACCGCCTCCTGGAATGTAATCTCACTACCAGTCTCCTTAGCCATCTGAAGGCGAATTGGCTGAATGAGACCGTCAATAAATCTCCTCACCCTCTCCCTCTCTGTAGGAAGTATGGTGAGAGCATGTCGGGCCAAGTCGATGAACCTAGACTCATACTGGGTAACTGTCATGGACCCCTGTTGAAGGCGCTCAAACTGCCTTCGATAAGCCTCTCTCTGAGTGACGGGGAGAAACTTCTCCAGAAACAACTCTATAAACTGCTCCTAAGTCAAAGACGGCAAACCGGCTGGCCTAGTTAAGCAATAATCCCTCCACCAAGTCTTGGTGGATCCAGACAGGCGAAATGCCGCAAAATCTACCCCGTTGGTCTCAACAATACCCATATTCCTGAGGACCTCGTGGCAGCTGTAATGAAAGTCCTGGGGATCCTCCGAAGAAGCACCGCTAAAGGTAGCAGTGAAGAGCTTGGTGAACCTATCCAGTCTCCACAAATCATCGGCGGACATGGCCGCCCCATTGCCGGCCTGAGCTACTGCCCCCGGCTGGACTGTCACAGCTGGCTGAATCGCTGGAACCTGGGCCTGGGGAGCTACTTGCTCCGGAGTACGAGTAGTAGCAGTCTGAGCCCCCTCTCCAGCCTGAGGAGTGGCTGGTGCTGCCGGAAGTAAGCCCACTCGGGTGACGTTCTCTATGAAGCCCACCAACCGGACCAAAGCGTCCTGAAGAACTGGGGTGGCAATAAAACGCTCGGGGACCTGAGCTGGGCCCATAGGAGCTGCTGGGGTCGGAACCTCCTCGTCAAGATCAATTTGAGGTTCCTCCACTGGTGCTGCTGCAGGAGGCTGAGTCCTGCCCCTGCCTCGACCCTTAGTACGACCCCGGCCTCGCCTTCTATCCCGCATGGAAGCTGTTGCTGGGGTTTCGAGCTGCGGAGCGGTAGATGAGGAAGCGCGTGTTCTCGCCATCTGCGAAAGAACAGAGTAGGAATCCAATTAGCATTTGAGAGGCAAACCGCACGACAAGAATGAACAAATGTGAAATTTTAACCATGCTTGCTTGTGCTCAGTGTTATTGTCACGACCCGGATTTTCCACCCTCGGGCGTCATGATGGCGCCTACAAGTGAAAGCTACGCAAGCCAGTCGATCGGACTAATTACCACGTTTCTATTTACGAATTCATTACATCACAAATGCATCAACTGAAAAGCAGTAATTCAACGAGCGAGATAAACACAAAGTTAATACTTTACACAACTATGACCGATAAACTATCCACAACTGTCCACCCAAGATCTGGTGTCACAGTTTCACATACTATTTAAGAGTACGACAAGCAGGGTATGAAGAATATAACAAAATGTTGTTTCTGGACTACATAGAAGAAACAGATACAAGAAATGGACATGGGACTCCAAGATCCGCGGACGTCTGCAGAACTACCTTGGGTCGCCTGAAAATCAGAGGCTAGAAGCTTCCTACTGTTCGTAGCCTGCGGCACTGAGATCTGCACAAAAGAGTGCAGAGTGTAGTATCAGCAAAACCGACCCCATGTGCTGGTAAGTGCCTGGCCTAACCCCGGCGAGGTAGTGACGAGGCTAGGACCAGACTCCAGATAAACCTGTGCAATTTTAAGCATATATGTATCTACAACAGAAGATAAAATACATAAACAATTTAAAGGGGGAAAAGTAAAACATACATCAGAATAGGAGACAAATAAAACGAAACGAATCATCAATGAATAAGAAAGAAAACTGCAATTCAGCCGTTAACACAATGAAGTGTAATACAATCCACCCTTTTCCTCCAGTAACCTCTTGTTGCAGGCGTGCAACCCGTTTCCACTTACAATAACCCCTTGTGGCAGGCGTGCCGCCCGCTCCCACATACATCACATCCCGTGGCAGGCGGTGCCACCCGCTCCCACTTTCATTATCACAAAAATCACAAGAAATCCCGGCAAGGGAACAAATCAACATAGCAACTTCCCAGCAAGGGAACAAATAACAGCAAACAATCATCCTGGCCAGGGGGAATTCAGCTATAACTAAACCAAACTTGACTCCTATTTAGCCCAATCAATGTTAGTAATCAATTACAGTCGAAATTCTACAATTAACCTTCCAACCCAATTATCATTTTATTAACTCTAGACACAACTCTACTAATGTGACACTGGACCCTTTGAACCTCTACGAACTCCTTAGACGCTACCCACAATTTTGACACTGGACCCTTTTGACTCCCACGAACTCCTCACTCAACTAGTCTAGTTAACCATCGACTTTATACCGAACAAAGAAGGCTAGAACCATAACCAAAAGGAACAACTAAAATGAAGCAACCTTGTGGTACGCGTACCACCCGCCCTCAATTCACAATATCTCGTGGCAGGTGTGCCACCCGCTCCCACATGCAACACATCATACCAAATCAAGGATAGTATTCAACAATTCGAAACAGTAGTCACACAACGGTCATCCATACACGACCCACGGTCATGCGTGACACCAACGTATAGACACTTGTCACCATGCCTATACATTGTTCTCAACAAGGAGCAATTTAGCAGACAAGACAAGATTTCTAATCCCTCAAGCTAAGGTTAGAGCAAACACTTACCTTGCTGCGCAATAACTTCCTAGAATTCCAACAATTCTCCAAGTCCAACCTCTTATGAACGCTCACGAACTTTAGGCGAACTCAATTGGAGCTAACAAACTACAACTTGGTAGGGTGCCTTAACTCAGCTGAAATTCTTGGCACAGTTTGCAGCAATTTGAGCTGGGTCTTTCGTGTTGGAGAGTGGGGTTGTAATAGATGTTGGGGTTTGAGGGGAGTGATTCTACGGTCGTTTTTCAGCTTAAACTGGGGCTATTTTCTGGCGAGTTGCCGCTAGTTATTGGTGGGTTTAAATGGGGGAAAGCTGGGCTGGTAAATGGGAGGTTGATGACTATATTTTGGATACGTTTTCACGGATTTTGGGGTTGTTCTCAAGGTGATTTGAAGGTTGATTTGCTTGGGTTTGAGGGTGTTTTGGTGAGTTTTTCTGAGGTAATTGACGAAATAAGGGGGTTTTTGTATGTTAGGGTTCCTAGCTCCTATTTATAGTGGGTCAAAATTCGGGACAAAAATAAAATTTTAGGTGTCCAGAATGCGATCACATTCTGGTCGCAAACTCAACATGCGGTCCGCATTTCTGACACAGCATTTGGCCCAAGACTCTGTCTCACTCTGTGATTTCACTGTCAGATTTGCGGTCCGCATTTTAGAAATGCGGTTCACATTTGTCACCACATTTTTGACATAAAACTTGTCCAGTTCTCTGTTCCACTGTGCGATACAGGCAGGGCAATTTGCGGTCCGCATGTTTGAAATGCGGTCCGCATTTCAGACAACATTTCTGTCATGAACCTTTGCCCAGAAATCTGCCCAAGTATGCGACGTCCATGTAAGATATGCGGTCCGCATGTTAGAAATGCGACCGCATATCCTGCATTACTTGCATTTTTGAACTCTTTTCTTAATTATTAGATTCTTATACCTCATACCCCGCAAGAATGTTAAAATTGCATAATTACAAAGAGGGATTTGCACTTAAAACAAGCCAAGTCTAAACAATTAGTATCTTATGTGTTTCTACAACACATCGGGCCGTTACAATTATGAATTAAAATGCTAGTTCTTCTGCTTACTTGACTGACTCTTTTAATTTACGGCATGCTAGATTGGAATATGTTGGTTTATCTTATATTAAGAAAAAGGATTTTGATGGCCTTAATTCAAATAATAATTATTCAAATATTTTAAGTGTGAAGTTTGTGTCGAAGCTAAACAAACTAAGAAATCATGTGAATCTGAATTTTTAAGTTTAATCTATACTGATTTTGGGGACTTCAAACAAACTATGAATAGATGTCACGACCCCAGTTTCCCTCCGTAGGATGTCGTGACGGCACCTAGTCCCTAAGACTAGGTAACCCTAACACTTACTAAATTAATAGAAGAATCCAATCATCAACTGATAAATATGAAATAGAAATCTTTATACACAATTTACAATTCCCAAAACCGGTAGTACAAGTCATAAGCTCTACTGAATTTACAAGAAATAAATCCCTAAATATAACTGTTCGGAATTGAATTAAATAGTACAAGTACAATATCATAAGGTGACTACGAGGCATGCGAACGCAATATCAGGTTTACCTTGAGTCTCAACAACAATGCTCGACCAGCTTGCTACTAATCAACAATAACCGTAGGACCTAGATCTACAAAAAAATATGTAGAAGTGTAGTATGATTACACTACAGGGGTACCAGTAGGTATCAAGACTAACCTCGATGGAGTAGTAACCAGGGACAGTCAAGACACCTACCGGACTAAACAACCTGAACATATGTGAAGGTGAAGTAACAGAGAAACAATAATAATATAAAGCTAGCAGGATAAGGAATACAAAATAATGCTTACAATAGTACACTAGTAACGACAATATTTAACAGGAAGTAGTCAGGTAATAGTCCGGTGATACCAAATAAGAAAAATTATCAGCAACTCAATAAGAACAACCGTTTTCTCACCAGATCTATCAAGCATTTCCGCGAGGTACCAAACCTCATAATCACAGCTCGCGGGTTCTAATTCATGAACCTTTATCACTTGGCATCTTGTGCTGCATTATAACTCATAACCGCACGGACGACTCACGTGCCAGGACAACAACTCTCACATATAAGGCAAGTAGACAAGAGCACATGTAATGGACAATAGTGTTAGGATTCATCTTCTTAAACCGATATGGGTGATTCATCTATGTGTATGCTTGTGCTAGTGTTCTACCACAACTCAAGTCAACAAATGAGAGTAGAGGCAACGAATGGCACATAAGAAACGATCTCCACAAAATGCACAGCGTAAGCAATACAGCAATGAAGTTGAAGCAACGGAAAGCACAAAAAGATTGGCTACATAAAACTAAGCAAATATTGCAACACGGAGGAAGACAATAAATACTATGCTAAGGATGCAATAATAAAAAAAACAAGTACAAGAGAATGGGGAAATGATATCAAGAGCCCTACCGAGGTACTGGTAGTCTCAAATTATAAAATGAATGTCAACTTTCCTTATATCACCGCGGGAGCCTTTATATGTAGTTTAAAAATGATTTTCCCGAAATAGCATCCCGCGTTTTAGTCTACCTTATCACACCACATGGCTTCCAGTAGTTCCGCTACTAGCCATGCGTTTCAAGCCCACCTTATCTCACCGCATGCGCTTCAACACCCACACCTTATACCATCTCATACGTATCAATAATAACAACAAAACGGGAGAAACCTTGTGCAACACAATAACAACAACACGGCAGAAAATCTCGTGCAAACACAATAACAACCGCACGGTAGAAAACTCGTGCAAACAGTATAACAATTCTCTCGACAACAACACGTGTGCCAAAACATAACAACTCAAATAAATGACTTTCACAATATGTGCCAACATGCCACAACAGTTCCTCAAAACAGTTTCAAAATCACAATCACACATAGCCCTCAGCTCAACAACACTAAAACAACAGCAACAATGACAATAATACGAGAATACGACAAGTAAATCAACTCAGGAACTTCAGAACACAAGGAAACGGAAGAACGAGCTCATGAAGAAAGACACAACAGGGGAATGGTCTCAACAGGAATAGCTCAACAAGGAAGAGAAAATGTGTAGAAATGGTTCCACAAAAGTACAATTGAACGATAAGAGGGATAACATGAATAAATGATTCCAAATGAGGATAAGTCAACAGTGATAAGGGATAACAATACTTCATTTAGGGTTGAGCAATTACGGAAAAGATACAACAAATTCAATTAAGGATAAGTAAATTATGAAAAAAGATAATAATAACTTCAACTAATGTTAGGCAATTACGGAAAAGATAGTAATAACCTCAATCAAGGATAATCAATTACAGAAATGATATCATGGCAATAAAAGAGGCAACAACTTCAGTTAAGGCACACAAGAGTTTAATCGGCAATAAAGGTAAAACATGAAGCGCTAAATTCCAAATAAAAGACGTAAGGGTGAATTTTGGTAAATGAGGAATTTAACATGACAAAACAACTTCTTATTTAATGGACATAAGAACCTAGAAGCACTAAATGGTCAAATTTCAAAAAATAAGCCCGAGCACATACTCATCACCTCGCGTACACAGCCTTCACATGACACAATTAGCACAAATGACCCAAATCCTAAGGGGTATTTTCCCCACACAAAGTTAGGCAAGATAGTTACCTCAAAAAAGCTAGACCGTTACTCTAAAATGACCTTCTCGAGTGAAGCATCCTCCGGACGGCTCGAGTCTAGTCAAAATAACTTTGAATCATAAATAAAACTCATAGGAAAGAAATACGGATAATAAAGCTTCAATCTTTAACAAACTACAAGTCAACCCAAAGGTAAACCCCCGGGCCCGCACCTCGGAATCTGATAAAATTTACGAAACCCGAACACTTATTCTGATATGAGTTCAACCATACTAGAATTACCAAATTTCGCTATCGAATCGCCCTTCAAATCTTCATTTTACAATTTGAATGATTTCTTCAAAAATTCCCATTTTTCCTCAACTCAAAACACTAATTTAATGATAAAAATAAAGATGAAATCATGAAGCATAATAAATTATGAGCGAAGAACACTTACCCCAATGATTTGCTTGAAAAACCCATGAAAAATGGCTCAAAATCGAGGTTTACAACTGAAGATATGGTAAAAATGGCCAAACCCTCTATTTGGATAATATATTCTGCTGCCCAGGTATTTGCAAATTGCGATCACAGCAATGCAATTGCGATCCCGAAGGAAGAAATGACTACTGCCCGGAAATTGTACTACGCGATCGCCAACAGATATATGCGATCCCAAAGAAGGCAACACTGATGCCCCATGAAATGTCATACGTGATCGCGTAAGTAGAAATGCGATCACGTACAAGACATCAGACTGCCCCCACTAGAGGCTCTATGCGAACCGGAAAAAGGGATGCGAACGCGAAGAAGTAGAAGCCACGCGTACGTGATCGCGGACTGATCCATGTGAACGCGAAGAGGAAAAAAAGACAAGCCCTCCAAACTGCTTTCGCGATCACGGCTACACCTACACAATCGCCGAGAAGGACCCCAGACACCAGAAATGCGGGAGTCAAAAACATAAGAAAATGGCCCGTAGCCGATGCGAAACACGCTCGAGGCCCCGGGACGGGAACGTTCCAGCAAGTTCCCCAACATAACACGGACCCACTCGAGGTCCCTATTCACCTCAAATAATGTCGAAACTACGAATCGCACCACGAACGAACATATGAATTTCCAAATCTTCTAACTTCCAAAATTAGCGCAGAAACATATCGAATCAACCTGGAATGACGTCAAATTTTGCATGAAAGATATAAGTGACATAATAAAGCTAACCCAACTCTC
Organism: Nicotiana obtusifolia; assembly: GCA_002018475.1. Taxonomy (NCBI): domain Eukaryota; kingdom Viridiplantae; phylum Streptophyta; class Magnoliopsida; order Solanales; family Solanaceae; genus Nicotiana; species Nicotiana obtusifolia. The sequence continues at coordinate 207,392 of MCJB01013325.1, read as the reverse complement.
GAAATCACATTCTAACTCTAATATCACCAAGGTCAACTCTCGGTCAAACCTTTCAACCTTCCAAAACGTCAACTTTCTAATTTTAGCCAAAATGCTTCAATTACCCTACAGACCTCGAAATCCAAACCCGGATGCATGCCTAAGTCTGAAATCATCATACGAAGCTATTGGAATCATCAAAATGCCATTTCGGATTCATCTACAAAAAAGTCAAAACTTCGGTCAACTCTTACCGCTTGAGCTTCTAAAACAAGAATCCTTCTTCCAAATTGACCCCGAATCATCCGAAACCAAACTCGACCACACACGTATGTCATAACACATAATATGAAGCTGCGCGAGACCTTAAGCCACCATACGGGATGCTAATTCTCAAAACAACCGATTGAGTCGTTACATTAAGGAGGAGAAAAATATTTTGTGATATTTATAGACAATCTTCTTAGATATACAAAAGTTCATTTGTTGAGAAATAAAGATGAAGCTTTTAATTTTTAATTTTTAAAGATGAAGTAGAAAATCGATTAGATAAGAAAATCAAAAGAGTCAGATCTGATAGAGGTGGTGACTTTATTTTATTGAATGATTATTGTGAAAAAAAAGGAATAATTCATGAGATAACACCTCCATATTCTCCACAATTAAGTGGTGTAGCAGAAAGAAAAAATAAGAGCTTGAAGGAAATGATGAATAGAATGACTTGTTAGTTCTGGTGCCCCGGATAATCTTTGGGGTGAAGCCATATTATCTGCATGTTATTTACAAAATAGAATCCCGTAAAAGAAAATGGGTAAAACTCCTTATGAGTTTTGGAAAGGCTATCCCCTTAACTTGAAATATTTGAAAGTGTGGGGGCGCCTTCCTGTCACGACCGCAATTTCCCTCTGTCGAATGTCGTGATGACACCTAGTCTCTACGACTAGGTAAGCCAAATATTTGATAACAACTGAAAATATATGATTAACAAGATACTAAAAAAACAGCTGAATAACTAATAAAACCTTCTGAAAACAGAATCTCATCAATACACTCCCAGGAACCGGTGGAACTGAGTCATACGCGCTGCAAAATAAAACTAGAATATCTAATACATCATTGTCTAAACGAAAGGATGTACAACAGTAGTATAAAAACAAAGGAAGGTGACTCCGAGGCCTGTGGACGTCGAGCATTCGTACCTTGAAGTCTCCGTAAAGCAGCTAAAAATGATCTCTAATGACCGGCACGAGCAAACGTACCTGGATCTACACAAAAATGTGCAGAAGCGTAGTGTGAGTACACCAAAATGGTACCCAGTAAGTATCAAGCCTAACTTCGGTAGAGTAGTGACGAGGGCAGGTCAAGACACCTACTAGGATATAAATAAGCAGTATGAAAATGTGATGAGGATAAATAGTGGAAAGTGAAGAAATAACTGATACAAAAGAAGTTAATAACATGAACTAATACTTGAAATTAATCATGGGAATACATAAAAGAAGTAACTCAATAGAACAAAAATGATCGTATACGGAAAACAACTACTAGAACAAAGAAGAACAAAACAACAAGAACATGTCCACCAAAAGCTCTTTGCAACGTGAGATAAACAATAAAATAATACAATGAGGTATCGCCTCGTGTACAATAAGAAGCACCACTAAGGAAGCGCCTCGTATAAATCAAGAATCACAACCGCAATCACCCATATCACGTCAAATTTCTTCTGATTCCGTGGGAGCCCAACAACAAAGTCCATTGCGACATGCTCCCATTTCCACTCAGGAATCTCAGGCCGCTGAACCAAACCATGCAGTCGCTGATGCTCATACTTTACCTGCTAACTATTGAGGCATCGAGCAACATATTCCACTATGTCTTTCTTTATCCTCTTCCACCAATAGTGCTATCTCAAGTCCTGATACATCTTAGCGGCATCCGGATGGATAGAGTACCAAGAACTATGGGCCTCCTGAAGAATCAACTCACACAACCCAACCACATTGGGCACACATAACTGGCCATGCATCCGCAACACGGCGTCATCCCCAATAGTAACCTCCATGGCATCGCCATGCTAAAGCATGTCCATGAGGACAAGCAAATGGGGATTGTCATTGTCACGATCCAAACAGAAGGGCTGCGATGGACACCCGGTGCCTAACTAAATCTTGTACTTACATAACGTATCCTTCTTATCATACTATCATGGGTAAATAAGCCGGAAAGGCCGTCATAAGTTGACAGGAAATAAACATCAGAGAATACTTGCCATAGGACGACCCAACATGGTATACAAACTTATACATGTGACATACAAGCCTATAAGACAGAAATGATCATTCGTACACTCAAAAAATAGGCCGACAAGGCCATACAATATAAGACATCTATCTACAAGTCTCTAAGAGTACATAAACATCCTAAAGGTCGGGACATGTCTCCGCCATACCAATCAATACATGTGCAAACCATATTGATAAAATAGGAAACTCCGAAACTAGTGGAGTGCACCAATGCCTTCCCAGGAAAGAGGGATGTCAGTACAAATAAAGGACAGAGTATGTAAGGCATGAAAGCAGTATATAAAAGACATGAAATAAACATGGAGTAAAGAACACAACCTGTAAGTCTGAGAGCTCTGTGAATCATGAAACATTTATAATGTCAGGAATATGCGTATAAATGTCATATCATGCGTAGGTATATGCGTACAAAACATCATCATGCCTCTGAGGGCATCCCATCATATCACCTCGGCCTCTGCGGGTGAAATCATCAACGTATGCCAACAAATCAGGTAGTGGTGCGTATATAACGCCGTAACCTTTCTCGTACCCCATATACATAAAATATACGCGTATATAACTCCATCTGGTCATGGGTAAATTTACATGTATAAATGAATTCAATGCATAAGTAGTAAGGCAATAAGACCTCTCGGGATGCGATAATATCAATATGTCTTCGGTTAATATCACAAATAAACTTTATCAACCTACGTATTTTCAGAGACCCATGAACAGACGATATGATAATAGGACATATGGGGAATCAAGAACATAGGCAACCCTAGTACTTCTAAGAATAGATTTATTTATGAAAGTTGCATTTTTTCTCGTTTCGTTGTATCATATGGATCATGCCAAAGGGAAAAAAGGGATAGCCTCAACATACCTTAAATCCGTTGATTCCTTAGTACCTTCCAAGAAATTATTTAAACAACTCAACTCAATCTACAATAGCATAAGGAGATTAAAAATTAGTGCTGAGTAAAGGCTAAGTCCGCAACTTAAACTAGTGCTCGTTCATGTGAATTTAGGCAGCATCTCCCCTGTAACAAGGGGCTCCTCCAATACCATATGCCAAAAACAACAACCAGAGAAATACAATAATAACAACATTAACAATAGGGTACAGAATATTTCATTAACAAGTCGTCAACATATCACGACGAATGACACGCTCGGATTTAATCCATTTAGCACCCTTCAACCCCATTATCATTCATTCTTGAACTTAGTAATATATCAAGTATAATAAAAAATACCTTTTAAAGTATTCCAATCTTGTACTCAATTTCAAAGTTACACAAAATAGCCTAACACAAGATAATATCACTGTGTACAACTTCCATGTGGTTTATAGCCATTTCTTTTCAGGTTACCAATTTCCTAAGCAAGATTGATATGTAAATCAACACAATCATACTAACAATATCATAGCCAACTTATTTTCTGTAATTTCCAGCCGCTTAAAGTCCATGAGAGCAACTTTCGAATCAATCCATCAAGAACAACATCATTTCAAGCTAATCCAAGTATTATCTTGTAGTTTATCGTCCTAACAACTTAACCAACATACAAGCAAGCTTAAGCACAATTAGTAGGCTGTTATAATCACCTTAGCCAGTAGAAACAACTTGAAATTTCAGCCAAACACAGCCCGCAATGTTCCTGAATGACAACACAACCTCAAAGAGGTGTTGTTCTTCAGTAGAGCTAACTTTTGATATTGAAATACGGTGTAATCACTTTGGCATCACTTCAAACCCTTATGTTATCTATTTAGGAGTGTTACGAGGAGTGTAGGGACGAGGATTGGTCAAAAAAATGAAAAATAAAGGACGTCCAAATGATTTTTAAAGTGAAGTAGGTCGACCACTGCCTAAGTGGGCCCCATTGGGAGCTGCTCGCGCAATCTCGTGAAAACTTAGATATCTATATACTCTGATATCATATTGACGAATAGTTTAATGTGTTAGAAACTAAACTCGTAGATCTGCAATTTACTATGTGGATCATCTTGTAATTCCGATTATATTAGGAGAAATGCTCTGATACATTTGACATAGTTTTCATCACATTATGAATGTAACTTATAATGACCTTTGCCAACTTTTGTTCGAGAACTCGCTTGATATCAAAACGTAATACATGACTATCATACGACTAAAAGAACTCATAACATAACCTTCTTATCATGTTAAGCACCCTAGTATCACCCAAAAGGTACATGTTATAACATTCCCAACGTGTCGACACTCGACGAAACTTATTTTCTTCAATTTGTTTAGCTTCTAAGCCTTTCAACCCGCTTGGTACTTGTAATCCATGATACTAAAGATTTGTAACCTCCAAGTTTACTTGATTAACTTACTCTATGTACTTTCAAACACGGTCTCATTTATGAGCTTACATAAATTGACATACGATGTATTCTCACGTACAAAAAGATGGGGCATAACATCATTCCCCCTTTGGAACATTCATCCTCGAATGTTGACTGATACGCTTATGAGTCACATAACATATAGCTCTTATGAATACTTTAATATTGTCCTTGCTATCTAGGAAATTGTATTGTGAATAAATCCAAAGGCCAAAGAATTCCCTTATTTAGGCATCTTTCTCACATCATGACTTGTGATCAAAATTCTTCGAATCTCATAATTGTTGCTGCCTTCTGTCACGCAGTCCGTACGACTTTGTCCTTATATGTGCGCCTATACGACTCTTCTCTCTTTTCTTCCAACTTTTGCTCAATCTTGTTGCCTCACTTTGTGAACATATATAGAATTATGACAAGTTGTCCCTCCGGGCCTCTATAGGTGTTTTGAAGTTCTTCGCTCGGTACTTTGTCGAACTTACAACCATTGCTAGATCTTATTTCAAAGCCTCGAGTATCTATGCTTAGGGCTTTACTATAAATAGGCAAGTCATACTATACCATAACTCTTACTTTGGTTTATTATTATCGGGGTCTGCTATGCAACTCCAGATTACTCTCTCCCTGCTTATCCTATATGCATAAATTTAAGTGCTTTAATGCTTCCTCATTACTATTAATATTAATAATGACAGCCTAATCCCATCTCATACTGTTGATATATAATCTACCACTTATAACTTGAAACTTCTTACGTAGTACAATGTCTCTCGGTTTTCACGTCTCATTGGGGAACATCTGAAGTTATTAGCCTGATCCCCTAGGGACGATACTATAATTCAATTATTGTATTTCATATCTTCCCAACATGATTCATTTTATTGGGGGTATCATAATCCTAAGCAATTCATGAAATCCCTTTTCTTTAAATAAGTACTAAATCAAAGGCCTAAACGTCATCCACTTATATATCACAATTACACCCTTATTCTACTACCACGGCAGCATTTCGTCTCTTCTACATGTTCCTAGTCATAAATTCCTCCGAGCTCCTTCAGGCTATACTGAGCTTTCTATAACTTACGAAAACTATCAAATATCTTGTTGGGCTTAATCCCGAGGCCTTACCTATTCTCGTCACCTTTTCACTCACCTTTTTTTATCCTTACTCCTATCTACCTAAAACCTTGTCGCTCTACCATACTTTAGCTTGCGACCTACACATATCCATTTATATTACTCGCAACCTTCCTTTAATTTGCTAGCACCATAGATTTCCTTTCGTGCTTTCTCAATTGTCTTTAAATGTAAGAAATTACTTTTCCTGGTCGTTCTGCCACTTGTTGCATGAATACTTGGCTTATCTTATTTCCCAATAATACTATAATTTCTTGTATCACATATGATTTAAAAAATATCACTTTTGATTTTTTACTTCGCGTTCATTAGCCACGATAGGTGCCACTTTTTTATGGAGTGCATACAATGTTATAGTGAGACTCTTGTTACAAGATCATTTCCTCTTTACGTCACTACTTAGGTTGAAGCCTTCTTCCTTATTTCCTCAGCTAGTCATTCGTTGTAGTACTAAGGGGAGACCCTCTGACTCATGTAAAGCTGCGAGCTTATTACATCATATACCCGACAAAATATTTGTTGTTCTTGCTCGCCTATAGTTGTCCCTAGTTACTTGCCTCCATGCCCTTGTGCTCGTAGGGTTTCTTTTTAACTAAATTTTTTGTCTGTCTTCCAAGTAGAACTCTCTTTTATTTTTGTAACACCTATACTGTAACTTTAACTACCCTAACTCCTTTTCAAGGATTACGACGTCATGTTTGCGAGACTGAATTCACTATGTTGGGGTTCAATATGTTTATCTTACATATTCTGTTGATTTTTCTGTAACCTCTTGTCTAGCCATAACTAGGCTCTTCCTAAATCAACTACTAACTACTCGGTTGTCCATTCTCATATCTATATTCTGCGTAATCTCTCTTGGGTTATGTCCTTTGTCTTAACTTACACCTCGCACAAACTTCTTATGTATTAAGTGTTCATTTACACTTATTTATCAATAACATCTAGTGTTGGAACCCTTACTTCCTCTCCTTAGCATCATCCTTGCATAATGTTCTGGAGTCCTATCATATCTATAGGATCTGAATAAATGCAATCTCATTCCTTTCTCCTTTCTACCACATTCTTCCTTTTCTAATCCATAGTTACCTGAGCCACATAACTCCGACTTAATACCATATCACACCATCTTCCCTTTTTAGTGGAGTACTGACATTTAATGCTATGAAAATTTACCTATAAATGTTTCACTTCTTCATTTTTAGCTTCTTTTCACGTCTTCACAGACTCTTACTTGCCTTGTGGTAACCCTTCTGTACCAGGGACAACTGAATTTCTTACGCACGAAGGTGACACCTAGTGTAACTGGTACATTTAGTCTCTTAAGCTTAACACTGCTCACAGTGCGTGCTTTAGGGAAGCGTCTTCCTGAATGGCCAATGGTATATATCTATGTTACTAACTCAGAATGCTTATAAATTGTAAATACCGATAATCTTCACTAACTAGGTACCTCGTACCTTTCATCACCTTGCTTCTTTCACCTGTTGAAACTTGTATCTATCTTCTGATTCTCTTATTTCTTTTTACTATATGGATAGACATATATTAATGCCTTAGAGCTCCTTATGAAGAAGCGTACATGTCTTAGTACACACCTGATCTGCTGATTGACCTAATATTAACTCATCATAAGCATGATGCAAAATCGAGTTCCACTTACTCAACTCTTCCACAACCATATTCAATCTCTTACCATTTGTCTTTCTGGATATAGGTATCATTATATTACGAATAAAGTAGAATTTAGGGGTTTGAATTCTTACAACTGAGCTCTACCACACGATCTAGATTAAGAAGAAAGACTGACAGTCCTAAATGCTCTATATCCTCCTGCTTATAAGTGTGGTGCACAACACACCTATAAACAACACTTTACTAGACACGGCTTGTAGACTCTGTGGGACAGAACTGCTCTGCTACCACTTCTGTCACAACCCAAACCAAAGAGCCACGACGGAAACCTGATGCTTAACTCAACCGAGTACCAACGTAACATATCCTTCTTATCATACTATCATGGGTAAATGAGCCGGAAAGACCGTCATGAGATGACCCGAATCAAACATAACATAATACTTGACATAGGACGACCCAACATGGTATACAAACTTATACATGTGACATACAAGCCTATAACACCAAAATGGTCATTTGTACACTCAAAACACAGGCCGACAAGGCCATTCGATCATCCATATATAAGATGTATTTCTACAAGCCTCTAAGAGTACCTAAACGTCATAAAGGTCGAGACAAGGCCCAGCCATACCAATCAATACATGTACAAAGCACACTGACAAAATATGCAACTCTAGAGCTAGTGGAGAGCACCAACACTTTCCGCTGAGCTGATAGCCTACTGGGAGGACTTTCAACCTCTCTATCGAGACCTGCGAGCATGAAACACATTGTCCCCAGGAAAAAGGGATGTCAGTGCAAATAAAGCACCGAGTATGTAAGGTATTAAAGCAGTATATAAAACAAATGAAATAAACATGGAGTAAAGAACTCAACCTGTAAGTCTGAGAGCTCTGTGAATCATGAAACGATTATAATGTCATGCATATACATATAAATGTGATATCATGCATAGGTATATGTGTACATAACATCATCAAGCATCTGAGGGAATCCCATCAAATCATCTCGGCCTCTGTGGGCGAAATCATCAGTGTATGCCAGCTGATCAGGTAGTGGTGCGTATGTAACGCCATAACCTTTCCCCGTACCCCATATGCATATAATGTACGCTGCTATAATGCCATCCGTTCATTGGTCATTGTACATGTATAAAGAATTCAATGCATAAGAATTAAGTCACAAATAAACTGTATCAACATACGTATTTTCTGAGACCCATGAATAGACGATATGGGAATAGGACATATGGAGAATCAAGAACATAAGCAACCCTAGTACTTCTAAGAATAGAGTCATTTGTGAAAGTTGGTTTTTGCTCGTTTTGTTGTATCATATGGATCATGCCAAAGGGAAAGAAGGGATAGCCTCAACATACCTTAAATCCGTTGATTCCATAATTTCAAGACACTTAAAGTCCATAAGAGCAACTTTCAAATTAATCCATCAAGAACAACAACATCTCAAGCTAATCCAAGTATTATCTTATAGTTTATCATCCTAACAACTTAACCAACATACAAGCTATCTTAGGCACAACTCATAGGTTGTTACACTCACCTTATCCAGTAGCAACAAGTTGAAATTTCAGCCAAACACAGTCTACAATGTTTCTCAATGACCACACAACCTCAAAGAGGTGTTGTTCTTCACTAGAAGTAACTTTTGATGGTTAAATATGGTTTAATCACTTTGGAATCACTTCAAACCCTAATGGCATCTATTTTTTAGGGTTAGGAGGAGCGTACAGACGAGGTTGGGTCGAAAAAATGAGAAGTAAATGTCGTCCAAATCGTTTTTTAATGTGAGGTAGGTCGACCATCGCATAAGTGGGCCCCATTGGGGCTGCTAGTGCAGTCTCGCGAAAATCAAAAATCTCTCTTTTCCAATGTCGTATCGATGAACGGTTTAATGCGTTAAAAACTGGACTAGTAGATATTCAATTTGATGTGTGGATCATCCTACCAAGTATGTTAGGAGAAAAGTTCTGATACATTTCACATAGTTGTTAGCACATTAAGAATGTGACTTGTGATGACCTTTGCCAACTTTTCTTCCTCAACTCGCTTGACTTCAAAACATAATACACAACTATCATTCGAGTAAAATAACTCATAACATAACCTTCTTATCATGTTAAGCACCATAGTATTACCTCAAAAGTACATGCTATAACATTCCCAACTTGCCGGCATTCGACGAAACTTGTTTTCTTCAATTTGTTTAGCTTCTAAGCCTTTCAACCCTCTTGGTACTTGTTATCCATGATCTTAAACATTTGTATCCTCCAAGGTAAGATGATTAACTTACTTTATGTACAATCATAGATGATCTCATTTATGAGCATACATCAAATGACTTATGACGTACTCTCACGTATGTAAACATGGGCTGCAACTATCATACTAACGCTCTCTCATGCGATCATAGAGATAAGACCGAGAAACCACATAGGGAAGAACTCGACTGGGCTCCGAAACATCCAATCTAAAAAACTGGTTGGTTAAGGCCTTAACATCCAATGCTAATGGCCTCTCGAGTGCCGGTAGATATACTAAACTACCCAAACTCTCTGCCTTTAGACTCAAGCCATCAGCCACCACATTGACCTTCCCGGGATGATATAGAATGGCGATATCATAGTCCTTATGTAATTCTAACCACCTCCACTGCTGCAAGTTAAGATCTTTCTGTTCGAATAAATATTGTAGACTCTGGTGGTCAGTAAAGACCTCACAAGGAACACCATACAAATATTGCCGCCAGATCTTCAATGCATGAACAATGGCTGCCAACTTCAAGTCGTGGACTGGATAATCCATCTGGGCCAATCTGGTCATAGGTGCGGCTAAAGATGAGAACCCTCTACGAAACAACGATAATACCCGGCCAAGCCAAGGAAACTCCGGATCTCAGTAGCTGAAGACAGTTTGGGCCAACTCTGCACCACCTCATTCTTCTTTGGAGCTACCTTGATCCCCTCACTTGACACTACATGACCCAAAAATGCCATCGAATCAAGCCAGAATTCACACTTTGAGAATTTTGCATACAACCTCTTCACTCTCAAGGTCAAGAGCATGATCCTCGAATGCTGCTCATGATTTTTCCGACTGCGAGAGTCAGCAAGATGTCGTTAATAAACACAATGACGAATGAATCAAGATAAGGCTTGAATACACTGTTCATCCTGGTGCATAGATGTTGTTGGGGCATTGGTTAGCCCAAATAACATCACAAGGAACTTGTAGTGACCATACCAAGTCCTAATGGCACTCTTCAGAATATCTGGATCCTGAAATCTTCAACAGATGATAATCTGGAAGCAAATAAATCTTTTAAAACACTCTGGCACCGCGTAGCTAATAAAATACTCATCAATGCGTGGCAATGGATACTTTTTCTTCACTACAACCTTGTTCAACTACCGATAATAAATACACATACGCAAAGAACCATCCTTCTTCTTCACAAACAAGACCGGAGCACTCCATAGCGACATACAATGAAACCCTTATCAAGTAACTCGTGTAAATGCTCCTTTAAATATTTCAGCTCCGTTGGGGCCATGTGATATGGTGGAATAGAAATGGGCTAAGTGCCCCACAACAAGTCAATACCAAAATCGATATCCCTATCGGGTGGAATACCCAAAAGATCCGTTGGAAAGACATCTGGAATGTTTCTCACTATCGGAACTAACTCAGTGATAGGAGTATCAGTAGTGACGTCTCTCACAAAGGCTAGATAAGCATGACACCCATACTTAACCCATCCGCTCAGCCTTAAGAAATGACACAACTCTGCTAGGAACATAATCCAATGCACCTCTCTTGTCTAACCATGGTAAACCTGGTATAGCCAGCATCATAGGCTTGGCGAGAAAATCCAGAATAGCATGATTGGGTGACAACAAGTCCATGCCCAAGATAATATTAGTTTCTATCATACTAAGTAACAATAGATCAACTTGGGTCTCAAAACCACCATTGACAACTTAACATGACCGCTACACATGGTCCACAACAATAGAGTTTCCCACAGGCGTGGACACGTAAAGAGGAAACTCAATGAATCACGTGATATATCAAAATATGGAGCAAAGTAAGATAACACATATGAATAAGTGGATCCTGGATCAAACAAGACTGATGCGACTCTATGGAAAAATATAACCATACCTGTAATAACTTGAGTCTGAAGCAACCACCTCTATCCTACTCGGAAAAGCATAGAATATGGTCTGGCCTCCACTCTAGGGAGATCACTACACGCCCGTCCCCCACCCCTAGCTGATTGCGATGGTGGAGAGGCAACTGGGGCAGCGACCATGGCCTGTGAAGTTTGTAGACCTAACTGAATCTGTGGAGCCTGATTAGCCTAGGGAGGTGCACCCCTCTTGAGTCTGGGTAGTCTCTAACCATGTGGCAGGTATCACCACACCTAAAGCAAGCTTTCAGTGAGTGTGGCAGTTGGGACCGACTCGGGCTTGGTCGGCTGGACTGACCCCTGAAGGCACCCCGTCCAGGAGGTGCGCTAGAAAGTGACTGAGCAAAATGTGCAACATGGGATATAGGGACAATGGAGCACCACTAGAAGATGGAAATGCTGAGTGAACTGGACAACTCACATAGCCTCTACCATGATGGTCTGTAGCTGCAGTCTGTCCACCACTAAATCATCTCATACCTCGAGGCCTCTTGGCCTCCCTATCAGCTCTCTCATGACCCTGCATACCCTCTATCCTCCGTGCAATCTCTACCAGCTGCTGATATGGGGTATCTGTCTCAAACTCTCTAGCCATGATGAACCTAATACCATAGTTGAGCCCCTCAATAAATCGAGGGAATCGCTCTCTGATTGTAGAAACCAAAGCAGGTGCATGCCTGGGCAAGTCACCAAATCGGAGGACATGTTCTGACACCGTCATAGTACCCTAGAACAGCTGCTCAAACTCTGCGTGCCATGCATCCCAAAGGGTTTGAGGGACAAACTCTTTCAAGAATAACTCTTAAAATCGAGTCCGTGTAAGTGAAGCAGCATCGACTGCGCTACCCTCCTCGTACACTCACAGCCACTGATATGCCGCTCCAGACAGTTAGAAAGTAGTGAAGGCAACCCCGCTCATCTCCACAATACCTATAATGCAGAGTATATGGTAGCACTTCTCATGAAAACAATGTGCATCCTCTGAAGCCAAACCACTGAAAGTAGGAGGGTGGTACTTCTTGAACCTCTTGAGCGTAAGCTGCTTCTCCTCAGATGTTGCCTCCCTAACCCCATAATCTATGCGGCCTGATTGACCTGGACCCGCTGCTCTGGGGTACCGGCCGCGGGAGTCTGTGCTCCTCCCCCAGCATGAGATGTGGCTGGAGCATGTGGGATCAACCCGCCTGAGCTATGGTACCGAACTTGCTCAATAAGTGTGCGAGAGTTTCATAAAGTTCTGGGGTGGCAGCAAGCGCCTCGAATTCCTATACCCAAACTGGAGCTACTGGTGGCTCCTCTGTCGCACCTCAGGCAGGTGCTTCGGCTGCAGCATGCGTCTCTTCCCGGCCTCTGCCCGGCCCCGTCCTGTCGCGGCTCCATTAGGGGGCGTGGGTGTCTTATCATCGGATCCAGCGGTGTTTTTCGTCACCATCTGTGAGAGAATAGAAAGTGAAAGATTTAGTTTTCGAAGTCAACCGATTCGCACGATAAGGAATCAAAGAAGTGTAGATTTTCTAACAGTTCTATAGCTAGATAAGTAGAGATGTCTCCGTACTGATCTGCAAGACTCTACTAATCATGCTTATGACTCGTAACACCTATGAAGCTACGGCCGTAATACCAACTTGTCACGACCCCAATTTTCCTTCGTAGGATGTTGTGATGGCACCTAATATCTAGAATAGGTAAGCCTAACATTTGATAACAACAGAATAGGTATAATTAACAAGTTACTAAAAACAAAGGTGAATAACTGATAAAGCCTTCCATTAGAATCTCATCAATAAACTCTCTAAGAACCAGTGCATCTGACTCACAAGCTCTATAGATTAAAACTACAATATCTAATACATCACTGTCTGAAAGAAAGGAAGTACAACAGTAGTAAAAATTACCAAGGAAGGTGACTCTTAGGCCTGTGAACGTCGAGCAAGCATAACTTGAAGTCTCCGTAAGGAAGCTGCAAATGATCTCTAATGACGGGCATGAGCAGACGCACCTGGATCTGCACAAAAATGTGCAGAAGCATAATATGAGTACACCACAACGGTACCCAATAAGTATCAAGCCTAACCTCAGTAGAGTAGTGACGATGCTAGGTCAAGACACCTACTAGGATAGAAATAAGCAATATGGAAGTGTAATAACGATAAATAATGGAAAGTGAAGAAATAACTAATACGAAACAAGAAAATAACATGAACGAATGGCGGAAATTAAACATGGGAATACATAAAAGAAGCAACTGAAGAGAACTAAAATGATCGTATACAGAAAACAAGTGCTAGAACAAAGAAGAACAAAACAACAAGAAAATGTCCGCCAAAAGCTCTTTGCAACATGAGATAAACAACAAAATAACACAACAAGGTACTGCCTCGTGTATAATAAGAATCATCATCGAGCCACCACCTCGTCTAAATCAAGAATCACAACCGAGGTACTATCCATATACAGCCACGTGAGCCTTACAATTTGAAATAGGTTTTGAAAACAATTTTTCCGAAATAGCTACACTCACTTTAGCCCACCTTATGACGTCGTGTGACTTCACGTAGTTCTCCTACAAGCAACACGCACATAAGTCATACCTTATACCGATACATGCACATAAACCCCAATCTATATACCACTGCATGCGTGTCAATATCACATTACAACTTGCACCACAAGTGCCCATATACAAAAATTTTGCCAATAGTCCATAATGTCAATGTTTCCACAACAATAGCCCACGACTCGACCATAACGGGAATGTCAACAACAATAATGAATGTAAATTATTTTAAAGATTTATGTTTCAAAAATAATAATTTTGACTCAACGTGATAACAACTTTCACGACTTTAACACCAACAACTCAACAATGAGAGACAATGCATAACCACGATGTTAAATAAGAATAACTCATAATGGAAGAGATAATGTGTAGCAATAACTTCAAGTAATAGGAATCAACAATGAAAGAGATTACGTGAATAATAACTTCAAATGATGGTAATCAAAATTGAAAGAGGTAACATGAACAATGACATCAATTAATGATAATCAACAATGAAAGAGATAACATGTATAATGACTTCGAATAATGATAATCAACGATGAAGAGATAGCACGTAACAATATAAGAGACGACCATTTCAACTAAAGCATGGGAGTAAATTATCAATTAGGAGGTAGAACAGGTGTTAATGAAATTATTTAAGGCATGTTAGGATAGACTAACACAAGTAAGAATAGATTGATTAATAGAATTTAGAACATGACATGGCATTTCAATTAAAGCATGAAAGTAGTCTAAGTAGCCAAAACCGAATACCATGTACAACCCGTATACCCACTCATCATCTTGCGTACGCAGATCTTACCTAGGGCAATTGATCAAACAATACCAATCCTAAAGGGTAGTTCCGCCACACAAAGTTAGGCAAGACACATACCTCAACTAATTCAACACTCGGAGGTAGCTTTTCCCTTAAAATCTACCTCCACATGGCTCAAATCTTACCAAAATCGACTTAATATCATCAAACAATGATAGGGAATTCAATTGGAATAGATAAAGCTAATATCTTTACACTTTTTCCAAAAAGTCAACAAAAGCCAACTCGGGGCCCGCTCGATCAAAACCCGGGTTTCAGACTACCCATGGCCCACAAGTTCATATATGTGATTAGTTTCAAAATCCGAGTCCAAATCGACTCTCAAATCCAATTTCTTATTTTTCAAAAACTTGACAAAGTTTCACAATTTTTCACTTTGATTCACATGATTTTGATGTTAAAATCCAAGATATGTTGATGGAATATGATTAGAAAAAGATTAAAATCACTTACCCAAGTTTTGTAGGTGAAAATCCCCTCTCCAAATCGCATTGTACCGAGTTTAGGTTCGAAAAAGAGAGAATGAGTGCAAAAATCTCATCTCCCAGCCCTATAACCACTTGCTGTTGTCGCATTTGCGACACAGTGCGAACCCTCGCAAAAGCGAACAGTTTTTCGCAATTGCGAACCAAACAAAAATCGTACTGCCTTCGCAAATGCGAAGGATAAGTCACATTTGTGACAATTGTTCCTCTTCTATCACCTTTGCAAATACGACCCTAGTTTTTCGCATTTGCGACATTAGAGCACCAGACACCAGATTTTACAAATTTTCAGTCCAAGCCACTCCGGAACGTGTCCTAAACTCATCCGAGACCCCGCGGCTCCAAACCAAACACCCACACAAGTCTAAAAACATCATACAACTTGCTCGCGTGATCAAAATACAAAAATAACATCTAGAACTACGATCAAATACTAAAACGCACGAATTTCAAAGTAAAGTTCAACAATTTCAAAAGTTACAACTAAACGTCTGAATCCTACCAAATCAACTCCAAAACGACACCAAATTTGCATACAAGTTGTAGAAACAATAACGGACCTACTCCATGTCCTCAATTCAAATTCCAAGCTCGATAAATAAAGTTCAATCTACGGTCAAACCTTTCAACTTCAAATGGCCAAATTTTGACAAATCAACACAAATCATTCTACGGACTTTCAAAATCAATTTTGAACATACGCCTGAGTCTGAAATCACAATACGAAGCTACCAGAGCCATAAAAACACAGTTCCATGGTCGTTTTCACAAAAGTCAAAGTTTGGTTAATATTTTCAAATTTAAACCTCTAAGTCAAGAATCAAGGGTCCAAATATAAAGCTAGACTTGTTGCAAAAGGTTCTACTCAAAAGCAAAATGTTGATTATATTGATACTTATGCTCCTGTAACTAGAATTTCCTCAATTCGTGTTTTACTTGCCTTGTCTTCTATTTATAAATTTTTTATTCATCAATGGATGTTAAAACTATATTTTTAAATGGTGATCTAGAGGAGAAAATATACATGGAGCAACCAGAGGGTTGTATAGTGTCTGGCCAAGAAAATAAAGTATGTAAATTGTTAAAATATCTATATAGTTTAAAGCAATCACCTAAATAGTGGCATGGAAAATTTCATCAAGTATTAATTAATGATTCTATTTCATCTATTGATGTAGATGAATTTGTTTGTACAAATTGTGTAGATGGTGCTTATTATTATTTGCCTTTATGTGCATGACATGCTTATTTTAGTTCTAGCTTTGATTTGATACATAAAACCGAGTATTTTCTGTCTTCTATTTTGAGACGAAAGGCATGGGACAAGATAGTGCTATTTTAGGCATGAAGATTATAAGAGATGATAATAGCTTCATGTTGACTGAAGAAAATTTTGTCAAACGAAATCATAAAAGATTTGATAATTTTGATCTGGTACTTGTAAGCACTCCTTATTGTCACGACCCAAAGCGCAGGGCCACGACGGGCATCCGGTTTCTTACTCAACCGAGTACGAATGCAACATATCCTTCTTATCATACCATCATGGGTAAGTGGACCAATAGGGCCGTAATGAGATAATTAGAATAAAACATAAGGGAATACTAGACATAGGACGAATAGCTCTGTGAATCATGAAACACTTATAATGTCATGCATATTCATATAATTGTCATATCATGCATAGGTATATGCGTACATATCGTCAACAAGCCTCTGAGGGCATCCCATAATATCATCTCGGCCTCTGTTGGCAAAATAATTGACGTATACCAGCTAATATAGTGGTGGTACGCATATAATGCCGTAACCTTTCCCCATATCACATCTACATAAAATATATGTGTACATAACGCCATATTGTCATGGGTCAATGTATATGTACAAATGAATGCAATGCATAAAGATGTAAGCCAATAAGATCTCTCGGAATGTCATAAGATCATTATGCCTTCAGATAAACATTACCAACTTACGTATTTTCTGAGATCCATGAACATGAAATAATAATAGGACACATGGGGAATCAAGAACATTGGAAACCCTAGTACATCTAAGACTAGGGTCACTTGTGAAAGTTGCATGTATGCTCATTTTGTTGTATCATATGAATCATGCCAAAAGGAAAGAAAAGATAGCCTCCTTAACTCCGTTGAGTCCTTAATACCTTCCAAGCAATTCTTCAAAAAATTCAACTCAATCTACTATAGCACTAGGAGATTCAAAATTAGCGACGAGTAAAGTCTAAGTTCACAACTTAAACTAGTAGCTCATTTATCTAAATTTGGGCAGCATCTCCACTGTAACCTTACTTTACCAACTCCATAAACCAACACAAACTCATACAACCTTAACCTATATAATTTCAGCACCAAAACACAAATCAAGCTACACAAAATCAAGTGCATAAACGTCACTAACGAAACTACTATTGAACATGACAACCGACAAGCTCGGGTTGAATCCTTTTTGAACCCTTTAACCCCATAATCATTCATTCATTAACTTAAAAACATAACCAGCATGATATTAATTACAATGGGAGGACTTCTAACATCCTATTCATCTCCTAATTCACCCTCAAACAGCCCAACAATCTAACAACAACAACAATTATAACTTTCTATTGTTATGTTGTCCTTTCTCTTCATACTCACAGTACCAACAACAAGTTCGACATATAGACAACATTTTATAATAAAAACATCATAAGAGAATCATTTTTAAGGGTTTCTAACAATTGATAGTTCATGGAAACATTCTTTCCATAACAATCCATTAAAAAAAAAAGAACATCTCAAACTATTTCAAGTCTCCTATTGTAGTATTTTGCTCAAATAATGCAAACAACACACAAACAACTTCAAGAAAATGTAGTAGGATGTTATACTCACCTTAGCCAGCAGCTATAACACGAAATTTCAGCCAAGCACAGCCCACAACTATCCTCAATGACACTACAATACTATAGGTGTTGTGTTATCTTCTTGAATAATCTTTTTGTGTTCAAGTTGGTGTGTAAACACTTTTAGTTCGCCTTGAAAATCTTATATATATGAAGGAGGAATTGATTATTACCTTAATCAACAAGAAAAACCTAAGGTTACTTCACTTGAAGAATCCTTCAAAACAGCCACGAGATGAAGGACTGCGATCTAGCAAGCACCACAGAATCTCTAGCGTTGGATTCATATTTTTCTGTTTGGTTGTAAACAATAGAATGATGGATACTTCTTTGATACTGTTTTGGGAGAGTATAGGGTCTGGTTGAGTCAAAAAATGTCCACAAATGAGCCTTGAACTGATTTTTAAAGGTTGGAGAATCACCAACCGCCTAAGTGGGTCTCATAGGAGCTGCTTGTGTTGTCTCGTGAAAATGCAAATATCTCTCTTCGCCGATGTCGTATTGACAAACGGTTTAATGAATTTCAAAGTAGAATCATAGAGCTTCAATTTGATATGTTCATAATCCCTGAATTCCAAGTATATTGGGATAAAATCTCAGCTATAATTGACCTAATTTTCAACATATTACGAATGTAACTTGTGATTACATTTGGCAACTTTTGTTCCACGACTTGCTTTACTAAAAAAAGTAACACAAAACAATCATACAACTAAAATAAATCACAACATAAACTTATTATCATGTTAATCATCCTAGTCTCACCCCAAAAGTATATGTTATGACTTTTCCTTCTTGCCGACTTTCGACGAAACTTGTTTTCTTCAATTTGTTTAGCTTCTAAACCTTCTAACACTCTTGGTACTTGTTATTAATGATTTGTAACCTCCAAGGTAATTTGATTAACTTACTTTATGAACTGTCAAAGATGATCTCATTTTTGAGCTCACATCAATTGACTTACGACGTACTCTCACGTACGAAAACATAGGGTGTAACATTATTCCCCCCCTTTGGAAGATTCGTCCTCGAATGTTGCCTGATGCGCTTATTAGTCTTATAACCTATAGCTCTTATGATTACTTTAATATTGTCCTTGTCATCGGGCAACTATTCTATGAATAAATCCAAAGGCCAGGGCATTCCCCCGTATAGACCTCTTTCTCACACCACGACCTGTGGTCAGAATTCTTCCAACCTCATAACTGTTGCTGCCTTTTGTCATGCAGTCTATAGGATTCAGTCTTTGTATGTGCACCTATGGACTCTTCTCTCATTTTTCTTTCAGCTTTTAGACAATCTCTAAGGAAGTCCGGAACCAAAATATTATAAATTTTGACTCAAGAGACAAAAATATGTGGAAAAAAGTATTGAGGACCATATTATGTATAACGTATCTAAAACATGCACTATACCTTAATGACCAGTTACCCCATTAAGATATAGCACATGTAATATATGCGCTATACTCAGTACTTGCAGCCATAATAATTGATTGCATAGTGCATCAATTATATGCCCTATGCATATCCTTAATCCGGTATTTGTTATGTTTCTGTCATCTTCTCTCTCGCAATGACACAACTTATTCACACAACTGATGAAATTTCTAAGTAAATTGGTAGCCTAATAAGGTATGCGGGGCTAATACTTCCAATGAGTTGTGGTTTTCATCATCGTGGTTGTCTCCCTCCTTCATGTCCTCAACAATTGGTTCATCCTCCTTAAGCTTCTTCTCCGCTTCTATTTCTTCGATGATGGGACCAGGCATGGTTGCATTCGTAGGATGGTTTTTTCAAAGGGAAAAGGTTCTAAGTGCTTTGAGGAAAGAATTCGTAAGTAGAAGAAGTTACGACTTATAAAATGGTGGGGATTTTATCATAGGGTTTGTCTTTATGGACCTTGCCTAACTAAAGCCCAATTTTATCAGCCCACTTATACTTTGTCTTTTCTCTATTAATAAGAAAATTAGTAGTACTATGAAGTAATAGTCTCTCTTTTTGTCAGTGGATATGCATAGCCCATATAATTGATGCGCCATGCAGCCAATTATTATGGATGCAAATACTGAGTATGGCCCATATGTTACATGCGCTATATCTTAATGGGGTAACTGGCCGTTAAGGTGTAGCACATGTTTTAGATGCATAATACATAATATGGTTCTCAACACTTTTTTCCACGTATGTTTGCTTCTTGGGTAAAATTTTATAATATTTTGGTTCCATATTAATCTCTAGGCCTCACTTTGTGAACATATACAGAACCATGACAAGCCGTCACTCTTGGCATCTATAGGTGTACTGAAGTTCTTTGCTCGGTTCTTTGTCGAACATATGATTGTTGCTATATCTTGTTTTGTAGCCTCAGATATCTATCCCTATGGCTTTACTGCATCTAGGTAGGTCATATTATACCATAACACTTACTTTGATTTTATTATTACCGAGGTCCGCTACCCAACTCCAGGTTACTCTCTCACTGCTTATCCTATATGTATAAATCCAAGTCCTTTTACTTCTTCCTCATTAGTGTTCATCTTAAGAATCATAGCCAAATCTCATGTCTTACTTTGGAACTCTTATCATCTATTGGTGATTCACCTCAACATTGATCTATGATCTACCACTAATAACTTGAAATCTCTTGCGTAATACATTGTCACTAGGGCTCACGTCTCATCGTGGAACATCTGAAGTGATTTTCCTGATGCACCTAGCGACGATACTATATTTCAATAACCGTATTTTATTGCATCCCAACATGATACATCTTTGGGGGTATTCTAATTCCGTGAAATTCATGAAATCCTTTTTCTTAAAATCATTACATAATCAAAGTCCTAAATGCCATCCTCTTATCTATCACCATTACCCTTATTCTGCTACCGGGGCAGCATTCCATCTCTTCGAAATGCTCCTAGTCTTAGACTCCTCTGGGTACATTCAGACTATATCGAGCTTTCTATAACTTACGGGAACCATGTGCTCCCTTGTTTTGATGGGCTTAATTCTGAAACCTTACCTATTCTTGTCACCTTCTCACTCACCATTTCTTATCCTACTTCTATCTACCTAAAAACTTGTCGCTTTATGATACTTTTATCTTAAAACCTACACATATCCATTTATACTACTCGCAACCTTCCTTTAACTTTCTAGAACCATTGATTTTCTTTCGTTCCTTCTCATTTGTCTTTAAGTGTAAGCAATTACGTTTCCTGGTCGTTCTGCCACTTGTTGCATGAATACTTGGCTTATCTTATCGGCACGAATACTGGAATTTCATGTAACTCATATGATCTCAAATATCACCTTTGATTTTTTTTTCCGTTCATTAGCCACGATAGGCGCCACTTTTTTATGGAGTGTATACAATATTGTAGTGAGACTGTTGTTACAAGACCATTTCTTCTTCAAGTTACTATGCTTAGGTTGAAGCCTTGTTCCTTATTTCCTCAGCTAGTCTTTCTGAGTAGTATTTAAGGGAGACTCTCTGACTCATGTAAAGCTGCGAGCTTATTACATTGTATACCCGAAGGAATTTTTGATGTTCTTACTCGCCTATAATTATCCTTAGTTACTTACCTCCGCGCTCTTGTACTCGTATAGTTACTTCTGAAAATATTGAATGTCTCCCCAGTGGCACTCTCTTTTATTTTCGTAACACCTATACGACACCTTTAACTACCCTAAGTCCTATATGAATATTTCTCAAGAATTACGATGTCGTATCTGCGAGACTGAATTTTTTATGTTGGGTTTCACTATGCTTATCTTGCATGATCTATTGCTTTATGTGAGACCTCTTGTTTAGCCATAACTAGGCTCTTCCTGAATGAACTACTAACTACTCGTCAGTTCATGCTTTTATCCATATTCTGACCTCTCTTGAGTTATGTTTTTTGTCTTAACATACCTTTTCGCACTAGCTCTTAATGTATCAAGTGTCCATTCGTTGTTTTTTACTAATTAAAATCCTGGAAGGGAACCCTTTCTTCCTATTCTCAGCATCATCCTTATATAGTATTCTGGAGTCATAACATATCTGTAGGATCCCAGTAAATGTAATCTCATCCCTTTCGTCTTTTTACCGCATTCTTCCTTTACTGTTTCATAGTTAGCTGAACCACTTAACTCCGACTTAATACCATATCACACTATCTTTCCCCCTATAGGGGAGTACCAGCATTTAATGCTCCAATGTTTACATGCAGATGTTGTACCTCTTCATCTTCAGCGTCTTTCCATATTTTGAATGACCTTTACTCGCCTTGCAGTAACCCTTATGTACCAGGGATAGCTGAATTTCTTACGCATGCAAATGACACCTAGTGTAACTAGCACACTTAGTCTCTTAAGCTTAACTCTGCTCACAATGCTTGCTTTTAGTGAAGCGTCTTCCTAAATGAACATTAAAGGTTATTCTTCTGTTGTCCATTATATTATTGCCAGAACGCTATCTCTAAAATTATCATGATGCTGACTATTTTCTAATCTTCCGATCCCTATTCCATGTTCAATTTATCTTGTTCACTAGCCCATACTGATTTCTGTTACTCCAGGGGGGGGGGGGCTAACTTAGCTTTCTAGTAATCACGTTCAATTCACCAACTAATTTCTCGAAATGAGGATATGACTTTACGGCTTAAACAGTTTTATTGTCACGAGGCCTGTCACCTCTTGTCTTTTCCTTCACTTGACTATAGACTCAGTCATTCTCTCATATTTTGAATTACCGTTATCATGCATTGATAAAATCCCACTCATAATGCTTCATTTACTCTCTTCTTATTCTCCGACTAATATTTCTATCTATCACTTTATTCTGAAAACATCAACGAAATGTTCCTTCACTTTTAGCTCCTCTTGTTTCAGCTCGCTGGGTCTTCGGGATGCCTAACATTCTCTCTTTTTTTTACTAGGTGCGGGAGTCATTCTAAGGTAAATAGTTATCCCTTCTAGGATTCCACTGCCTATCTTCTGAAATTTCTGAATATTCTAGTATTCATATCTGACTGTACTATTCTAGAGTTCACCATCTGGGTGTCCCACAAAGAGATCTATTACCACATTTGCACTATCCTTTGGAAATGTCACCTAATGATAACAATCCATCCACCATTTTGGGTCACTCTAACCCCAACTAGATCCTGATATCCCATTATTCTCTTAACTATATTTGTTATCTCCCATAATGCATAACTGAGATGGGCATGGCCAATTGTATATATCTCCGTTACTGCTGAAAATAACTCAAAGTGCTTATATTCTCTGTTTGAATTATAAACACGGATAATCTTCACTAACTGGGTACCTCGTACCCTTCTTCACCTTGCTTCCATTACTTGTTGAAACTTGTATCTGCTTCTAATTCCCATATTGCTTTTTACCATATGGGTGGATAGATATTATGCCTTAGGGCTCCTTATCAAGAAGCTTAGACGTCTTAATGCACACGTGACCTTCTGAAGACCTCACATTTGCTCATCATAAGCATGATGCAACATCGAGTGCCTCTGACTCAACTTTTCCAGAAAAACATTCAATCTCTTATCAATTGTCTTTCTAGATGTAGCTGTTGTTGTCTTAAAGATAATCGTCCTAATGTTACAACCCATATTTGCATACGTTAGATTACGTCGTAAGTTAGTCTACGTAGGTCCGAGAAGAGATTATCTTTAAGATGATAAAAATTTAGTCTTATTGTTCATAAATGATACAAGGGTGTATAAGAGTGCCTAACAAGTATTATAAGTTAATCTAGAGGTGATTAATATCACCAGAAGGTTTTCTTTTAAGGTATATGAATCATACAATATCCGTTAGATAAACCTTGATGTAGAATGATTTATGAAACAAAAGTCGACAAAAGTTGTTGCAACTTACGCTCATAATTTTACTTAAAATTTAGCTCAGATGTTATTAAACTTTCATCCCAATTTACTTGGAATTTGGGGGTGATCTACCCACAAAATTAAAGATATATGAGTCTGCATTAGACTGTTTGTCGATACGATCTCAGAGTTGAGAGTTATTCACGTTTTCGCTATACTGCGCCAAGCAACTTTATATGGGCCCACATAGGCAGTTAAGACATATGGATAAATATAACACGCCTCAAACCCGTTTTAAGTCATTAGTTTTTAGTATATTCAGAACTTAGAACGCTAAGAACACTCTCTCAAGGTTCTCTCATGATCCAAGACCAAAACAAAGGGCAAACAACACAAATCAACTGTCGAGAATCCCGTGGCGCTAGTAAGTTTCTTGTTCTTCTTGTTGTTGCTGATTTTTGTGTTGTTCCAGCTCGTGTGGGAGGTTGTTTTAAGTTGTTTATGTTCTGTAAAATATTCACTTAAGTTTTAACATCAACCCTGGGTGATTTCGAGTCTTCTAAAATGATTCTAGTGCCGAAAAACCCCAATTCCCTTCACTTCCTTGTTCTTGTAGAAGCATTAGAGGGATATTTCGTCGTAAATTAAGGTCAAATTGGAGTTTTTCATTCTTTTTAAAGGTAAGGAACCTCTTACCCTACATGTATTTAAGATTATCCATGTTTCGGCTAAGTTGTTGAAGCTTGAACTTGTCAGATATATATCGAAAGGCTTGTTAGTAATGTTGTTGGCTGGTGGACTGTTTTGGGAGGCTCAATATAATTATTATTGATGATGTTTGGGCTGTTTGGAGGTTGTGTTTAAATTTTGGGAAGTCATATAAATAGGGGAGTTGCTGTCCGTTTCATAGTATAATAGGTTACGGTTGATAGATAATAGTTACGACGCTTAAACGATAATGATAATGTCATTTCTCGTATTGTAGACTACGGAGTAGTGACATTTTCATTGCTTGAGGTTGGGCAGTATATACAAGGTATGTGAGGCTATCCCTTTCCTTCTTTTTCACGACTTCGATTGTGCATAATGTAATGAAAAAGCTTCCAAAGATACTCCACTCTTAAAAGCTAGCACTACTTACATTGTTTCCCTTCTTAGGGAACGATTCAGGTTAATGTTACTTCTCTTATTCTTCGGTTATAAATGTTGTCACTACTTCCTGATTCTTATAAGATTCTTGATGAAGAGTTAGTCCTAATAACGTGTACGGAGGATACCGACCTTATGTCACTCCGAAAGATTCAGAAGACTCCGAAAGGTTCAGAATGCGATTCCAATGAGTCCATCACACATCATATATATGTATCTATTTTACTCCACCAAGTCGTGCTATAGTCGGCTGGGTACGACACCTATTGTGCAACCACTGATCAGTTGGATTTTACCGAGCCCCAGGTGGCCGGGTACGATTCTACCGAGCCTTATGAAGCTGGGTACATTTTTAATGAGCCTATTAGGACTGGGTAAGATATGATTATGATGATGCCCACAGAGGTGTATGTTTAAAAAGTTTAATCATGTATGTATATATATATATATATATATATATATATATATGTATCATGCATTTCATGTTAGTAGCCCTCGGAGGCACCGAGATGTTGCAGGTTGTATATTCTCTATCCCTGTTTACATTACTATTCTTACTTATGCTTTCCTGCCTTACATACTCAGTACTTTACTTGTACCGACATCCTTTTTATTTGTGGACACTGCATGTCGTGCTACAGGTGCTGATAGACATGTAGGTGAAGCTTCCCCACCATAGTAGCCTGCCTAGATTAGCGGTTATTGGTGAGATCCCTTCTCCGGACTTGTCGTGCTGTTGGTAGCCGAGGTGGAAGCACGACAATATGAAGATCCTACCTTAGTACGATTGAGAGAGAGCATTCAATAGTGTAAATTACGGCTTTCGAGATCGGAGGAGATGGGCCACTAAGATACCAGGGCCGATTATGTGTGCCTAATATGGCAGGGTTGCGAGAGAAGATTATGATTGAGATTCATCAGTCCTGATATTCCATCCATCCCGGCTCGTCAAAGATGTATCATGACGTTAAGGAGCAGTATTGGTGGGATAACATGAAGAAGTCTATTCCAGGATCTGTAGCCTAGTGCCCTAATTGTCAACAAGTAAAGATTGAGCATCAGAAACCCGGTGGATTGATTCAGAATATAGAGATCCTAAATTGAAAATGGGAGGTGATTAATATGGACTTCATATTTTGATTACCTCGCTCTTATCATAAGTGTGACTCCATCTGGGTGATAGTTGATCGACCTACAAAATGTGCCCATTTTTTGCCAGTTAAGACAACTTACACAGTTAAAGATTATGCGAAGTTGTATATCAAGGAGATTGTTGGGCTTCATGGTGTGCCGTTATATATTATATCAGACCAAGGATCTCAATTTACGACTAACTTCTGGAGGTCTTTTCAGAAGGGTTTAGGCACACAAATGAATCTCATCACAACATTCCATCTGCAGGCTGACGGACAGGCTGAACGTACCATTCAGACACTTGAAGATATGCTACGAGCATGTGTTTTAGATTTCAGAGGGAACTGGGATGACCATCTGGCACTTATAGAATTCGCCTACAATAATAGCTTCGATTCCAGTATTAGAATGGCCCCGAACGAGGCACTGTACGGGAGGAGATGTAGATCACCAGTTAGATATTTTGAAGTCGGTGAGACATAATTATATGGGCCACATTTGATTCACCAAGCCATTGAGAAGGTGAAAGTGATACAAGAGTGACTAAAGACGGCACAAAGCAAGCAAAAGTCTTATTCCGATGTCCGACGTCGTGACCTGGAATTTGAGGTTGGTGATTTTATTTTCCTGAGGATCTCGCCGATGAAGGGTGTTATGCGTTTGGGGAAGAAGGGTAAACTATTTCCGCGATATATCAGGCCGTACAAAATTCTTCGACGAATTGGATAGATTCCTTATGATTAAGAATTGCCATCCGAATGAGAATTTGTCCACCCGGTATTCCATGTATCTATGTTGAGGAAATGTATTAGAGACCCTTCTTGGGTCGTCCCTATCAAAGATGTAGAAGTTACAAAAGACCTATCATATGAAGAAATACCAGTAACTATATTAGATCGACGAGTCCACAAGCTGAGAACATAGGATGTAGCTTTTGTTAAAGTATTGTGGAGGAAAAATATTATGGAAGAAATGACGTGGGAAGCAGATGATGCGAT
Source organism: Nicotiana obtusifolia (assembly GCA_002018475.1). Classification (NCBI taxonomy): domain Eukaryota; kingdom Viridiplantae; phylum Streptophyta; class Magnoliopsida; order Solanales; family Solanaceae; genus Nicotiana; species Nicotiana obtusifolia. The sequence goes on along the minus strand of MCJB01013325.1, from coordinate 179,868 downwards.
GAAGTCTAAATACCCTTACCTGTTCCGGATTGAAGAGAACGAGGATGTGGGGGTAAGCAATAACTTGAGAATGCTCTTTCTTAATACAAAATAGTGATATGCAGATAATGTACATATCTATAATGCGTATAGCCTTGTAAGGCCATAGGTTGGGTTTAAGTGCTTGCGAGTTTGGCTAATGTCTATTCTATAGGGGATACTTGGCTAGAAATTTCTGTCAGAATCCATGATGAGTTAAACCCCCGTAAACACTTACATTCGAGCATGAATGTTCCTAAGGGGTGGAGGGTGTTACAACCTATATTTGCATACGTTAGATAAAACCTTAAGTTATTTTACGTAGGTCCGAGAAGAGATTATCTTTGAGATGATAAAAATTTAATCCCATTGGTCTTAAATGATACAAGGGTGTATAAGAATGGTAAACAAGTCTTAGAAGTTAAATGAATCAAGGATGTTGTAACTCGTACTTTCGGGTAAATTTAGAGGTGATTAATATTACCAAGAGGTCTGGTTTTAAGGCATTTGAATCATATAATATCCGTTTCATAAGTCTTGAAGTCAAACGAGTTATGAAACAAAAGTCGACAAAAGTTGTTGCAACTTACGATCATAATTTTACTTAAACTTTAGGTCAAATGTTATTACTCTTTTCTCCCAATTTACTTTGAATTGGGGGTGATCTACCCACAAAATTGAAGATCAATGAGTATAGTTTCCAACACATTAAACCGTTTCTCAATATGATCTCAGGGTTGAGAGATATTCCCGTTTTCGCATGACTGCGCCAAGCAGTTCTCTGTGGGGCCCACATAGGCGGTTAGGACATATGGATAAATATAACACGCCTCAACCCCATTTTATGTCATTAGTTTTCAGTATATTCAGACCTTAGAACCCTAAGAACACTCTCTCAAGGTTCTCTCATGATTCCAAGACCAAAACAAAGGGCAAACAACACAAATCAACTGTTGGGAATCCCGTGACGCTAGTAAGTTTCTTGTTCTTCTTGTTGTTGCTTATTTTTGGGTTGTTCAAGCTCGTGTGGGAGGTTGTTTTAAGTTTTTTATGTTCTGTAAAATGCTCCCTCACATTTTGATATCAACCCTAGGTGATTTCAAGTCTTCTAAAGTGATTCTAGTGCCGAAAAACCTAATTGATTTCTAGCTTCGCTTCCTTGTTCTTGTTGCAACATTGGAGGGATATTTCGTTGTCAGTTAAGGTCAAATTGGAGTTTTTCTTTCTTTTTAAAGGTAAGGAACCTATTACCCTACATGTATTTATGATTATCCAAGTTTCGGCTAAGTCGTTGAAGCTACAACTTGTCAAATATATATCGAAAGGCTTGTTAGTAATGTTGTTGGCTGGTGGACTGTTTTGGGAGGCTCAATATGACTATTATTGATGTTTTTTGGGCTGTTTGGTGATTTTTCTAACTTTTGGGAAGTCATATAAATAGGGGAGATGCTGTCCGTTCGTAAAATAGGTTACGGTTGATACATAATAGTTGCAACGCTTAAACGATAACGATAGTGTAATTTCTCTTATTGTAGACTAAGGAGTCGTGGCATTTTCAATACTTGAGGTTGGGTAGTATAAACAAGGGGTGAGGCTATTCCTTTCCTTCTTTTGCATGACTTCGATTGTGCATAATGTAATGAACGAGCTTCCAAAGATACTCCACTCTTAAAAGCTAGCACTACTTACATTGTTTCCCTTCTTAAGGAACGATTGAGGTTGATGCTACTGCTCTTATTCTTCGGTTAGAAATGTTGTCACTATTTCCTGATTCTTATAATATTCTTGATGAAGAGTTAGTCCTAATAACAAGTACAGAGGATACCGACCTTACGTCACTCTGAAAGCTTCAGAATGTGATTCCAATGAGTCCAGCACACATCATATTTATGTGTCTATTTTTACTCCACCAAGTCGCGCTATAGTCGACCGGGTACGGCACCTATTGTGCAACCACTGATAAGTTGGGTTTTACCGAGCCCCACGTGGCCGGGTACGTTTTTACTGAGCCTATTAGGTCTGGGTACGATATGATGATGATGATGCCCATAGTGGCGTATGTTTTAAAAGTTTATCAATATATATACATATATATATATATGTATCAGGCATTTCATGTTAGTAGCCCTCAGAGGCACCCAGATGTTGAAGGTTGTATATTCTCTATCCCTGTTTATATTACTATTCTTACTTATGCTTTCCTGCGTTACGTACTCAGTACTTTATTCGTACTGACGTCCTTTTTATTTGTGGACGCTGCATGCCATGCTGCACGTCCGGATGGACAGGTAGGCGAAGCTCCCCCGCCATAGTAGCATGCCTAGATTAGCGGTTACTGGTGAGATCCCTTCTCCGGACTTGTCATGATCTTGGTATGCTTTTTGCTATAGACATTGTGGATATGTCGGGGCTATGTTCCTGCAATGTTGCAGCACTTGTGTTCCTTTAGAGGCTCATTGACTTGTATCGACTCATGTATAGTTTGGATTGCCTTGTCGAATGATTTTTGTTGTATAGTCTCTCATGACAGCTTGTCAGCTTGTACCTCATTCATAGCTTCATGATAGCCTTGTCGGCCTATGAAATATATGTTCATGCCATTATCTGTCAATGTTGGTTGTTTAGGATTCATGTCTACCATTTATATTGATCTCGTCGGCCCTTATAGATAATAAGAAATGTTAGATAAAATGTGCGTTGGTACTCGGCAGGTATGGCCCGGGTGCCCGTCATGGCCCTCTAGTTTGGGTCGTGACAAACTTGGTATCAGAGCAAGTCTGTCCTAAGGGTTGTCTATGACCCGTGTCTAGTAAAGTCTTGATTATAAATGTGTAGCGCACCACATTTATTATCAGGAGGGTACATGACGTTTAGGGTTATTACCGTCTTCCTTAATCTAGATCGTGCATAGAGTTGAGTCGTAAGTGTTCGTCTCTATTATTCTCCATGTTTTCTTTTAGCGATGCCTTCGACTAGGAAGCACGCGATTAGTAGACGGCTTGGTACAGCTGTGGGAGAGGGTACCGATTGGGTGCCTCCAGCCAGAGCAGGACAAAGTGAGCCTCTGAGTTAGGTGCCATCTCATACATCATCTACTCTTCCTCCAGAGGATATTAGGAGGCACTCAGCACCTCTAGTTCCTCCGACTGGCACTATAGACCAGGATATGCAGCGTGCGGTATAGTTGTTGGCTAGCTTGGTAGCTGCTCAGGCTCGGAGGTAGAATACTGGTGCTGCTGATAAACTGGTTAGTGCGATAGTTCGTGATTTTATTAATCTATACCCTCTAGTGTTTACCGTATCAGACCACAAGGAGGACCCGTAAACTTTTTGTTGATCGGGTTCATCGTACATTACAGGTTATGCATGCTAGTGATACGGGAGGTAGTAGAGTTGGCTTCTTATCGGTTACAGGGCTTAGCAGTTTTCTGGTATGATAGTTGGGAGAGATCCAGGGGTTCGAACGCTCTTCCATCTGTGTGGACGAAATTTTCTTAGGCTTTTCTTCGTCATTACTTGCCATTTGAGATATGACGAGCTAGAGCTGATTAGTTCTTGAACCCTCGACAGGGTAATATGATTGTGCGAGAGTAGAGTATGTAGTTTGATTCATTAGCAACGTATGCTCCCCATATGGTGGCCGAGATGAGTGACAGGGTTCATTTGTTCGTGAACGGGTTGGGACCACATCTGATAAATGAGTGCACAACAGCCTCCTTGGTAGAGGGCATGGATATTTCCCGTATTCAGGCTTATGCCGAGACAGTAGAGGATCGTAAGTGCCAGCAAAGGGCAGACAGGGAACAGGATAGGGGCCAGCATAAGAAGGCGAGATTTGCAGGGTATTCTAGTGACTTTAGAAGTAGTATCAGGCCCCAGTCTTCAAGGAGTTTGGCGCCACCTGTAACTAGTGCTCCTCCACAGTTTCAAAGGCCTCGGTATGATCGATTTACCTATTCTGGTTCAGGTCAGAGTTCGCGGGCATCGGGCTCACAATATCATATGGATACTAGTCAGATGAGACCCCCAACACCTGATTGTGATCAGTGCAGCAAGGCCCACTTTGGACAGTGCTATCGGGGTTCCGATGCGTGCTATTCTTGTGGACAGCCTGGCCATATGATGCGGGATAGTTCTAACTGAAGAGGTGGTGGTATGGCTCAGCCGACTAGATCTGTGTCTGGTTCTTCCTCATCAGTTCGACCTGCAGCATGGTCTTTTAGTAGTCGACAGGTTGTGGTAGAGGTAGAGGTGCAGTGCCGAGTTCGAGTGGTACTCAAAATCAAATATATTCTCTAGTAGGTCGACAAGATCTCGAGTCATCTCCGGATGTTGTTATAGGTATATTGTCTATGTTCTCTTATGATGTATATGCATTGATTGATCCGGGATCTACATTATCATATGTTACACTCTTTGTGGCTAAGAAGTTTGGCGCCAAACCTGAATTAATAAGTAAACCACTTGCGGTATCTACTCTGATAGAAGAATCTCTGATTGCTAGAAGGGTATTTAGAGGTACAACAGTGATGATTTGTAATCGTCAAACCTCGGCAAATTTATTTGAGTTAGAAATGGTTGATTTCGATGTGATAATAAGAATGGACTGGTTGGCCTCATGCTATGCAAATGTTGATTATCGTACGAAGATGGTTAGGTTTAGTTTCCTGGTGAACCTGTCATCGGATGGAAGGGGAACATTGCTACGCCGAAAGGTAGGTTTATTTCCTATCATAAGGCAAGGAAGATGATCTCAAAAGGTTATATTTATCATCTCGTTCGCATTAGGGATGCGGAGGCAAAGCCGCCTATTCTACAATCAATCCTCGTGGTCAATGAATTTCCAGATGATTTCCCAGATGAACTCCCAGGTCTTCCTCCTGAAAAGGAGATTGAGTTTAGCATTGATGTGTTGCCTGACACTCAATCGATCTCTATCCCTCCATACAGGATGGCCCCAGTAGAGTTGCGAGAGTTGAAGGCTCAGTTGAAGGACTTGCTGGATAAGGGCTTCATTAGGCCTAGAACTTCACCTTGGGGTGTGCCAGTCTTGTCCATGTGGAAGAAAGACGGGTTGTTAAGGATGTGTGTTGATTATCGACAGTTGAATAAGTTTACTATAAAGAACAAATATCCACTTCCAAGGATTGACGACTTGCTTAACCAACTCCAAGGTGCCAAGTATTTCTCCAAGAGTGACTTATGTTTAGGGTATCATCAGGTGAGGTTAAGGAGAAGGATATTCCAAAGACGGCCTTCCGGACAAGATATGGGCACTTTGAGTTCTTGGTGATGTCGTTCGGGATAACAATAGCCCAGCAGCTTTTATGAATCTCATGAATAGTGTATTCAGGCCCTATCTTGATGTGTTCGTTATCGTATTCATTGATGACATTCTAGTGTATTCTCGTTTAGAGGCGGAGCATACAGGCCACTTGCGGATAGTATTACAGACCCTTCAGGATTGTAAATAATATGCTAAGCTCTCCAAATGTGAATTCTAGCTAAACTCAGTATCATTCCTTGGCCAGTTGATATCTGACGAGGGTATTAGTGTCGACGCTCAGAAGGTCGATGCAGTGAAGAATTGTCCAAGACCTATAACTCCGTTAGAAGTTTGCAGCTTCCTTGGGCTAGCAGGATATTATAGGCGGCTTGTTGAAGGGTATGTCAGCACCATTGACTAAGTTAACAGAGAAACTACCAAGTTCCAGTGGTCTGACGCTTGTGAATGTAGTTTTCAAGAGCTAAAGAATCGATTGACATCTGCACCTGTGCTCACTATCCCACAAGGAATAGAAGGTTATGTGGTATATTGTGATGCCTCGGGTATAGGTTTGGGGTGCGCATTTATGCATCGTGGAAAGGTGATTGCTTATGCATCAAGACAATTGAAAAAGCATGAAAATAATTACCTGACTCATGATTTGGAATTGGCTACAGTAATATATGCTTTGAAGATATGGCGGCACTACTTATACGGTGTCCATGTTGACATCTACACAGATCACAAAAGTTTACAATGCATCTTCAAGCAGAAGGAGTTGAATATCAGACAACGTACGTGGCTTGAATTACTGAAAGATTACGATGTCGAGATATTGTACCATCCCGATAAAGCCAATGTTGTGGCAGACACTCTCAGTCGTCAGTCAATGGGAAGCTTAGTACACATTGAGGCAGGTAGACAGGGGTTGACTAAAGAGCTTCATTAGCTAGCCAATATGAGAATCAGATTGTTAGACTCTGATGGCCGAGGTGTTACTGTACAGAATACATCAGAATCATCTTTGGTAGCAAGGTAGAAGCACGACAATATGAAGATCCTACCTTATTACGATTGAGACAGAGCATTCAGCAGTGTAAAATTACGGCTTTCGAGATCGGATGAGATGGGGCACTAAGATACCAGGGCCGATTATGTGTGCCTAATGTGGCAGGGTTGCGAGAGAAGATTATGATTGAGATTCATCAGTCCCGATATTCCATCAATCCCAGCTAGACAAAGATATATCATGACATTAAGGAGCAGTATTGGTGGGATAACATGAATAAGTCTATTGCAGGATTTGCAGCCCAGTGCCCTAATCGTCAACAAGTAAAGATCGAGCATCAAAAACCCAGTGGATTGATTTAGAATATAGAGATTCTGTCTTAGAAATATGAGGTGATTAATATGGACTTCATATTTGGATTACCTCGCTCTTATCATAAGTTTGACTCTATCTGGGTGATAGTTGATCGACTTACAAAAAATGCCTATTTTCTGCCAGTTAAGACAACTTACACAGCTGAAGATTATGTGAAGTTGTATATCAAGGAGATTGTTAGGCTTCATGGTGTGACGAATTGGACAAGTTCCATATGATTAAGAAATTCTATCCGAATGGGAATTTGTCCACCCGGTATTCCATGTATCTATGTTGAGGAAATGTATTGGAGACCTTCTCGCGTCATCCCTGTCAAAGATGTAGAAGTTACAAAGGACCTATCGTATAAAGAAATGCCAGTAGCTATATTAGATCGACAAGTCGGCAAGCTGCGAACAAAAGATGTAGCTTCCGTTAAAGTATTGTGGAGGAACAATAAAACGGAATAAATGACATGGGAAGCAGAAGATGTGATGAAGTCTAAATACCCTTGCCTGTTACTGATTGAAGATAACATGGATGTCAAGGTAACGCAGAACATATTAGAAGGTGAAGCGTCTCTATAAGGTAAGCAATAACTTGAGAATACTCTTTCTTAATACAAAATAGTGATATGCAGATAATGTACATTTCTATAATGCTTTATATAGCCGTGTAAGGCCATAGGTTGGGTTTAACTGCTTGCGAGTTTGGCTAGTGTCTATTCTATAGGGGATACTTGGCTAGAAATTTCTGTCGGAATCCACGATGAGTTAAACCCCCGTAAACACTTACATTCGAGCATGAATGTTCCTAAGGGGTGGAGGGTGTTATAACCTATATTTGCATACGTTAGATAACACCTTAAGTTAGTTTACGTATGTCCGAGAAGAGATTATCTTTGAGATGATAAAAATTTAATCCCATTGGTCTTAAATGATACATGGGTGTATAAGAATGGTAAACAAGTCTTAGAAGTTAAATGAATCAAGGATGTTGTAACTCGTACTTTCGGGTAAATCTAGAGGTGATTAATATTACCAGGAGGTCTCGTTTTAAGTCATTTGAATCATATAATATCCGTTTCATAAGTCTTGAAGTCAAACGAGTTGTGAAACAAAAGTCGACAAAAGTTGTTGCAACTTACGGTCATAATTTTACTTAAACTCTAGGTCAAATGTTATTACACTTTTCTCCCAATTTACTTTGAATTGGGGGGGGTGATCTACCCGCAAAATTGAAGATCAATGAGTATAGTTTCCAACACATTAAACCGTTTGTCAGTACGATCTCAGGGTTGAGAGATATTCCCATTTTCGCATGACTGCGCCAAGCAGTTCTCTGTGGGGCCCACATAGACGGTTAGGATATATGGATAAATATAACACGCCTCAACCCCGTTTTAAGTCATTAGTTTTCAGTATATTCAGACCTTAGAACCCTAAGAACACTCTCTCAAGGTTCTCTCATGATCCAAGACCAAAACAAAGGGCAAACAACACAAATCAACTGTTGGGAATCCCGTGGCACTAGTAAGTTTCTTGTTCTTCTTGTTGTTGTTGATTTTTGTGTTGTTCCAGCTCGTGTGGGAGGTTGTTTTAAGTTTTTTATGTTCTATAAAATGCTCCCTCAAGTTTTGATATCAGTCCTAGGTGATTTCAAGTCTTCTAAAGTGATTCTAGTGCCGAAAAACCTAATTGATTTCTAGCTTCACTTCCTTGTTCTTGTTGCAACATTGGAGGGATATTTCGTTGTCAATTAAGGTCAAATTGGAGTTTTTCTTTCTTTTTAAAGGTAAGAAACCTCTTACCCTACATGTATTTAAGATTATCCAAGTTTCGGCTAAGTCGTTGAAGCTACAACTTGTCAAATATATATCGAAAGGCTTGTTAAAACGGGGTTGAGGCGTGTTATATTTATCCATATGTTTTAACCGCCTATGTGGGCCCCGCAGAGAACTGCTTGGCGCAGTCATGCGAAAACGGGCCAACTCTGAGATTGTATCGACAAACGGTTTAATGTGTTAGAAACTATACTCATTGATCTTCAATTTTGTGGGTATATCACCCCCTCCCCCCCAATTCAAAGTAAATTGGGAGAAAAGTGTAATAACATTTGACCTAAAGTTTAAGTAAAATTATGACCGTAAGTTGCAACAACTTTTGTCGACTTTTATTTCATAACTCGTTTGACTTCAAGACTTATGAAACAGATATTATATGATTCAAATGCCTTAAAACCAGACCTCTTGGTAATATTAATAACCTCTAGATCTACCCAAAAGTACGAGTTACAACATCCTTGATTCATTTAACTTCTAAGACTTTTTTACCATTCATATACGCCCTTGTATCATTTAAGACCAATGAGATTAAATTTTTATCATCTCAAAGATAATCTCTTCTCGGACCTACATAAACTAACTTATGGTGTTATCTAACGTATGCAAATATAGGTTGTAACACCCTCCACCCCTTAGGAACATTCATGCTCGAATGTAAGTGTTTCCGAGGGTCTAACGCATCGTGGATTCCGACGGAAATTTCTAGCCAAGTTTCCCCTATAGAATAGACACTAGCCAAACTTGCAAGCAGTTAAACCCAACCTATGACCTTACAAGGCTATACAAAGCATTATAGATATGTACATTATCTGCATATCACCATTTTGTATTAAGAAAGAGTATTCTCAAGTTATTGCTTACCTCATAGAGACGCTTCACCTTCTAATGCATCTCGTGTTACCCCGATATCCTCGTTCTCTTCAATCAGGAACAGGAAGGGTATTTGACAGGTTTAGGTTACTTCGACAATTTCCATGCTTTAATTGAATTGTCACATCATGTTCTAAATTCTCATAGTCAATCTACTCTTACTTGTATTGGTCTATCCTTACATGCCTTAAATGACCTTGTAAGCACTTGTTCCACATCTTAATTGATATTTTGCTCTTATACTTTAGTTGAACTTGTTGCCTCTTTCGTTGTTGCATGTTATCTCTTCCATTGTTGGTTTCAATTATTTGAGGTTATTTTTACGTGCTATCTCTTTCATTGTTGATTATTATTATTTGAAGTCATTGTTACATGTTATCTTTTTCATTGTTGATTATCCTTATTTGAAGTTATCGGTATGTGTTACTCTTCCAATGTGAGTTGTTCCTATATAGTATCGTGGTTAGACATTATCTTTCTCATTGTTGAGTCATTGGTGTTGAAGTTGTGAAAGCCGTTATCACATTGAGGCGAAGCGTTAATTATTGAGATACTTTCTTGTTGTGAAATTTACATTTATTGTTGTTGTAAATATATATGCACACATTGTAGTTGAGCCATAGGCTATTATTGTGGAAATATTGATATTGTTGATAATTGCCAAGTTGTGACGTATGGGCACCTGCGGTGCGAGTTGTTATTGTGATGTGATATTGATGTGTATGCATCGATATAAGGATAGGGGTTAATGTGCATGCGCCGGCATAAGATGGGACTTATGCCCGTGTTGCTTGTAAGAGAATTACTTGATGCGACGCGGTGTCATAAGGTGGGTTAACATGTGTGTAGCTATTTCGGGAAAATGTTTTCAAAACTATCTATATGCAAGGATCACACGTCGGAATAAGGAAAGATTGTGATAGAAATTGATAAATGTGAATACGAGGTGGTACCTTGGATTTGATTCTTGTTATATACAAGGCGGTACCTCGATTGAGATTCTTGTTTTATATGGGGCGGTACCTCGATTTTGGTTCTTGTTGTAAACGAGATGGTACCTCTGTTGTGATTCTTGCTGTGTACGAGGCAGTACCTCGTCCGTGATTCTTGTTGCTTATTTCATGTTATAAAGGGTTATTGGTGAAGTACTCCTTGTTGCTTTTATTCTTCCTTGTCTTATGATTTTGGATAGGTATTTGACTTTGGTGGTTCCCTTTATTTTCTTCCATTATGTTATCTCTATGCTTACATACTCCAGTATTAGTTTGTGTTATTAATTTGTTTCTTATCAATTATTTCTCCGCCTTCCATTGCTTGTCGTTATTATGTTTTCATACTATTTGTTATGTCCTATTAGGTATTTTGACCTGCCCGCATCACTACTCTTTCAAGGTTAGGCTTGATACTTAACTAGTTACCGTTGTGGTGTACTCATACTGCAATTCTGCACATCTTTTTTTTGCAGATCAAGGTACGTCTGCCCGTGCCGGACGCTAGAGGTTGATTGAGTAGTTGCCTTTGGAGATTTCAAGGTATACCTGCTCGACGTCTGCAGGCCTCAGAGTCCCCTTCTATTTTAGTCATTCTACTATTTACTTCTTGTTTCAAACATTATTTATATCGAGATTGTGAGTATTTTCTTGTAGAGCTTATAACTCCGTTCCACCAGGTTTTGGGGAGAGTGTTGGATATTGTACCGTCGAGTTTCTTATTATAGTATGAAGGTTTTATTTGAAGTTTTAGTAGTATTTCCTCTATTTCTCTACGCACGTTAGGCTTACCTAGTCGTGGAGACTATGTTCCATCACGACATCCTCCAGGGGAAAATTGGGGTCATGACAAGTTGGTATCAGAGCTATAGGTTCATAAGTGTTACGAGTCATAAGCAGGTTTAATAGCGTCTTGCGAATCAACGTGGAGATGTTTGTACTTATCTTCAAGAGGCTATAATATTGTTAGGAAAACTCCGCTTCTTTGATTATGTATCCTGCGAATTAGTTGACTTCGAAAAACTATATCTGACTTACTATTCTCTCACATATGGTGAGTAGACGCACTACTGGATCTGACGATCAGACACTCGTACACCCAGCTAAAGCTGCGAGAGGCTGGGACCGGGACAAAGGCCGAGGAGGGTCATGTGGTGCAGCTAGAGCACCCGCCCGAGCTGCGACAGAGGAGCCACCTATAGCTCTAGTTGGAGGGAAGGCACCCAATGCGCTTGTTGCCACCCTGCACTTCAAGAGACCCTCGCACAGTTCTTGAGCATGTTTGGTAATTTAGCTTAGGCAAGATTGATTCCACCTGCACCAGACACATCTTAGGCTAGGATAGGAGCTCAAACTCCCGCGGCCCGTACTCTAGAGCAGCAGGTCATCATTGATCATGCCCTATAGGTTATGCCAGCACAACCTCTTGTTCTAGTTCATAAGGCAGGGGCATATGAATAGGAGCAACTTAGACTTGAGAGGTTGAAGAAGTATCATCCTCCTACTTACAGTGGTTTAGCTTCAGAGGAAGCACATGGCTTTCTAGAGAAGTGCCACCATATTCTCTGCACCGTAGGTAATGTGGAGGAGTGTTTTTTAGGAGGGTAGCCCAGCCGATGCAGCTTCACTCACATGGACTAAGTTTTCTGAGATGTTCTTGAGAGAGTTTGTTCCTCAGACCCTTAAGGATGCATGGCGTGCGGAGTTTGATCTGCTGTGCTAGGGTACTATGACAGTGTTAGAGTATGATGTCCAATTCAGTGATTTATCCAGACATGCGCCTACTTTGGCTTCTACAGTTAGAGAGCGAGTCCGTCGATTTATTGGGGGCCTCAACTATGGTATTGATTCAGCATGGCTCGAGCGTTGGAGACAAATACCCCATATCAGCAGGTGGTAGAGATCGCACGGAGGTTGGAGGGTATGCGGGGCCGTGAGATACAGGACAGGGAGGAGAAAAGGCCTCGAGGTACTAGAGGATTTAGTCGTGGCCACGCTGAAGCTACAGCCCGTCATGGTAGAGGCTATGTGAGCCGTCCAGTTCACTCAGCACTTCCAGCTCTAGTGGTGCTCCAATTATTCCAAGATCTCAGGTTACACACTTTGCTCAATCACTTTCTAGTCCACTTCCTACACGGGGTGCCTTCAGCGGTCAGTCAGCCGACCAGACCTGAGCCAGTCCCAGCAGCCACGCCCACATAGAACTTGCTTTGAGTGTTGTAACACCTGTCATATGGTTAAAGGTTGCGCCAGGCTTGGAGGGGTGCACCTCCACAGACTACTCTGGCTCCACGGATTCAGTCAACCCTACAGGCTTCAGAGGCCATGCCCCAGCTGCCGCTCCACCCACACAGCCATCTAGGGGTGGGGGACGGGCGGGTAGAGGACGCCTTAGAGGGGAGACCAGGCCTGATTCAATGCTTTTCCGGGTAGGACAAATTAAGTCTCTTCATATGCAATAATCATAGGTATGGTTCTGGTTTGTCATAGAGATCCATTAGTCTTATTTGATCTGCGATCCACTTATTCATATGTGTTATCATACATTGGTCCATAGTTTGATATATCTCGTGGTTCTTTGAGTTCTCCTTTTTATGTGACCATGCCTGTGGGAGTCTATTGCTGTGGACCATATGTATTTATCGTGTTTAGTTGTCATTGGTGGTTTTGAGACCAGAGTTGATCTATTGTCACTTTGTATTAGACTTTAATGTTATCTTGGGCTTGGACTGGTTGTCGACCTATGATGTTATTTTTGCTTGTCACGCCAAGATTGTGACGTTGGCTATGTCAGGTTAGCCACGGTTAGAGTGGAGGGGTGCATTGGATTATAGTCCTAGTAGCAGGATTGTGTCATTTCTAAAGGCTCATTTGATGGTTGAGAAGGGGTGTGATGCATATCTTGCCTTTGTGAGAGATGTCAGCGCTGATACTCCCACCATTGAGTCAGCTCTGGTAGTGAGATACTTCCCAGATGTGTTTCCAGTAGATCTTTCGGGCATGCCACCCGACAGGGATATCGATTTTGGTATAGACTAGTTGTCGGGCACTCTGTCCGTTTATATTCCACCATATCGTATGGCCCCGATGGAGTTTAAGGAGTTAAAAGTAGTTTCTTGACAAGGGTTTCATTTGGCCTACTGTGTCATCGTGGGGTGCTCTGATCTTATTTGTGAAGAAGAAGTATGGTTATGTGCACGTATGTATTGATTATCGGTAATTGAACAATGTTATAGTGGAAAACGTGTGTCCACTGCCACGCATTGATAACTTATTTGATCAGCTATAGGGTGACAGAGTGTTCTCAAAGATTGATTTGCGGTCAGGTCATCATCAGCTAATGATTCAGGATCCAGCTATTTCGAGGACTTCCTCCGGGACTCGGTATGGTCACTACGAGTTCCTTGGGATGTCATTTTGGGTGGCCAATGCTCCAGCACCATTTATGCACCTAATGAACAGTGTATTCCAACCATAACTTGATTTATTTGTCATTGTGTTTATCGACAATATCATGGTGTAGTCCCGTAGTCGGAAGACCATGAGCTGCATCTGAGGGTCGTGCTCCACACCTTGAGAGAAAAGAAGTTGTATGCAAAATTCTCAATGTGTGAATTTCGGCTTGATTTGGTGGCGTTTTTGGGTCATGTGGTATCGAGTGATGGGATCAAGGTAGATGCGAACAATATTAAAGCAGTTCAGAGTTTTCCTAGACCGTCTTCAGCTACCGAGATTCGGAGTTTCCTTTGTTTGGCGAAGTATTATCGCCGTTTCGTAGAGGGTTGCTCATCCATTGCCGCACCTATTACCAGACTGACCAAGAACGGTGCTCCTTTCAGATGGTCCGAGGAGTGTTAGGCGAGCTTTCAAAAGCTCAAGACTGCTTTGACTATAGTCCCCAATGTTGGTGGTGCCCACCAGTTCGGAATTTTACACGCTGTATTGTGATACATCACGTGTTGGCCTTGGTGCTGCATTGATGCTAGACGGTAGGTTGATTGCCTACGTATCTCGGCAATTGAAGACCGATGAGAAGAATTATCCGGTCCACGACTTGGAATTGCCATCTATTGTTCATGCATTGAACTTTTGGTCACACTATTTGTATGGTGTCCCTTGTGAGATCTTTACTGATTACTGGAGTCTACAATATATGTTCAAACGAAAATATCTTAACTTGCAACAGCAAATATGGCTAAAGTTGCTTAAAGACTATGATATCACTATTCTATATCATCTTGGGAAGACCAATGTGGTGGTCGATGCCTTGAGTCAAAAGGCAAAGAGTTTGGGCAGTTTAGCATAGTTACGGACAATAGAAAGGCCACAAGTCATAGATGTTCAGGCCATGGCTAACCAGTTTGTTAGACTGGATGTTTCGGAGCCCAGTTAGTTCTTGCTTGTGTGGTTTCTCGGTCTTCTTTATATGATTGCATGAGACAACATCAGTATGACGACCCCCATTTTACTTGTCCTTATGGACACGGTATAGCGCAACGATGCCAAGGAGGTTTCTATTGGTGATGACGTTGAGTTGTGGATTCAGGGCTGGTTATGTGTGCCCAATGTGGATGGGTTACATGACGTGATCCTTGAGGAGGCCCACGGTTTGTGATACTCTATTCATCTGGTGCCGCTAAGATGTATCAGGATTTAAGGCAGAACTATTGGTGGAGGAGAATGAAAAAAAGACATAGTGAAGTATGTAGCTCGGTGCCTAAATTGTGAGCAGTTGAAGTATGAGCATCAGTGGCCAGGCAATTTGCTTCATAGACTTGAGGTTCACAAGTGGAAATGGGAGTGCGTTATCATGTACTTCGTTGTTGGGCTCCCACGAACTTAGAAGAAACTTGACGTGGTATTTGTGATTGTGGACAGGTTGACCAAGTCGACTCATTTTATTTTGGTAGTGCCGACCTGTTCTTCAGAGCAGCTGGCTTAGATCTATATCCACGAGATTATCCGAGTTCATGGCGTGCCGGTATCTATTATCTCTGATCGAGGCACACAGTTCACATCGCATTTCTTGAGAGCTCTGCAGCATGAGTTAGGTGCAAAAGTTGAGTTGAACACAACATTTCTCCGTTAGATGGACGGACAGTCCGAACGCACCATTCAGATATTGGAGGATAGGCTTCGTGCATGATTTATGGATTTCGAGTGTTCTTGAGATAGATTCTTGCCGCTTGCGTATAACAACATCTATTAATTGAGTATTCGGATGGCTCCTTTTGAGGCCTTATATGGGAGACAGTGTCGTTCTCAGTTGGTTGGTTTGAGCTGGGAGAGGCTAAGCTATTGGGCACAGATTTGATTCGGGATGACTTGGAATAGGTCAAGTTGATTCAGGATCGGCTTCGTACAGTCCAGTTTAGACCGAAAAGTTATGCTGACTGGAAGGTTTGTGATGTAGCATTTATGGTTGGAGAGCGGGTTCTCCTCCGGGTTTCACCTATGAAGGGTTTGATGAGGTTCTGGAAGAAGGGCAAGTTGAGCCCTATGTATATTGGACCTTTTGAGATCCTTGAGGGGATTGATGAGGTGGCCTACAAGCTTGCATTGCTGCCTAGTTTATCTGTGGTTCATCCGGTGTTCCATGATTCTATGCTCCGGTAGTATTATGGCAATCTGTATCACGTTTTAGACTTCAGCGCAGTCCAATTTGACAAGGACTTGACTAAATTGAGGAGCCAGTGGCTATCTTGGACAGACAGGTCCGGAAGCTAAGATAAAAGAACATTGCTTCAGTGAAGGTTCAATGGAGGGGTCATACGATCGAGGAGGCAAACTGGGAGACCGAGCATGTCATGCGGAATTGTTATCCTCATCTATTCATACCTTCAGGTTTTTCCTTATGCACCTTCGAGGACAAACGTTTGTTTTAAGAGGGAACGAATGTAACGACGCGGCTGGTCGTTTTGTGTAATTGCACCCTGTTTCCCCTTTTGATGCTTCACAAATGTGTGTTTATGGTTTTATCACTTACTCGGTTTATAAGTTTCGTTCCTGAAAGATTTCAGGTTGATTTGGACCCTTTGATTCTTTTCTTAGAAGACTAATTTTAGTTTTGGGTGTATGCCGGGAATTGAATTCGAAAGCCTGTAGATTCATTTATGTTGTTTTGCGAAATTTAGCAATTTGAAGTTGAGAGGTTTGACCATAGGTTGACTTTTAGCTATCGAGTTCAAAATTTGATTTTAGGACATGGAATAGGTCCATTATGTTATTTAGAACTTTTCTACAAAATTCGGTATCGTTTGGAGTTGATTTGATATGATTCAGAGGTTTAGTTGTAATTCAAGAGATTCTTGAATTTTACTTTGAAATTCAAGTGTTTTAGTGTTTGATTCGTAGTTCTATATGTTGTTTTTGTGTTTCTAGGTGCGATCGATTTCGTATGATGTTTTCGACTTGTGTGGATATTTGGTTTGGAGCCCTGAGCGCTCAGATAAGTTTCGGACATGTTTTGGAAGGTTTTGGATTGAAAATCTAAAACTAGTGTACTGGTGCCTCTGGTGTCGCATTTGCGAACACCGGGGTTGCAATTGCGACCTTAGCAGGGAATCACAGCTTTCATAATTATGATGCCCGGGTCATATTTGCGATGTTGACTTGGGGCTGGGCCAGGTTCGCATTCGCGATAATTTTGTCGCTTTTGCGAGGGGAGCAGGGTTCGCATTTGCGAGAAATTACCCCAAGCATGTCAGTGCTGCAATTGCAAGCTTCTCTTCGCAATTGCAAATCCATGTCGCAATTGAAACATCTGAAACTGAACATAAGGTTGGAAAAGTCCGGATTCCACCTAATTTCTCACATTTTAAAATCATAGACTCGGTTGGAGGCGATTTGGAGAGGATTTTCATCTACAAACATTGGGTAAGTGATTCTAATCTATTTCCAACCATAATTCGTCAATATATCTTACATATTAACATCAATATCATGTGAATCAAAGTGAAAATTTGTGAAAGTTTTTAAAGTTTTTGAAAAATAAGAATTTGAGCTTTGAGAGCCGATTTGGACTCGGATTTTGAAACTAATCATATATATGGACTCGTGGGGTTATGGGTAGTCGGAATCTAACTCCGGACCCGGGTTTTGACCTGGCAGGCCTATAGTTGGCTTTTGTGGACTTTTCGAGAAAACTGTAAAGATCATAGCTTTATCTATTGTAATTGATTTTTCTTGCATTGTTTGATGATATTAAGTCGATATTTTTTTTATTTGAGACCTGTGGAGGCAAATTTTTGGGGGAAAGCTATTTTCGAAGGTTGAATTTGAGTAGTTAAGTATCTTGCCTTACTTTGTGCAGAGGAACTACCCCTTAGGATTAGGATTGATCGTGTCATTCGTGATATGTGAAAGCCGTGTATGTAAGGTGACGAATGGCTACACGGTTATATGTGGTATTTGACCTGTTAAGGCTACTTAGACCCTTTCCATGCTTTAATTGAATTGTTATATTATGTTATAAATTCTCATAGTTAATCTAATCTCACTTGTTTTGGCCTATCCTTACATGCCTTAAATGACTTTGTGAACACATTCCACATCTTACTTGATATTTTTCTCTTAAGCTTTAGTTGAACTTGTTGACTCTTTCATTGTTACATGTTATATCTTCCATTTTTGATTTCCATTATTTGAAGTCATCGTTATATGTTGTCTCTTCCATTGTTGATTTATCATTATTTTAGATTATTCTTACATGTTATCTATTTCATTGTTGATTATTATTATTTGAAATCATTGTTACATGTTATCTCTTTCATTGTTGATTATCCTTACTTGAAGTCATCGGTATATGTTATCTCTTTCATTGTGAGTTATTCTTATCTAGTATTGTGGTTACACATCATCTTTCTCATTGTTGAGTTATTGGTGTTGAAGTTGTGAAAGTCGTTATCACATTGAGGCGAAGTGTTACTTATTGAGATATTTGTCCTTTTGAGAAATTTACATTCATTATTATTGTTGATATTCTTGTATACATTGTGGTTGAGCCACGGGCTATTATTGTGGAAACATTGATATTGTTGATCATTGGCAGGTTATGATGTATGGGCACTTATTGTGCGAGTTGTTATTGTGATATGATATTGATGCGCATGCAGCAGTATAAGGATACAAGTTAATATGAATGCATGGCATAAGGTGGGACTTATGTGCGTATTGCCTGTAAAGAAATTACTTGAAGCCATGCGGCGTTATAAGGTGGGATAAAGTGCGTGTAGCTATTTTGGGAACTTATTTTCAAAAGTATCTACATGTAAGCTCGCACGAAGGTATAAGGAAATATTGTGGTTCTAATTGAGAAATGTAAATACCAGGCGGTACCTTCGTTGTGATTCTTGTTGTATCCGAGGTGGTACTTCGGTTATGATTCTTGTTGTATAAGAGGCGGTACCTTAGTTGTGATTCTTGTTGTATACGAGGCTGTACCTCGGTTGTGATTCTTGTTATATACGAGGCTGTACCTCGATTGTGATTCTTGTTGTGTACGAGGCGGTACATCGTCCTTGATTCTTGTTAGTTATCTCATGTTGTAAAGAGTTATTGGTGAAATACTCCTGTTTGTTTTTATTCTTCCTTGTCTTATCAGTTTGAATCCGTGTTTGGCTTTGGTGGTTCCCTTTAATTGCTTCAATTATGTTATCCCTATTCTTACAAATTTTGGTATTAGTTTGTGTTGTTAACTGTCCCGACCATAATTTCTCTCCGTAGGATGTCGTGATAGAAACTAGTATCTATGACTAGGTAATCTTATCATTTGATAATAACTGAACAGCTATAATTAACAAAATACTGTTAACCGGTTTGATAAACTCATATAAACTTCCAAAAAGAAAATAGAATCTCAACCATAAACTCCCCAACAATGGTGGAATAGAGTCATAAGCTCTACAGAGTAAGCTAATGCATCTAGTACATGTCCTTAGTGAAGTCTCCAAGGCAGCAACTCAAATCAACTCTAGCGTCCGACACGGGCAGACGTACCTGGATCTGCACAAAAATTGTGCAGAAGCATAATATGAGTACACCACAGCGGTACCAAGTAAGTATGAAGCCTAACTTTGGTAGAGTAGTGATGAGGTCAGGTCATGACACTTACTAGGATGTAAATCAACCCGGGGCCCGCCCGGTCAATCTAAGATCTTCACACTGTTTCTTATGTCCTAGTAGGTTTCTTGACCTGGCCTCTTCACTACTCAACTGAGGTTAGGCTTGATATTTACTGGGTACCATTGTGTTGTACTCATGCTACGCTTCTATACATCTTTTTGTGCAGATCCAGGTACGTCTGCCTGTGCCGGACGCTAGAGGTTGATTGAGTAGCTGCCTTTGGAGACTTCAAGGTATACCTTCTCGATGTCAGCAGGCCTCGGAGTCCCTTCTGTTTTAGAAATTCTACTATTTACTTCTTGCTTCAAACAGTATTGTTTATCGATATTATAAGTATTTTCTTGTAGAGCTTACGACTCCATTCCACAAGGTTTTTGGAAGAGTGTTGGCTTATGTACTTTTGATTTTATTATTATAGTGTGAATGTTTTCTTTGAAGTTTTAGTAGTATCTCTGCTATTACTCTTTGCATGTTAGGCTTACCTAGTCGTAGAGATAAGGTGCCATCACGACATCCTTCGAAAAACTGCGGTCGTGACATCACAAGATTCAAAGATTTTCTTTACTTTCTTGATAATAATTCGTAACTAGTAAAGCAAGACACATAAAATTAAATGATGTATAAAGTTTCAATTTTCCAAATTTTAGGTCAGTGACAGAATAACATTTCTTTTTACCTAATAATATGTTTGCATTTAGTGCAAGAATATACCTTTCTATTTTTCGGTCATATATGTGCGTTTGTAAGCACACGTAAAGTCAAAAGCGGTTACCACAACTGCATGTCTTTCTTTCAAATTATAAATCCGCCCTAAGAATAACTTTGGTATCCAATATCAATGTAATTAATTCTGGAAACTAGAAAATAAAGACTATCATAATTAAATCAAATTGTAATTTAAGTTTTATATATTATCGAAAAAATATCACATTTAAACCAAATTTTGATTTTAATTTTTAAAACAACAACAACAACAACAACAACAATAACATACCTAGTATATTTTCACATGTGGGGTTTGGAGAATGTAGTGTGTATGCAGGCCTTACCCCTACCTAGTGAATGTAGAGAGGTTGTTTCCAATAGTTCCTCGGCTCAGAAATATAGGGGGAGAAGAATAAGAATAAGAACAAGAAGAAGCAGAGGGAGAAAAGAAGAAGAAAAAGAAAGGAGAGGGGAGAAAAGAATAAGTAGTACCAAAACAGTAACAACAGGAGATTACGATAATTGAAACAAGCTAAACAAAATGATGTAATATAGATCTGAGAAATAAGAAAGAAGATGCATGCTGCTAGTACTATTGGTAAGAAAGGGCGAAACTCTCAACTACCTACTAACCTTCTACTCTAATCCTCGACCTCCAGGCACTCCTATCAAGGGTCATGTCCTTAGTGAGATGAAGTCGCGCCATGTCCTGCCTAATCACCTCCCCACAGCACTTCTTAGTTCTGCCTCGCCCACTTCTCAAACCCGCCATGGTCAACCTCTCACACCTCCTAACAGGAGTGTAAATGATTCTCTTCTTAACATGCCCGAATACGATGTGTGACATCCTCATCGATCTCCCTGTTACCCTATTTATTAAATCTGAGATACTTGAAACTACATCTTTTGGGGATGACTTGAGTATTGAGCTTTACATCCAAGTCTGCTTCAAGGGTCTCATCACTGGATTTGCACTCCAAGTACTCAGTTTTGGTCCTGCTCAACTTGAAATGTTTAGCCTCTAAGATTTGTCCCCAAACCTCCAATCTCGAATTAACCCTGCCTCGTGTACATCTATCAGCACTATATTATCTGCAAACAACATGCACCTTAGCTCCACCCATTGGATGTGCCGCGCCAGCACGTCCATCGTTAGGGAAAATATGAACGGGCTAAGAACCGATCCCTGGTGTAGCCCCATCATAACTAGACAGTGTACCAAGTCTCCTTCCATAGTCCTTACCCGAGTCTTAGCACCATGGTACATATCCTTGATCATCCTAGTGTACGTTACCGGGATGCTACTAACCTTCATAAAACCTCCCTCGGGACTTTATTGTATACTTTTTGAAGGTCAATGAACACCATATGCAAGTCCTTCTTACTCTCCCTATCCTGCTCCTCTAGTCTCCTCACCAAATGGATATCTTCTGTCGTTGAATACCCCGGCATGAATTTGAACAAATTTTCGGAAATAGACATGCTCCTTCTCACCCTGGATTCCACCACCTTCTCCCAAATCTTCATAGTGTGGTCAACAGCTTTTAACCCTTGTAGTTGTTATAATTTTTGATATCGCCCTTGTTTTTGTACAATATAACCATCGTACTCTACCTCCATTCTACGGACATCCTCTTTGTAACGATCTGGCCAGTTGTTTTGGGTATTTTAACCTCGCTCTCCTATTTAGTGCCTCCTTTATGTTATATTATGGTTATGTGATTTATCGGGCTGATTGGTTTTGGTTTCAGGTAAGTTCCGGAGTGAAATGGGACCCACAGTCCCTAAATTGGAGGTTTAAGTTGAAGGAGTTGACCATAGTTTGACTTCTATGTAGATGACTCCGTAATGGATTTTTGATGGTTCCAATAGCTCCGTATGGTTATTTTGGACTTGGGTCGTCCGGATGTCGATTTGGAGGTCAGTAGGTCGTTTCAGCGTGAATTGGCAAAAGTTGGAAAGTGGAAGGTTTGGAAGGTTGAAAAGTTTGATCGAGAGTTGACTTTGTTGATATAGGTCCATAATGTCGTTTATGACTTGTGGGCAAAATTTGAAGGTAATTGGAGTTGTTTTGGGTATGAATCGGCATTGGTTTTGGAATTCGGAAGTTCATAGTTCATGAGCTTGAACTTGGGTTGCAATTGGTAGAATCGATGTTGTTAGGTGTGATATGTGGCCTCGAGTAGGTCCGTTATGTGTCTTGGGACTTGTTAGCATTTTTCGGATAAAGTCCCGGGGGCCCTAGGTGTGATTCGGATCGAATCTAGAACAAATTGGACTTAACCTCACCGTTGAAGCTGGGCTATTCCGGTGCAATTTCACCCGTGCACTATTGGTCGCAAGTGCAGATTCAAAAATTTGAGGGCTTGATCGCAGTAGCAAATGGTGGCGTGCCCAGCTTGGACCGCAGATGCGGTCAAAGTCTCGCAGAAGAGAAGGAGGAAGCACAAAAGCGAAAGTGGCTAGCCAAGCCTATGGTCGCAGAAGCGAAGAGTTATCTGCAGGAGCGCACTCGCAGGTGCGAGATTTTAGCCACAAAAGTGGAATCCCCTGAGCTTAAGTGGAATTCGCGCCTGCGATGGTTTTTCCGCAGGTGCGGCATCACAAAAGCGACATAAAGGCCATTGAAGCGGTTTTGCTTGGCAGAAAAGAGGGATTTTTAAGGGTTTGATTCATAATCCATGTTTGGACTTAGAGAGCTCGGTGGGAGGCAATTTTTTGAGGGTTTTTCAGAGAGATCATCCGGGTATGCAATCCTAATGCTATTTTGGTTAATTTGCATGAATCTATTGTTAATTTCATCAATTAAAATTGGTGGTTTGAGTTAGCAAATTGGGGAAAATGGTAGAAACTTCCTAGACTAAAATTTTGAGTTTTGAAGCGATTTGAATTCAGATTCGAGTAATTTTGGTTGGGTTCCGAGATACGGGCCCGATTTGAGTTTTTAAGTTGACTTTTTATTTCTTTGTAAAGATCATAATTTTATTGTTCGAATTAGTTTCCTATAGTTATATTTATAGTACGAAGTTGTTTTGGATAGAATCGAGCCATTGGGAGTTGCATAATCAAGGGAAAGGCCAACTAGTTGATTGAGTTAGCGTGATTTGAGGCAATTGACTTGCCTAACCTTGTGTGTGGGAAATTCCCCTTAGGATTTATGTTGCTTGTGATAATTGTGATATGTGAAAGCCGTGTACACAAGGTGACGAGTGCACGGGCTAAATGTTGAAGTTACCGATTTTAGCTATATAGATTCCTTTCATGCCGTGATTGAGTTACCTTAACATGTTATAGTCATCATTTCTAGTATGTTTTCACATTTCTACTTGTCTTATTCTCATACATGCTAATTTCTCTACATGTTTAATTGAAGTTCATGTTTCCTTTCTTCTGTATTCATTATTTGATCGTTGAACTCTTTACTTGAAGTTGTTAAGTTATGGAATATCTTATGGTTGGAATTGGTATGGAGATATAAAGGCCGTGATTCATAATATGGTAAAGTGCTAAGTTGTGAAATACCATTCCGTTGAGTTTGTTCATTCCGGTTGTTATTGTTCAGACTCTTCTGTACAATATGGTTGAGCCATAGGCTCTTTAATGTGAAATTTACTGTTATTGTTTGGTTCTCTGGCAAGTTGTGATATTGGGAACTTGAGGTGCGATTTGTGATACATTGTGATATTGATACGCATGCGGTGGTATAAGGTTTAGGGATTGAAAGACATGCAGTGAGATAAGGTGGGCTTGATACGCGATGGCTGGGGAACTACGAGTTGTCATGGGGAAAAATAATTTTCAAAACTAAATGTAAAGGCTCCTGCAGTGCTCCGCAGTGCTTATTGTACCCCTGTTACTTCACTTGTGTTTGGTTGTTTGTTTCATTTCCTTAACATTACCTTGCTTTCTTCCGTGATGTATTATCTACCTTGATTCTATGTATTTAATTTTGGCATATGCCTTACATATTTCATTTATGTTATTATCATTATTATTGCACTATTAAGTTATTGTATAATTATTTTTCTTATTTATTCACAGTAGGGCCTTGACCTGACCTCGTCACAACTCTATACAGGTTAGGCTCGATACTTACTGGGTACCGTTGTGGTGCACTTATGCTACTCTTCTGCACATCTTTTTGTGCAGATCCAAGTACTTCCTATCAACCCAGGCATTAGCTATAGTTCTACAACGGAGACTTCAAGGTATACCTGCCGGCGTCTGCAGGCCTCGGAGTTCCCCTCTCTCTAAATCTCTTTATTCATTATCTTTTTATATATAGACATTGATGTATACGACTATCCAATATTTCTACTTAAATCTTGTGACTTGTATCTTGCCGGGTCTCGAAATTGGATATGTTGAGTCGCAAAGTTGTTTTATAAAGTTAAGACTTAATTATTAATTCAGTTTTTCTGCACATTTGTTAGGCTTATCTAGTCTAAGAGACTAGGTGCCGTCATGACATCCTACGGAGGAAAATTAGGGTCGTGTTAAGTTGGTATTAGAACTCTAGGTTCATATGTGTTATGAGTCACAAGCAAGCTTAGTAGAGTCTCGTGGATCGCTACAAAGACATCTGTACTTATCTTTAGGAGGCTATGGAGCTGTTAGGAAAAGTGTCACTTCTTTGATTCCTTATCATGCGAATTTGTTTACTTTGGACTTCTCAATCTTTGTCTTTCTATTCTCTCACAGATGGTGAGGACACGCATAGTTGGACCTAATTATCAGACACCCTCGCCCCCTACTAGAGCCGCAAGTGGCCAAGGCCGATGAGGAGCACGTGGTCGAGCCAGAGCGCCTGCACGAGCTTCTAAAGAGGAGCCACCAGTAGCTACAGTTCGAGAGTAGGCACTTGAGATGCCTGTTACTACCCCAGCACTTCAGGAGGCCCTCACCTAGTTTCTGAGCATGTTTGGTTACTTTAACTCTGGCGGGGTGGATTCTACTTGCTCCTACCACATCTCAGGCCTAGGGAGGAGCAGAGACTCCCGCCGCCCGTACCCTAGAGAAGCGGGTCCAGGTTGACTAAATCCTAGAGGTCATACTAGTGCAGCCTGTTGTTCCAGTTCAGAGGAGCAAAATCATGCTCGAGAGGTATAAGAAGTGCCACCCTCCTACTTTCAGCGGTTCGGATCCAGAGGATGCCCAGGGTTTTCTTAAGGAGTGCCACTGTATCCTCCGTACTATGGGTACTATGGACTACGTTCCAACTTAATGGGAGCGATTTATCAGTGCTGGCGGGAATATGAGTTGGGTAGCCCGACCGAGGTAGCTCCACTCAACTGGGATCAATTCTTAGCGATGTTTATGAGGGAGTTTGTTCCCTAGAGTCTTAGGGATGCATGACGCATAGAGTTTGAGCAGTTGTGCCATGTTTCTATAACTGTATTAGAGTATTTAGTTCGGTTCAGTGATTTTTCCATGCATGCACAAGCCTTGGTTGCTACTGTTATAGAGCGAGTTCACCGATTTATCGAGGGGCTCAACCCTGGTATCAAATTCAGCATGGCCGGAGAGTTGGAGATGGAAATCTCATACCAGCGGATAGTGGAGATCGCTAGGAGATTAGAGGGTATGTGGGCCCGGAAGAGATAAGAGAGGGAGGCCAAGAGGCCTCGAGATTCTAGAGCATATAGTAGTTCCCGTGCTCCAGTTGCAGCCCGTCACGGTAGCGACTATGTGAGACGCCCTGTTCATTCAGCACTTCCAGCTTCCAGTGGTATTCTAGCCACTCCCGCACCTCAAGTTCCCCATTATGCAACGCCATTTTCTAGTACACCTCCTGCAAGGGGTGCTTTCAGTGGTCAGTCCAGCTGATTAGGCTCAAGCCAATTCTAGTAGCCACATCCTCCTAGAGCTTGTTTTGAGTGTGGTGACACTCGTCATATGGTGAAGGACTGCCTCAGACTCATAAGGGGTGCACCTCCACATATTACTCAGGCCCTTCGTATTGCACAGGGCCCTCAGCTACTTAGGTCGTGGTTAAACCTGTACATCCAGCTAGGGGTTGGAGGTCGAGCAAGTAAAGGTCGCCTTAAAGTGGGATGCCAGGCTAGATATCATGCTCTTCCTTCTAGGACCAAGGTGGTTAGATCTGACTCAGTTATCATAGGTATTGTTCCGATTTGTCATAGAGATGCATCAGTCTTATTTGATACACGATCCACTTATTCCTATGTATCGTCTATTTTTCTCCGTATTTAGGTATCTTCCGTGATTCTTTGGGTTCTCCTTTCTATGTGTCCATGCCTGTGGGAGATTCCACTGTTGTTGACCATGTGTATCGGTCGTGTTTAGTTATTCTTGGTGCTTTTGAGACAAGAGCCGATCTATTGTTGCTTATTATGGTAGATTTTAATGTTATCTTGGGCATGGACTGGTTGTCGCCCTATCATGCTATTCTTGATTGTCACGCCAAGATGGCGACGTTGGCTATACCAGGTTTGCCGCAGTTGGAGTGGATAGGTGCTTTAGATTATGTTCCTAGTAGGGTGGTGTCATTCGTTAAGGCACATTAGATTGTTGGTAAAGGATGTGATGTGTATCTAGCCTATGCGAGCTATGTCAGTGTTTGATGCTCCTACCGTTGAGTTAGTCCCTGTAGTGAGAGACTATCCAGATGTGTTTCCAATGGATCTTCCGGGCATGGTTTACTTTGTTAAGTTGTGAAATACCATTCTGTTGAGTTTGTTCATTTAGGTTGTTATTGTTGAGACTATTGTGTACATTATGGTTGAACCATTGGCTCTTTACTGTAAAATTTATTGTCATTGTTTGGTTTCCCTGCCAAGTTGTGATATTTGGCACATGAGGTGCGATTTGTGATACATTGTGACATTGATACGCTTGCGGTGGTATAAGGTTTAGGGGTTGAAACGCATGCGGTGAGATAAGGTGGGCTTGATACGCGTGGCTAGTAGGGAAACTACTAGAAGGCAATAGTTTCTTGCTTTCTTCCGTGATGTATTATCTGCCTAGATTCTGCGTAGCAAATATTGGCATATCCCTTACTTGTTTTATATCCGTTATTATTATTATTGCACGTTATGTTATTGTACAATTTTTTTTCTTATTATTTTCAGTAGGGCCCAGACCAGACATCATCACTACTCTACAGAGGTTAGGCTTGGCACTTACTGGGTACCGTTATGGTGTACTCATGCTACTATTCGACACATCCTTTTGTGAAGATCTAGGTACTTCCTATCAGCCCAGACATTAGATAGAGTTTTGTTGCGAAGATTTCAAGGTATACCTGCCGGTGTCCGTAGGCCTCGGAGCCCCCCTCTGTAGATATCTTTATTCATTATCTATTCATATATGGACATCGATGTAACGACCCGATTGGTGGTTTTAAGCTCTAGTAGGACCTTCGGCGTTGGAGACCTCGAATAGCTTCACTTTAGGTTTTATGACTTGTACATGTGGTCGGAATTGAATTTCAGGAGGTTCGGAGTTGATTCGGATGGAAAATTCTCAATTCAAAAGCTTTAAGTTGGAAGAGTCAACCAAAGTTTGAATTTTGAGTAAACGACCGCGGAATTGGGATTTGAAGGTTCCAATAGGTTCGTATGATTATTTCGAACTTGGGCATATATTCGGGTGGAGTATCGAGTGGTTCGGGAGCATTTCAGCGCTTATTGTGGAAAGTGGGCAATTCGAAGGTTGTAGAGTTTTCTAAGTTTGGTTTGAAGTGGACTTTTGTTTTACCGATGTCTGCTTGGGTTTTTGTGCCTTGGATTAGGTTTACATTGTTATTTATGACTTGTACATAAAATTTGGTGTCATTACGAAATTTTTTGGTGGAATTCGGACGCGTTTGTCGAAGTTTTAATGCTTGAAAGTTAAAAAGAGGATTTGATCGTCGATTCATGGTTTTGGTGTTGTTGGGTATGATTGTAGGCTTCGAGCAGGTTGGTGTTAAGTTTTGAGACTAGTTTGTGTAGTTGGACGGGGTCCCGGGGGTCTCGGGTGTGTTTCGAATGTGTTTTGGTTGGGTCGTGCTCTTATATGATGTTTTGGTGTTGTTTTCTTGGTTATAAAGGATACTATATTGCACAAAAGACCTTGATTTGTGTTTTGGGTGAACCATTATATTTGCATCATAATTAAGGAGTCACGGCAACAAGAATCATCGAATTCCGATATTGTATGAGAGAGTTATGCCCATTTTCGTGTCGGGAAAGATTGTTAGTGTTGTTGGTGCTCAGGTATTGAAATTGCGAACATTTCTTTGCAATTGCAAGGCCTGTAGAGTTTTTCCTTGGTTTGCAATTGTGAAGCGTGTAGAATTTTTCCTTGGTCCGTAACTACGAACATTTGTTTGCTATGGCAAAGCCTGTAGATTTTTGCCTTACTGCGCAATTGCGAAGTCTGTAGATTTTTGCTTTGGTTCACAATTGCAAACACTTGTCCACAATTGCGAGGGTTCACAAATACGAATCCTGTGTCGCAAATGCGACATCTGCATCTGGTAAAAGGGCTGGGAGACGTGATATTGGAGATATTCTCTCATTTTTAGGACTCTAGGCTTGGTAGGAGGTTTGAATAGGGTTTTAATCTATAATCTTTGGGTAAGTAATATCGTTCAATTTCCAACTATTTTACATGGATTATATAAAGATTTTAACATGGAATTGGTAGAAATTGTGGGATTTTTGAAGAAAAACCTAGAAATCATATTTTTAGATTTTGACCACGAAATTGGACATGGAATTTGAAATAAATTATATATTTGAATTCGTGATGTTATGGGTAGAGTTTATTGTGGAAAATTTTTGGAATATTGGCATGTGGGCTAGAGGGTTGACTTTATTGAGTTTCCGAGCGGAGTTGGGAAATGTTATAAATTGATTAATTATAAGCATTGCAGCATAGTTTGATTGATTTGCACATTGTTTGACTAGTTTCAGATCGTTTAGCTTTGAGTCGAGGTGTTAGATAGGCATTGGAGCCGGTTATGGAACTTCAGAGCGAAGTAAGTCTCCTGTCTAACCTTGTGATGGGAATTTACCCCATAAGTATTATATTCGTATTTGCTACATGTTGTAGGAGCTACGCAAGTGTATAGTGATGAGTGTCCGTGCGTATGCTAGGATTCCTGATTTGTTCGGTAGACTTAGGTTTACGCCATGCTTTAATTGTACTATTTGAGTTATCTTTGCTTGTTTAATTCTTCTATTTTGCTTTACGACTTGAGACTAGGCTTGCGTATAGTGATAGACTCGCTATTGTAAGAGATTTAACAAGCTACTTGATTAGCCGCGGAATAATTGTGCTTCAATTACGAATTTCTCTCGCGTTGTGCATTTTCATCAAAAAGCTTCTTTAAATTTCATAACTATCACGTATAGTCGTTAGTGGGGTTAAGGACCAGTTAAAGCTTCTAATTCTTATGGGATCGGGTCGTTCGCCTCGGCAGGATTACGTACCACTCTCTTATGGGATATGGTCGTTCACCTTGGCAGGATTATGTACTACACTCTTATAGGATTGGGCAGTTCCCCTCGGCAGGATTATGTACCACACTCTTATAGGATCGGGTTGTTCTCCTCGGTCGGATTATGTACATACTCTTATGGGATCGGGCCGTTCACCTCGGCTGGATTATGTACCCCACCCTAATAGGATTGGGCCGTTCACCTTGGCAGTATCATATTCTTAAGGGATCGGGCCGTTCGCCTCGAGAGTAGCATTTTTTTATGGAATTGGGCTGTTCGTCTTGGCAGCATCGTATTCTAATGGGATTGGAGCGTTCGCCTCGGCATTTCTATAAATATTCTTATAGGATCGGGACGTTCGTCTCGACAGCTTCATGAAACACTCTTATGGAATTGGGTCGTTCGCCTCTGCAGCGTCGTGCGTAATATTTGACAAGAAGCCATCATATCTATGAGTTTTTATTTATTTGAGTTGTGACGGCCTATCTGGTGGGAACAATTTTACATATATACTCCGGTTGAGGTAGTGACCGATAATTGAGAGCTTGAGTTTACTATTCAACGGAGGATTGTACATGTACTTATGCTTGTTTATACTGTTTATTTACCTTACTTCATATTTGTTTACTTCCTACTGTATTCGATTTATTGGACCACTAGTAAGTATTGATGTTGACCCCTCGTCTCTACTTATCCGTGGTTAGGCTAGATACTTATTGGGTACGCGTTGATTTACGTGCTCATGCTACAGTTGCTGCACTTATTGTGCAGGTATATATATGTCTTGTTGTCTTTGGGGCACAAAGGCATGGCTATTGCGGGGACTTCACGGCGAGCCGCATTCCATGTTATGACCCGCATCATACGGAGTCTGCATCTTGATTAGTTACATTATTATGTCTATTTTGTACTCCAGACAGATGTTATATTGTTATTGTACCTTCTAGTAGATGCTCTTGCACTTGTGACACCGTGTTTTAGGGGTTTCTAGTGGATGTTCATTATTGTAGTTCATGTTATAATCATTATTTCACCTTGTAATTTATATATTATACGTGATTTGTTGAAGAAAATCACAGGTTTGTACGAGTACCAGATTGCGCCCTATTTATTTAATGGGATTTATAATTTCAAAAATAACGAGATGAGTAATTAAGTTGATAATTCACCATTGGCTTGCCTGACGGCGACGTTGGGCGGCATCACAGCTTATTGTGGACTTTGGGTCGTGACAATTGATGTATAGGATTATCCACTATTTCTACTTAGAGATTGTGACTTGTATCTCCTGGGGTCTCGGTAGTTAGATATGTTGAGTTGCAAAGTTGTTTTATAAAGTTGCTGAGTTGAGACTTAATTATAATTCAATTAATCCGCATGGTTGTTTGGTTTACCTAGTCTTAGAGACTAGGTGCCTTCACGAGATCCTACGGATGAAAATCAGGATCGTGACACTCATTGTCTTAAAAATAAAATTATAATATGCAACTCCAACCGACGACCCGCATTCTTCCAAAATTCCGCCGGAATTTCGCCTTGTCCTGTCACTCTACCCTTGCTCATCTTATGCATCGCCGTCTCCACCTCATCTGTCTTAACACGCTTATAATACCCAAAATCATGCTGACTCTCGAAGTCATATGTCTACTAATATTCTTAATAATTTCTATTTTTGTATTATTTACCATAAGCAAATAAACTTTTCTTTTATCTCAACTCAAATAATTCTATATGTAAATTTGAATAATAGTTTATCTTTAAATTTGGGAAAAAATTATTTTCTTTGTCAAAAAGAATATTCGCAGTTTGAAATGATTGTTTTTTAGAGATATAGACTATCATATTAGGAAGAAACTACTGCCCAATTTGAAGTGTCATTTTTTTGTTTACTTATTTTAAAATAATTTTATGTAACGACCCGGCCGGTCGTTTTGAGAATTAGCGTCCTATTCGGCGGCTTGAGGTCTCGAGCAGCTTTCTATTATGTTTTAATGGCTTTTATGTGTGGCCAAGTTCAGTTTTCAGGGTCAATTTGAAAGAAGGATTCTTGTTTTTGATGCTTAAGTGGTAAGAGTTGGATTAGCTCTGCTATGTCATTTTGAACTTGCATGAAAAATTTGGCGTCATTCCGGATTGATTTGATATGTTTCGGCGCGAGTTTTAGAAATTAGAAGATTTGGAAATTTATATGTTCGATTCATGTTGCGATTTGAAGTTTCGATGTTGTTTGATGTGATTTGCGGCCTCGAGCAGGTTCGCGTTATATTTTGGAACTTGTTGGCATGTCTCGACGGGGTCCCGAGGGCCTCGAGTGTGTTTCGGATGGGCTACCGGCGATTTCTTCAATCTTTTGAGTTGCTGGTTTCTGGTGTTGCTCTTGCGCTTCGTGATCGTGTTAGGTTTCTTACAGTCAGATGTCTGCGTTCGCAGTTGTCTCTCCGTGTTCCCATAGTGGAGCTGGGTGCTGGTGGTCATTTCTTCATCGCGTTCGCGAGTCTCTTTGTGTGTTCGCGTGGTTTGTTGTCTTTATTCATTGCGTTCGCAATGTGTTTGACACAAATGCGAAGTGTTATTTGTGCTGGGTATCAAGTTCTTCGTGATTGCGAGGAATATTCTGCGATCGCGTAAGAG
This sequence comes from Nicotiana obtusifolia, assembly GCA_002018475.1. NCBI lineage: Eukaryota > Viridiplantae > Streptophyta > Magnoliopsida > Solanales > Solanaceae > Nicotiana > Nicotiana obtusifolia. The sequence goes on along the minus strand of MCJB01013325.1, from coordinate 147,611 downwards.
GAATCACTGGGCAGAGTATAAGAACTTTATTTCAAGGGTTTGGCCATTTTTATCACATTTTGAGTTATGCACCTCGGATTTGAGCGATCTTCTGTGGGTTTTTCAAGCAAATCTTTGGGGTAGGTGTTCTTCACTCGGAATTGATTGTACTTCATGATATCATTTTTATTTTTGTCATTAAGTTAGCATTTTTAATTTAGGAAAAATGAGACTTTTTGAAGAAAACATTCAAAATGTAAAATGAGGATTTGAAGGGCGATTCGATATCGAAATTTGGTAATTCTTGTATGGTTGAACTCGTCATTGAATGGATATTCGAGCTTTGCGAGTTTTATTGGGTTCCGAGGTATGGGCCCCGGGGGTTGACTTTTTAGTTCTTGTTAAAGATTGAAGCTTTATTATATGGAAAGGTTGCCTATGAGTTTTATTTACGATTTGAAGTTATTTTTGGCTAGATTTGAGCCGCCCGGAAGTTGTTTTCCTCAAGAAGGTCATTTTAGAGTAATAGTCTCGCTTCCTTGTGGTAAGTATCTTGCCTATCATTGTATGGGGGAACTACCCCTTAGGATTTGAATCATTTGTGCTAATTGTGTCCTGTGGAGGCCGTGTACGTGAGGTGACGAGTATGTGCTCGGGCTTATTTGTGAAAATTTGACCGTTTAGGGCTCTTAGGTTCTTGTGTCCATTAAATATAAAGTTGTTTTTTCACTTTAGATTCCCCATTTACTAAATTCACCCTTACGTGTCTTATGTTGAATTAATTGCTTCATTTTACCCTTATTGCCGATTAAACTCTTATGTGCCTTAACTAAAGTTGTTGCCTCTTTTATTGCCATGCTATCCTTTTCATAATTGTTTATCCTTGATTGAAGTTATTACTATCTTTTCCATAATCAGCTTATCCTTATTGAACTTGTTGTATGTCTTCCGTAATTGCTCAAACTTAAATGTAGTTTTGTCATCCCTTATCATTGTTAACTTATCCTTATTTGAAATCACTGATTCATGTTACCCCTCTTATCGTTGAATTGTACTTTTTTGGACTTATTGCTACACATTATATCTTCCTTGTTGAGCTATTCCTGTTGAAACCATTATTCCCTGTTGCGTCTTTTGTGGTTCGCTCGTTCTTCCGTTTCTTTGTGTTTTGAAGTTGTTGTGTTGATTTACTTGTCGTAATCTCGTATTATTGTCGTTGTTGTTGTTCTATTCAGTGTTGTTGAACAGCAGGCTATGAGTGGTTGTGATGTTGAAACTGTTTTGAGGAAATGTTGTGGCAAGTGGGCATATATTGTTAAAGTCATTTACTTGAGTTGTTATGTTTTGGCATATGTGTTAGTGTTGAGATAATTGTTATGTTGTTTGCAAGAGGTTTCTGTTGTGCCGTTGTTATTGTGTTTGCACGGGGTTTATGCTGTGCAATTGTAATTGTGTTGCACGAGGTTTCTGTCGTGCTGTTGTTATTATTGATACGCATGCGGTGGTATAAGGTATGTGTGTTGAAACGTATGCAGTGAGATAAAGCACATACCGTAGCTAAAGCACCCGTCAGAGAGACCGTTGAGGAGTCACCAGTAGCTACTGTTCGGGAACAGGTACCAGAGGCGCCTGTTGTGACCCCAGGACTTCAGGAGACTTTAGTACAGTTCCTGAGCATGTTTGGTACATTGGCTCAGGCAAGGTTGATTCCGGTTGCACTAGCTACTTCAAAAATCGGGGGAAGGAGCTTAGACTCCCGCCGCCCGCACTCCGAAGCAGTGAGTCCACGTTGGTCAGGTTCCAGGTGTAAGGCCCCGTAAACTTTTACCTAAAACTCAGGGTTTCATGGTGCCAAGGTAGGCTTATGTTTTAACGATTATAGGGATTCTTCACGGTGAGCTTCTTCTTGGGTTTAATAACGCATTGGGAGTTGAAGAAAAATTTTGGTGATACATGGTCTTTCAGATGTCCATTATGCATTCTCAAAACTGATTTGCATACTGCATATCTACCGTAGACCGAGGAAGAAATTTGGGCAAAATTTTTGGACCATTACGCGGCAAATTATACTGCCGCATAATCATTTTGCGGGCCGCATAAACATTTTGCGGGCCGCATAACTCCTACTAGATCCAGCACAAAAACATCCGAAGGAAGGTTCTAGGGCGCTCTATGCGACTGTGGAATAGGTTTGCTGACCGCAAACCGGTCGCAGAGTAAGGCCGGGGTGCCCAGTTTCGGAGGGACAGTCAGTCCATTTTGTGGACCGCAAAAGTGTTATGTAGTCGCATATGCGACCGTAGATTTGCACTGGGGCTTCATTTCTTAAAATTTTTTAACCTAATCCCATTCTTCTAAAACAACCTTAGCAATCATTTTAGTAGGTTAAAACTTTGATTTCTAGAGGGAGGGAGTGCCATAGAGTGAGAGGGGAAGTTCCTAAGCTCATCATTCATCAAATTCTTGCTCAAAGTTGAAGAATTTACAAGAAGAATTCATTAGGCTTCATCCTAGAGGTAAGGTTCTACTCCCTAGCCCTAAATTTCGTGATTTTACTGAATATAGGTAATAAACCAAGCAATTCTTGGGTGTGGGAGTTATTTATTTCACATACATGTACCATCAAAGGTAGTGGGAAGATTGTTGAACTCATATGAGTAAACTTTGGATAGTGGGATGAAAGAATCCACCATAAGAGGACCTTGAAACCTTAGTGCACACCTAGTGTTTGATAAAATGCTCAAGTGATCCAGAACTATGAACTCCTTCCTTATTTGTGTTCAATTGTTTACTATATCTCTAAATAGATCGAAGTGGCTAAGATTTCTGGAATATTGTAGTAATTTAAAAAAGCTTGAGGCGAGGTATGTTGGTTAAGCTTCTCTCATAGAATTGAATTCCCACGATATTCTTGTAAGTCCTGAGTTGTCCATTATGAATTAGCTTTTCCGAATACGTTTGGAGTCGAAAGATGCATATATATGAATATGTTAAAAAAAATTTCCGTAATATTCTTATCATATTTTATTATTCTTCGGGATCGTGTTCAATGTATGAGTATGTGCTAAAACGTTGTGACTTCAAGTCAAGCCCAAATGAAAGTAATTATATCAAATTGTGTAAGAAATCACATGTACCTAAGATCCTAAATTACTCGAGTGTGTGCTTAAAGTGTTGAATAGAAATGCTTGTTGTTGACAATCTGTGATAATATCTGAAAGTGAAATAGTGAGCATGAATTACGCAGTATGACCAACGTGCCAAGAATGATATTTGCGTTATGGCCGATGGTGCCAATAAAATGAATGACATGTAAACTAATACGAAATGAGTGTTAAATTCTTTTGATAATAAATGCCTTGGGAGTATCATTTAGTCACCTAGGAAGGGTAGGTCGGAAAAACCTAAATCTAAAACTACATGTGCTGGTGTAGGAGTGATTGAGGGGTAAATCCCAGTGTTAGTGTGATGACACTGTTTCCCCGTATATGGGACGATATTGGTTTGTTGAGATGTTTCCCCTTAAATGGGATACAATTATTGATAGCGAAATGTGATGTGATGTCGACCCACATGGCATTGTGCTGAGACGACTTAGCTGATCAGGCTGCAGACGCCATGCTGCACATATGGTGGTATATGTCTCGGGGTGAGTCGGCTTAGTCGGTCGGGCTGAGATCGGACTCCGTTCTAAAACACGGTGGTGTATCATTGCTAAAGATCTCACAACTTAAATCACTAAAACTTACTTGAAATTTACCTTTCCCCTAACTCGACACATTCATACTGTCTGAGTCTCTTACTGATTTCATATTTCATTCTCCGTTTACTGTGGCTCGTTCTATTGACAGGGTTTTTAATATTACATACTAGTACTATTCCATATGTACTAACGTCCCTTTTGCCGGTGGTGCTGCATCTTTAACAGATGCAGGTGGTTCCATCGCAGGTAGTATTGATCAGTGATAGCGGCACAGCCTCTCCTCAGCTGACTTGGTGAGCCCTACTTCATTTCACGGTCCTGTATCTCTTATCCTTTGTTCGTAGCGTTTTGAGGTATTGCTGGGCCTGCACTGTCGCAACACTCTTTTGGTCCTTTTAGAGGCTCCACAGACATAATGTGGGTTCTATTTGTTTTTGGGAAGGTCAAACTGTAAATTTCGTAATCGGATCATCTATTCCACTTTAACTTTAATTGTACAATGTACTGTTTTGGAGACATGTTAATGGTGTAACTAATGGAAATGAATTGGTGTTATTCACGTTACTTCTTATTGTCTAATTAATGAAATGTATTCTTCTCGTTATTCATGGATGAGTTGGGTAGAACGTATTTTAAAGGCTTTCTTGACCGAGGTATCTCGGTTGAGTGCCGTCGCACTACCTGTGGTCGGGGCGTGAAAAACTTAGTATCAGAGCCTAAGGTTTTAAAATGTCCTAGGATGTCGGGAAGCTGTGTCTAGTAGAGTCCATCTCATCCGTGTGTTGTCGACCACATATATAATTAGGAGACTACACAGGCATCTAGGAATAATACCCTTCTTTGATGTTCTAGAACGTGCGACAATGCTGGTTGTAAGATTGTTCCTCCTTTAACTCGTGCATTGCTCTAATTTTCAGTAACTGATATGGTGCCTAGGAAGAAAGCAAGAATTGTCCAAGGAGCCAATGTTACCCCAGGAGCGGCAGTTGATCCTTTACTTGATGCGGCTGAGCACCCGAGGGGTGAGAACATTCCCCCCACTACTACACTGCCTGATTCCACTACACCTGATCAGACCGCACTAATTCCTGCACCTATTGAGGGTGCAACGATCCCTCTAACTAATACTCCAGTTCCACCTTCAACCCCAGCTTCCGATCCTGGTATATCTAATGGGAATCTTAGGGGAGCCATATAGATGTTAGTTGATATAGTGGCTTCTCAGGCCCAGAGATCAAATGTTGCACCCATTTATTCTAGTCAGCCACAGGATTCTGCTTCCAGGGTGAACATATTTCTCTAGTTGGATCCTCCAATGTTCACAGGTACTGGTCCCGAGGAGGACCCCCAGGATTATATTAACGAGATGCACAAGACCCTCCGAGTTATGGGTGCTACTGAGACGGAGGGAGCATAGGTTTCCCCCTACCACCTGAAAGGGATGGCCTATTATTGGTTAGAGATGTAGGGGGACTCCTGTGAGGTGGGGAGCCCTTCGGCGAGGTGGAGTGAGTTTGCCGATGCTTTAATTGATCATTTCTTTCCTGCCGAGACTAAGGCAGCCTAAAACAAGGTAGCATGAGTGTGTGGAAGTATCATATAAGATTCGCGTGCCTGTTCCAATATGCCATCTACATGTTGCCCACTATGGAGGCTAGAGTGCACTGGTTTTTGTAGGGCCTTAGCCCCTTGGTTATTAATGAGGCTGCTACAACCGCCTTGAATTCTGATATGAACTATGGTAAGATGGTGGCATTTGCTCAAGCCACAAAGACCAGAAAATTGAAGAATAGAATGGAGCGTGAGAGCAGCAGCAAGGCCCAGTCCGCGGGCAACTTTAGTGGTTCTTCTGGTGGTGGTGGTGGTGGTAGGTCAACATTTAGGGGAGGGTCATCAGCACCATACCAGTATTTTACTCGATCTTCAGTCAGTGCACCACCATAGGGGCCTACTCAGCAACAGGGAGCTGTTTTAGGCCCAACCAAGGCAACAGAGGATCCTACCAACGGGGTCGGTCTGGTGGGAGATTTCAGTAGCAGTGGAGGCCCCCGTGCCCTAGGTGTTGGAAGATTCACATTGGGACATGCTTCATGAACCAACCCATATGTTACGGGTGTGGTATGGTCCCATTCAGAGGGATTGCTGTTCGTCTTACTAGAGCATGGGTAGGGGTACAGCACAACCAGCAAGTTCTGAAACTATTACATCTATATCACCTCCTCCAGCTCGAGGCACCCAAGCACCCGTAGGGCATGTAGCTAGGGGTGGCACAAAGAGTTCGGGGGGACCCAGCCGTTTCTACGCTATGACGGGTAGCCAAAGTTCAGAGGCTTCTCCAGATGTTGCCACAAGTATATTAACTTTCCAATCTCAAGATGTGTATGCTCTTAGTGATCCCGGTTCCACTTTGTCCTATATCAGTCCCTATAAAACTATGGGATTGTGATAGAACCGGAACAGCTCCATGAGCCGTTCTTTGTATCTAATCGGGTTGGTGAGTCTATTGTGGCCGCATGATGGCTTTATTCATGTTTTTCCAAGCTTGACTGTCGAACCAGAACCGTTAGGTTTGAATTTCAAAATGAGTCTATGATTGAATGGAAGGGTGAGGTTGTGATGCTGAAGGGTTGGTTTATTTCTTATGTTAAGGCCACAAAGATGATTAACAAGGGGTGTATATACCATTCGGTCCGGGTTACGGACATCGATGTTGAGGCACCTACACTTGAGTATATGCCGGTGGTAAATGAATTTCCGGAGGTCTTTCCGGATGAGCTCCCTGGGATCCCCCCCAGGGAGATTGATTTTGGATTAATGTGATGCCAGTCACGCAGCCTATACCTATTCAGCCCTATAGAATGGCACCAGCAGAATTGGAGGAGCTAAATAACAATTGAAGGATTTGTTACATAAGGCTTTCATCTGGCCGAGTGTGTCGCCTTGGGGCGCACCGGTTCAATTTGTATGAAAGAAGGATGGGTCGCTAAGAATGTGTATTTTACCGGCAGCTTAACAATGTTACAATCCAAAATAAGTACCCAGTGCCAAGAACAGATGACTTGTTTGATCAATTGCAAGGTACTAAGTACTTCTCCAAGATCGATTTATGATCCCGGTATCACCAGTTGATGATCAGGGAGCAGGATATTCCAAAAACAGCTTTCAGGACCCGATATGGGCACTTTGAGTTCATGGTAATGTCTTTTGGTCTAACAAATGCCCTTGCAACTTTCATGAATCTTATGAATCGAGTCTTCAAAACTTTTCTTGAATCCTTCGTGATAGTGTTTATTGATGATATGCTTGTATATTCGCGAAGTTGAGAGGACCATGCAGATCATCCCAGGGCAGTTTTGCAGACCTATACTAGCACCAGTTTTATGCGAAGTTTTTGAAATGTGAATTTTGGCTTGAATCTGTCATGTTCTTAGGTTATGTTGTCTTCAGAGTAGGAATTGAGGTTGATCCTTAGAAGATTGCAGTTGTGGGAAATATGCCTAGACCTACTACCCCACCAGAGATTTGTAGTTTCTTGGGCTTAGCTGGATATTATAGGAAGTTTGTGGAGGGTTTCTCTACTCTTGCCTCTCCGTTGACTAAATTGACGTAAAAGGTTGTTAAGTTCCAATGGTCAGATGCTTGTGAATGAAGCTTCCAGGAGTTGAAATCAAGATTCACTACCGCAACGGTGTTGACCCTGCCAGAGGGTAGACGTGGGTTTGTGGTATATTGTGATGCTTCAAGAATTGAACCAGGGTGTGTTTAATGCAACATGGCAAGGTGATAGCATATGCTTCTAGGCAACTCAAGAATCATGAAAAAAACTATACAACACATGACTTATAGCTTGCAATTGAGGTCTTTGCGCTGAAGATGTGGCATCATAATTTGTATGGGTTTGATGTGGATATATTCACGGGCCATGAGAGACTTCAATATATTTTATAATAGAAATAATTGAATTTGAGGCAGTGAAGATGGGCTAAGTTACTCAAGGATTACGACATCGATATCCTATACCACCAAGGGAAGGCTAATGTTGTGGCAGATGCTCTTAGCCGTAAATCCATGGGTAGTTTGGCTCACATGGAGGCATATTAAAGGCCGTTGGCCAAGGAGGTTCATCGGGTGTCTAGTTTGGGAGTTCGTCTTGTAGACTCTAGTGAAGGAGGGGTGATTGTGCAAAATAGGGCTGAATCATCGCTTGTGGTGGAAGTCAAGGAGAAGCAATACATCGATCCATTATTGGTACAATTGAAGGAGGGGATTCACAAACACAAGACCATGGCCTTTTCTCTTGGCGTGGATGATGGTACCCTAAGGTACCAAGGGGGACTATGTGTTCCAAATATGGATGGTCTCGGGGAAAGAATTATGACTGAGGCTCACACTTCTAGGTATTCCATGCACCCGGGCTCTACAAAGATGTACCATGATCTTAAGAAAGTCTACTGGTGGAATGATATGAAAAGGAATGTAGTGAACTTTATGGCAAGATGTCCAAATTGTCAGCAAGTGAAGGCTGAACACCAAAGGCCCGGTGGGTTGGCACAGAACATATAAATTCCGATGTGGAAATGGGAGATGATCAATATGGACTTTGTGGTAGGACTACCTTGCACTCCTCGCAAGTTTGACACGATTTTAGTGATTGTGGACCGACTCATGAAATCAGCTCACTTCTTACCTGTTAAGGCTACCGACAGTAAAACAGTATGCTCAATTGTATATTAAGAAAGTCTTCAGGGTGCATGGCACCCCAGTTTCCATCATTTCTGATCGGGGGGGGGGGGCACAGTTCACAGCTAACTTTTGGAAGAAATTTCAGCAAGGGTTGGGTACTCAGGTAAATCTTAATACAGCTTTCCATCGAGAGACCGACAGACAAGTAGAGCGGACTATTCAGACGCTCGAGGATATGTTGCACGCTTGTGTTCTCGACTTCAAGGTCAGCTGGGATGATATTTGCCGCTCATAGAGTTTGCCTACAATGACAATTATCATGCTAGCATTCAGATGGAACTGTTCGAGGCTTTATACGGTAAGAGATGTTGATCTCCCATTAGGTGGTTCGAGATTCGGGAAGAGAAGTTGATAGGGCCATACCTCGTGCATCACGCTATGGAAAAGGTTAAGATCATTACAGAACGGTTGAAAAATTCTCAGAGTCTTCAGAAATCCTATTCTAATGTTCGTTGTAGGGCTTTGGAGTTCAAAGAAGATGATTGGGTAATCTTGAAGGTTTCCCCTATGAAGGGTGTAATGCAGTTTGGTAAGAAAGGAAAATTGAGTTCGAGGCATGTAGGACCGTGCATAATCAGTAAGAGAATTGGTCGGGTGGCTTACAGGCTAGAACCACCTCCAGAGATGTCTTTAGTGCTCCCAGTGTTCCACGTATCCGTGTTCGAAACAGTGGTTGGAGATCAGTCACTTATTGTTCCAGTTGAGACTATTGAGGTTAATGAAGAATTGACTTATGAAGAAGTTCCAGTTGCCATCCCTGATAGGCAAGTCCGTAAGCTAAGAAATAAAGAAATTTCCTCCGTGAAAGTGCTGTGGGGGAACTAGCAGGTTGAAGAGGCCACATGGTAAGCCGAGGAAGTAATGACAAAGAAGTGCCCTCATTTATTTGAATAGTAATGTATTTATAAAATTGTGTTATATGAAAATGCTAAGAGTTTACCTTCTGTGAATTATGTCTTATTTGTACAGTTGATGTTAAGTGTGCTCCTTTTTGGTGATATACTGCTTGTGAGGCCACAGTTGCTGTTGTTTTTATGCTATGTTACGTCATTGGTTTATGTATATGTTTTTAGGGTTGGTTTCTGGGATTCTCTAACAAGTGGATCGGCTCAGTTACAAAGAAACTCTAGCGAAAATTTTGGAAATTCGGGAGTTAGTCAAAAGTTGGAACATTTGGTGTGTTATAGCAGCTGAGTTACATTTGTTTCTAGTAGCGGGTTTTGGCCCTCATTCGAGGAGGAATGATCTTCAGCGGGGGAGGATGCAAGGCCCCATAAAATTTTACCTATGGTGTTTCGTGGTACTGAATTAGGTTTATGTGTTGACGATTGTAGGGATTCTTCGCGGCTAGATAGCTCACTACGCTTCGGACTTTTTGTGCTGAACAGTGCGTTTGGGAGTTGAACAAATCTTTTGGTAATACAGGGCATTTCTGCTGTCTATTATGCAGGCGCAGAACTGATTTACGGATCGCATATCTGCCGCAGACCGAGGCAGAAATTTTGGAAAAAATTCTGGACCATTACTCGGTGCATTATGCGGCCACATAATCATTTTGCGGGGTGCCTAACCCCTCGCAGATCCAACATAAAAGAATTCTGGAGGAAGGTTCTACGGTGCATTATGCGATTGCAGAATAGGTCTACAGACCACCGACCAGTCGCAGAGTGAGGCAGGGGTGCACTATTCAAGAGGTCCAGTATGCGGTCCTTTTTGCGGATCGCAGAAGCATTATTCAATCACATATGCGACGGCAGATCTGCATCAGGGCTTCATAATTTATAATTTTTGAACCCGAACCCTTTCTTATAAAACAACCTTCGGGATCATTTTAGAAGGTTAAAACTTATATTTCTAGAGGGAGGGAGTGCCATAGAGTGAGAGGGGAAGTTCCTAAGCTCATCATTCAATAATTCTTTCTCAAAGTTGAAGAATTTACAAGAAGAATTCATAGGTCTTCATCCTGGAGGTATGGTTCTACTCCCTAGCCTTCAATTTCGTGATTTCTTTGAAAATAGGTAATAAGCCAAGCAATTCTTTGGTGTGGGAGTTGTTTATTTTACATGCATGTACCACCAAAGGTAGGGGAAGATTGTTGAGCTCATTTGGGTAACGTTGGGTAGTGGGATGAAAGAATCCACCATAGGAGGATTTGAACACCCAACGTTCGATAAAATGCTCAAGTCAGCAAGAACTATGAACTCCTTCCTAATTTGTGTTCAACTTTTTACTATATCTCTAATTAGATCGAAGTGGCTAAGATTTTCGGAATATTCTAGTTATTTAAAAAGCTCGAAGCGAGGTATGTTGGCTAAACTTCTTTCTTAGAATTGAATTCCCACAATATTCTTCTATGTCCCGAGTAGTCCATTATAAATTGACTTTTTTGAATAAGTTTGGTGTCGAAATATGTATCTATATGAATATGTTCAAAATGTGTTCTGCAATATTTTTATCATGTTATGTTATTCTGCGGGATCTTGTTCAAAGTATGAGTATGTGTTAAGATATTGAGACTTCAAGTCAAGCCCGAATGAAAATGATCATATCAAATTGTGTAAGAAATCACATGTATCTAAGACCCTAAATTGCTCAAGTGTGTGCTTAAAATCTTGAATAGAAATTTCTACTGTTGACAATCCATGATAAAGTTTGAAAGTGAAATAGTGAGCACAAATTATAAAGAACGGCCAATGTGCCAAGAATGATATTGCGTTAAGGCCAATGGTGCCAATAAACATGTAAGAGAATATGAAATGACTGATAAACTCTTTTGATAATAAATGCTTTGGGGGTATCGTTTAGCCACCGAGGAAGGATAGGTCGGAACAACCTAACCTCGAAACTACACGTGCCGGCGTAGGAGTTGATTGAGGGGTAAATCCCATGTTAACGTGATGAGACTGTTTCCCCTTATATGGGATGAGATTGGTGTGTTGAGATGTTTCCCGTTAAATGGGATGAGATTATTGCTAGCGAGATGTGATGTGATGTCGACCCACACGGTATTGTGGTGAGACGGCTTAGCCGATCAGGCTGAGATCGGACTCCGTGCTAAAATACAATGGTGTATCAGTGCTAAAGATCTCCCAACTTAAATCACTGAAACTTACTTGAAATTTACCTTTCCCCTAACTTGACACCTTGATACTATTTGAGTCTCTTATTGATTACATGTATTATTCTACTTTTACTGTGGCTCGTTCTATTAAGAGGGTGTTTAGTTTTACATACTAGTACTAATCCATATGTACTAACATCCTGATAGCATCCTAGGAAGCTCAACTATATTCAAGGACAAGAATGAAGTTTTCGAAACTCAAAGATGGCCTTTAACAAGATGTCAAGCTAAAGAGTTGCAAAACAAGGCCATTATATTTCAAGTACAAATAAAGAAGTTGTTAATTGGGAGGAAGAGCTCAAGGATAGAGGATGTGAATTGGCTAGGTGAGAGCATCAAGGACACATAGAGTTTTGGAAGCTCCAAGAAAGCCATTTACGATATCTCAAGCTAAAGAATTGCAGACTAAGGTTGCTAGACTGTAATAGCAAATAAAGAAGCTTCTAATTGTTGAGGAAGAAGTCAAGCCCAAAAGAGATGAATTATCCAAGTTTTACTATTATTTGGTGGCCCAAATTGAAATCCAAGAGGAGGAAGATTGGGTCACTAAATCAGCCCTTGAAGTCCATCAAAACGACTCAACATGAGCTTAAAAGATATCCAAAAGGGGGTATTTCAGAAGGAGCCTAATTGGAGTCCAAACCAATGGCCCTAACTAGTAGTTTTAAAGTCCAAATCTGCCCCAAAAGGATTTGGCCACCCACCCTTTTATATTTTTGCATATTTTACCCCTTAGCAGGCCCGCTACCTATTTTGATGACATGTTTTACTCCTTAGCAGCCCTCTTCCTAATTTTAATGACTTTTGTTACCCTATAGCAACCCTCTATCTAATTTTAAGGACATTTACACCTATAAATAAGGAGTTCTGTGTATTCATTAGGGACTTCATTATTTGAGAGTTCTTTTGAATCTTTGTTACTTATGATTTGAGATTTATCTTTCAAACTTTACTTGTTCATAGTTCAATGCAGTAAGATTACTTCTATGTTGTGATATATTTGATTCCTTTGTGGTATTCTTAGACGGCGATTGATGCTAGTTATTGATTGTCGCCTCAAGTTACTCGTAAAGCGGTCAATATCCGAATCTATTATTTTGATTTATGTTTATGTAAAGGCGTTTGATTCCTTCAATAAATCAAGACGTTGTTGCTTGGATAGTATCAAGGCTATAGAACTAGTGTTCTTCGAAGTTCCTGGAAGTTGCTTAAATAAAAAAGAATTGCTTGCTCTCCAGGCAATTTCTTTTGTATCTAATTGGTTTCTAGAAATTAACAAAGAAGACAAGAAGATGGGATCCTAGATTTCAAGATAAAAGAGAAATCAATTTTTCTTACTCTTACTAATATAAATATATATAATACATTCCTTTCTGTTCGTGTCCTGTTTCAACCGAGCCTAATAGTTCTAGGATTTGGTTCTTTTTCTCATTAGATCCTCTAAAATCTAAATTTTGCTACTAAGAACATCATACTAGTTGGGTTTAACAACAAATCTACAAATTATTGTGTTCAAAGGTTATTTCGAGAGGGAAAAAAAAGGCAAAAGTGTTTGTGAGAACAATTGAGGAAAAGGCCAAGCTTGAGGGATACATATTTCCTTTATTCTATGTCAAGATGTCTCAAATAGATAGTAACAGTGCAAGGAGGAGATCTATGACTCAACAACTTCAAAAGTCGAACTTACGGTATACCAGATGGAAGGAAGACAGTGATAGGGTTATTTTTCAAACAATAGCTAAAGTGATGTCTGCGATGTATGCCCTTAGAATAGACAAAGCATTTGGCTATAACTTAATTAACACTTATATGGTTGAGAAATTAAACTTGCCTTGTGTTGAACATATTGAAGCCTACATGTTGAAAGGAGTAAAGGTAGATAAAGTAGTGTTCTTGCCATTCTCAATTGGAAGGTATGAGGATGTGATTTGGTGTGATGTCATTCCCATAAATAATTTTCACATCTTGTTGGGAATGTCATGGTATATCTATAGAAGTGCTTCATATAGTATAGAAAAAAATAGATAATCTTTTGAGGTTAATGGGAAGAAACACATTCTTGGGCCTTTGACTCCCTCACAAATTTGTGAAGATGAAAAGATTGTTAAAGAGAATTTGAAAAAATACGAGAGAGAAAATAATAAGAGGAGTAAAGGAGGGTGCATGTTGACATTCCAAGAGAGGAAAAATGAGAGGGTGTCTTGAGTGAAAATAGTGGTATGTCAAGAAAGGAAAAGACTGATCTTGAGAAAAAAAAAAAAGGGAGAAGGTAATGAGATAAACAAAGTATGTGAAGTAGAGAGAGAAAAACATAAGGGATTGAGTGAAAGCAAAGAAAAACTATTTAGTGAGAGAAAAGACGCTAAGGGTGAGGAAAACGTTAGTGTTGTGATAAAAACTAAGGAGAATGTAAGCAAGAAAAAAGTTTGTTTATGTCCTAATCCATTAACTCTTTCTTGTCTTTGTTCTTGTGATTTTGTGCAGCCACGTGTTGAAATACCTTTTGAAAGGGGTGGTGAGGCACAGGAGATGGTGGCAAAAGATCTGATTAGATTCCAACATGAATTTAGCGATATCAATTCTTGTTGGATGGTTGAAGATAAAAGCTTGGTTATGACATGGAGTTGCCTAAAAGTATTGCTATGTTGGAGCCATTGAATAAAAGAATACAAGGTGATGATGTTTTGTTAAATAAGTCCAATTATTGTATGTATAATTGGTTTATTTGCAATCTTGGCCTTTCTAGAACACCTAAGGTATTTTTGAATGTAATGGATTATACTCTTATTTCTTATGTTGGTGACTTTATAATTTTTATGGATAATGATATTTTGATACACATCAAGTCATTAACTATAATACCTAAGTTAAAGTGCAAGTGTATATTGATTCCTTTTGAAATTGTGTATGACATAGATGATTATGTATTCCAACTTGGTGGAAAGAGGCATGAAATTTATGAGAAGAGGCATGCAAATGAGTTAAATATTTCTTCTTCTCTTATTCAAGTGGCTAATGAGTATTCATGTGATAAATTATTAGAATGTGATTTTTGTGGTGTTATGGGGAGTCATTCTTCAAGTCGTGTTCATTGTGAGCTTGTATAAGTGTTTGTTACAAGTAAAGAGGATATGCATGATTGTTGTACCACTTGTGATCAAATACACTTTCATGTAGAGGAATCCATGAGATTTGTAATTGTGGATAGTTGGCTATATAATGAAAGTATCTTCTTTGATACATGTGGTAGAGATACTTATATTAAATGGATATGTGGTCAATCTTTTATAATTTCTTTGTCATGGATATCTACAGACTACCTTACCGACAAGATCGAATTGCAAGTTCCATTGCATGGCGCATCTAAGAAAGGTTTTTTTTGTATTGATCTTGGTAGGCATAAATTTTATTGGGATGATGATGTCCATATGCTTTATACGGGAGTATTTATACCTATTAGGATTAATTGGGTTGAATGGACACATGGCCGCTATCTTGTTTTGTTCCTATTATTTTTTCAGATTAGTGGATGCCATTTGTGAGTGCTTGTTTGTTCTTCTTGCAAGATGGAAATTCGACGACAATTTTTCTTCAAGAAGAGGGGAATGATAGAATCCTATAAAGCTCAAATTTCTTCAAGAAGAGGGGAATGATAGAATCCTATAAAGCTCAACTAAACTCAAGCATAAGGATGAAGCTTTGGAATCTCACAGATGACCTTTTACAAGATGTCAAGCTAAAGAGTTGCAAAACAAGGCCATTAGACTTCAAGTGCAAATAAAAAAAAGTTGTTAGTTGGCAGGAAGAGCTCAAGGACAAAAGATGTGAATTGGCCAGGTGATAGCATCAAGGACACATAGGTTTTGGAAGCTCCAAGAAAGCCATTTATGAGATCTCAAGAAAAAGAGTTGTAGACTAAGGTTGCTGGACTGTAAAGGCAAATAAAGAAGCTTCTAATTGTAGAGGAAGAGCTCAAGCCAAAAGAGATGAATTGTCCAAGTTTCACTATTATTTGGTGGCCAAAATTGAAATCCAAGAGGAGGAAGATTGGGTCACCAAATCAGCCCTTGAAGTCTACCAAAACGGCTCAAAATGAGCATAAAAGAGGTCCAAAAGGGGGTGTTTCAAAAGGAGCCCAATTGGAGTCCAAACCAATGGCCCAAACTAATAGTTTTAAAGTCCAAATCTGCTCCAAAGGGATTTGGCCGTCTAGCCTTTTATATTTTGTATCTTTTACCCCTTAGCAGACCCCTACCTATTTTGATGACTTTTGTTACTCCTTAGCAGTCCTCTACCTAATTCTGATGACTTTTGTTACCCCTTAGCAACCCTCTACCTAATTTTAAGGACTTTTTCTCCTATAAATAAGGAATTCTTCTCACTCATTAGGGACTTCAATATTGATTACGAATATTATACTTTGAGAGTTCTTTTGAACCTTTGTTACTTATGCTTTGAGATTTATCTTTCAACCTTTACTTGTATATAACTCAAGGTAGTAAGATTACTTCTCTGTTGTGATATCTCTGATTCCTTTGTGGTATTCTAAGAAGGCGATTAATACTAGTTATTGATTGTGGCGTCAAGTTACTCATAAAGCGATCAAGATCCGAATCAATTGTTTTGATTTGTTTTTAAGTAAAGGCGTTTGATTTCTTAAATAAATCAAGACGTTGTTGCTTGGATCGTGTCAAGGCTATAGAACTAGCGTTCTTGTAAGTTCCTGGAACCTTCTAAAATGAAAAATAATCGCTTGCTCTCCAGGAAATTTCTTTTGTATCTAATTAGTTTACAGAAATTAACAAAGGAAACAAGAAGAGGCGATCCTAGTTTTCAAGATAAAAGAAAAATAAATTTTTCTTTAGTCTTTCTAATCTAAATATATAAAATCCATTTCTTTTTGTTCGTGTCTTGTTTCAACCGAGCCTAATAGTTCTAGGATTTGGTTGTTTTTCTCATTAGATCCTCAAAAATCTAAATTTTACTACTATGAACTTCTTACTAGTTGGGTTTAGCAGCAAATCTACAAATTATTGTGTTCAAAGGTTATTTCGAGAGGGGAAAAAAAGGCAAAAGTGTTTGTGAGAACAATTGAGGAAAAGGCCAAGTTTGAGGGATACATATTTCATTTATTCTATGTCAAGATGTTTCAAATAGATAGTTACTGTGGAAGGAGGAGATCTATGACTCAACAACTTGAAAAGTCGAACTTACGGTATACCGGATGGAAGGAAGACAATGATAGGGTTATTTTTCAAACAATAGCTAAAGTGATGTCTGCGATGTATGCCCTTAGAGTAGACAAAGCATTTGGCTATAACTTAATTTGCACTTATATGGTTGAGAAACTAAACTTGCCTTGTGTTGAACATATTGAACCCGACGTGTTGAAAGGAGTAACGGTAGATAAAATAGTGTTCTTGCCATTCTCTATTGGAAGGCATGAGGATGTGATTTGGTGTGACGTCATTCCCGTAAATAGTTTTCATATCTTGTTGGGAAGGCCATGGTATATCTATTGAAGTGCTTCATATAGTATGGAAAAAACTAGATACTCTTTTGAGGTTAATGGGAAGAAACTCAGTCTTGGGCCTTTGACTCCCTCACAAATTTGTGAAAATGAAAGATTGTTAAAGAGAATATGAAAAATTACGATAGAGAAAAGAATGAGAGGAGTAAGGGAGGGTGCATGTTGACATTCCAAGAGAAGAAAAATGAAAGGCTGTCTTGAGTGAAAATAGTGGAATATCAAGTGAGGTAAAGACTGATCTTGAGAAAAAAGAAAAGAGAAGGTCATGAGATAAACAAAGTGTTTGAGGTAGAGAGAGAAAAACATGAGGGATTGAGTGAAAACAAAGAAAAACTATTTAGTGAGAGAAAAGAGGCTAAAGGTGAGGAAAACGTTAGTGTTGTGATAAAAGCTAAAGAGAATGTAACCAAGAAAAAGTTTCTTTATTTCCTAATCCATCAACTCTTTCTTGTTTTTGTTCTTGTGATTTGGTGCCCCACGTGTTGAAATACCTTTTCAAAGGGGTGGTAAGGCGCAGTAGATGGTGGCAAAAGATCTGATTGGATTCCAACATGAATTTGGCGATATCAGTTCTTGTTGGATGGTGGAAGATAAAAGCTTGGTTATGACATGGAGTTGCCTAAAAGCATTGCTATGTTGGAGCTATTGAATAAAAAAATACAAGGTGATGATGTTCCATTGTTAAATAAGTCCAAGTATGGTATGTATAATTGGTTTATTTGTAATCTTGGCCTTTCTAAAACACCTAAGGTATTTTTGGATGTAATGAATTATACTCTTATTTCTTATATTGGTGACTTTACAATTTTTGTGGATGATAATATTTTGGTACACATCAAGTTATTAACTATAATACCTAAGTTAAAGTGCAAGTGTATATTGATTCCTTTTGAAATTGTGTATGACATAGATGATTATGTATTCCAACTTGATGGAAAGAGGCATGAAATTTATGAGAAGAGGCTTGCAAATGAGTTAAATTTTTCTTCTTCTCTTTTTCAAGTGGCTAATGAGTTTTCATGTGATAAATTACTAGAATGTGATTTTTGTTGTGTGATGGGGAGTCATTCTTCAAGTCATGTTCATTGTGAGCTTGTAAAGGTATTTGTTACGAGTAAAGAGGATATGCATGATTGTCGTAGCACTTGTGATCAAATACACTTTCATGTAGAGGAATCCATGAGATTTGTAATTGTAGATAGTTGGCTATATCACGAAAGTATCTTCTTTGATACATGTGGTAGAGATACTTATATTAAATAGATGTTTATTCAATCTTTTATTATTTCATTAACATGTATACCTATGGACTACCTTACCGACTAGATCGAATTGAAAGGTCCATTGCATGGCTCATCTAAAAGAGGTTTTTTCTTATAAACATATTTGTACGTGTTAGATTACACCGTAAGATAGTCTAACTAGGTTCAATAAGAGAATTACCTTTGAGACAATAAGAGATTAGTCCTATTGGTCTTAAACGATGCAAAGGTGTATAAGGGTGGTTAACAAGTATTAGAGAATAAACGAGTTAAGGATGATGTAACTCGCGTTTTTGGGAAAATCGAGAGGTGGTTAACATCACCAAGAGGTCATGTTTTAAGGTATTTGTATGATATGATATCCGTTTCATAAGTCTTGAAGTCAAACGAGTTATGAAACAAAAGTCGACAAAAGTTGTCGCAACTTAGGTTCACAATTTTAGTTAAACATTAGGTCAAATTTTTCTGCGATTTTCTCCCAATTTGCAAGGAATTACGGGGTGATCTACCTACCAAATTAAAGGTATATAAGTCTAGTTTCCAATGCTTCAAACCGTTTGCCAATACGATCTCGGAGTATTGAGATAATTGTATTTCCGTAGAACTGCGCAGGCTGGTAGGTGACAAGTAGGTGCATCACCTGCTTGCCAAAATTAAGGGCTAATATTTAAAAGCCCCAAGTCGGTCAAGAGAGGGCTTTTAAAAGCTTCTAAATCCAGCTAATTCACTATTATTTCACAACTTCAAAACCGAAAAGAACCCCTGCAACCCCTCCCCAAAATAATCCCACACAAACCCTAATCGATTTTCCCCTCTTTAAAGTTCTAGTTGAAGGTAAACCCTAGAGTTTGAGGAACCAAAGCAAGGGCTGAGTTATCTAACAAGCAAGGTGAGTTTACTGCTCTATTTTATACATGTTTTCTACTGTTAAGTCTTGGTAAGTCGTTCTATGTGTGTAAGAACTCACGGGACGGTGATCGGAAGTCGTGAGTTCAAGTTATTCACTTGTAGCGGACTGTTTTGTGGACTGTTTTGTGTTGCTGTAAGGCTACGTGTTATACTAATGATTTGTGGAGTTTGGGATGAGGAAGGGTGTGGAGAAACACCATATATATTTAGGGTTGTGGCCTGATAGTTGTTCATAACATTTCCGGATCGTTTGACACGACTATAGTGGCCATTGTACGTATGAAGTGATTGGTTTGTGTGTGGACTGTTTTGGGAGGTTCAATATGATTCTTATTGATGTTGTTTGGCTGTTTGGTGGCTTTTTTGACTTGTGTGAAGTCATATATATAGGGGAGGTGCTGTCCGTTTTATCGCAAAATAGGTTACAGTTGGTACATAATAGTTACGACGCTTAAACGATAACGTTAGTGTCCTTTCTCTTATTGTAGACTAAGAAGTCGTGGAAGTTTCATAGCTTGAATTGGAAAGTATTGCAAGGTATGTGAGACTATCCTTTTCCTTCTTTTGCACGACTCTGACTGTACACAATGCAATGAACGAACCCCAAAGATACTCTACTCTTAGAAGGTAGCAGTACGTATATTGTTTCCCCTCTTATGGGAGGATTGATATGTTATTATTTCACCATGGTAATATGACTCTTATAAGTCCAGCATGCATTATCTATTTTACTCTACCGAGCCGCGCTATAGTCGGCCGGGTATGGCACCTATTGTGCAACTATACATATGAATATGTTTTACTCTACTTAGCCGCGCTATAGTCGACAGCTATTTTACTCTACTGAGCCACGCTATAGTCGGCCGGGTATGGCACCTATTGTGCAACCACTGATCAGTTGGGTATGATAATGAGGAGGCCCACAGAGGCATATGTATGAGATGATGATGAGGCCCACAGAGGCGTATATATGTATATGATGATTTTCAAAAGGATATAAATATATGTATATGCATATGCATGTCAGGCATGACATGGTTAGTCGCCCTCAGACGCATTCAGATGGTACAAGTTGTATGTCTCTTACCCTGATGCTTATTACTGTTCTTGCATTATGTTTCCTGTCTTACATACTCAGTACATTATCCGTACTGACGTCCTTTATTTGTGGACGCTGCATGTCGTGCTGCAGGTCCGAGCGGGCAGATAGACGAAGCTCCTCCACCACAGTCGGCTACCCAGTTCAGCAAATATTGGCGAGATCCATCCCTCGGACTTGCCACAGTCTTGGTATGCATTCTGTTTTGGGCATGTCAAGGCCCTGTTCCGACATAGGTTGCATTATGTACGTTTTTGTAGAGGCTCATAGACAATTGTCAATTTATGCATAGACAAGTGATGGGTTGACTTATGTACAGTTGAATTGCCTTGTCGGCAAACGTATGTATTTTGTTTTATGGTTTTGCATTGCAGCCTTGTTGGCTATATTATGTACATAAGTATGTTCGTATCATGGCATGACGTCTCGGTTCATTATAATTATTGTTCGAGATTATATGCATATGACAAGCCTTATAGATAATAAGGAAAGTTAGATGAAGGGTACGCTGATGCCCGTTGAGTAGGGTCCGGTGCCAGTTGCGGCCCTCCGGCTTGGGTCGTGACATTTTTATTGTATTGATCTAGGTAGGCATAACTTTTATTTGGATGATGATGTCTATATGCTTTATAAGGGAGTATTTACACCTATAATGATTAATTGGGTTAAATGGACATATGGTCGCTATCTTGTTTTGTTCCTTCTATTTTTTCTGAATTAGTGGATGCCATTTACGAGTGCTTGTTTCCTTTTCTTGCAAGATAGAAATTCGAGGACGAATTTTCTTCAAGAAGAGGGGAATTATAGAATCCTGGAAAGCTCAATTATATTCAAGGATAAGGATGAAGCTTTGGAATCTCACATATGACCTTTTACAAGATGTCAAGCTAAAGAGTTGCAAAACAAGGCCAATAGAATTCAAGTGCAATTGAAAAAGTTGTTAATTGGTAGGAAGAGTTCAAGGACAAAAGATGTGAATTGGCTAGGTGATCGCATCAAGGATACATAGAGTTTTGGAAGCTCCAATAAAGCCATTTACGAGATCTCAATCTAAAGAGTTATAGGCTAAGGTTGCTGGACTAAAATGGCAAATAAATAAGCTTCTAATTGTAGAGGAGGAGCTCAAGCCCAAAAGAGATGAATTGCCCCAGTTTTACTATTATTTGGTGACCCAAATTGAAATCCATGATGGGGAAGATTGGGTCGCCAAATCAGCCCTTGAAGTCCACCAAAATAGCTCAAAATGAGCATAAATGAGATCCAAAAGGTGGAGTTTCAAAAGGAGCCAAATTGGAGTCCAAACTAGTAATTTTAACGTGAAAATATGCCCCAAAGGGATTTGGCCACCCACCCATTTATATTTTTTTATCTTTTACCCCATAGCAGCCCCCTACCTATGTTGATGACTTTTGTTACTCCTTAGCAGCCCTCTACCTTATTTTGATGACTTTTGTTACCCCTTAACTACCATCTACCTAATTTTAAGGACTTTTGCTCCTATTAATAAGGAGTTCCTCTAATTCATTAGGGACTTCATTATTGATTAAGAATATAATATTTTGAGAGTTCTTTTGAACCTTTAATACTTATGATTTGAGATTTATCTTTCAAACTTTAGTTGCTCATAGTTCAATGCAGTAAGATTACTTATCTTTTGTGATATATTTGATTCCTTTATGGTATTCTTAGACGACGATTGATACTAGAGGCAAAAGTGTTTGTGAGAACAATTGAGAAAAAGGCCAAATTTGAGAGACACAAATTTTCTTTATTCTATGTCAAGATGTCCCAAATAGATAGATACACTGGAAGGAGGAGAGCTATGACTCAACAACTTGAGAAGTCAAACTTACAGTATACCGAATGGAAGGAAGACAATGCTAAGGTTATTTTTCAAATAAGAGCTAAAGTGATGTCTGCGATCTATGCCCTTAGAATTGACAAAGCATTTGGCTATAACTTAATTAGCACGTATATGGTTGAGAAATTAAACTTGCCTTGTGTTGAACATATTGTACTCTACATGCTGAAAGGAGTAAAGGTAGATAAAATAGTTTTCTTGCCATTCTCTACTGGAAGGTATGAGGATGTGATTTGGTGTGACGTCATTCCCGTAAATAGTTTTCATATCTTGTTGTGAAGGCCATGGTATATCTATTGAAGTGCTTCATATAGTATGGACAAAAATAGACACTTTTTTGAGGTTAATGGGAAGAAATTCATTCTTGGGCCTTTGACTCCCTCAGAAATTTGTGAGGAAGAAAAAATTGTTAAAGAGAATATGAAAAAATACGAAAGAGAACAGAATGAGAGGAGTAATGGAGGGTGCATGCTGACATTCCGAAAGAGGAAAAATGAGAGGGTGTCTTGAGTGAAAATAGTGGGATATCAAGTGAGGTAAATACTGATCTTGAGAAAAAATAAAAGATAGAAGGTAATGAGATACACAAAGTCTGTGAGGTAGAGAGGGAAAAACATGAGTGATTGAGTGAAAGCAAAGAAAAAGTAATTAGTGAGAGAAAAGAGGCTAAGGGTGAGGAAAACGTTAGTCTTGTGATAAAAACTAAAGAGAATGTAAGCAAGAAAAAAGTTTCTTTATTTTTAATCCAGTAACTCTGTCTTGTTTTTGTTCTTGTGATTTGGTGCAGCCACGTGTTGAAATACCTTTTGAAAGGGGTGGTGAGGCGCAGGTCATGGTGGCAAAAGATATGATTGTATTCCAACATGAATTTGGCGATACCTATTCTTGTTGGATGGTGGAAGATAAAAGCTTGGTTACGACATGGAGTTGCCGAAAAGCATTTCTATGTTGGAGCCATTAAATAAAAGAATACAAGGTGATGATGTTCCATTGTTAAATAAGTCCAAGTATGGTATGTATAATTTATTTATTTGTAATATTGGTCTTTCTAGAACACCCAAGGTATTTTTGGATATAATGAATTATACTCTTATTTCTTATGTTGGTAACTTTATAATTTTTGTGGATGATGATATTTTGATACACATCAAGTCATTAACTATAATACCTAAGTTAAAGTGCAAGTGTATATTGTTTTCCTTTTGAAATTGTGTATGACATAGATGATTATGTATTCCAACATGGTGGAAAGAGGCATGATATTTATGAGAAGAGGCTTGCAAATGAGTTAAATATTTCTTCTTTTCTTATTCAAGTAGCTAATGAGTTTTCATGTGATAAATTACTAGAATGTGATTTTTTGGTGTGATAGGGAGTCATTCTTCAAGTCATGTTCATTGTGAGCTTGTAAACGTGTTTGTTAAAGTGACAAGGATATGCATGATTGTTGTACCACTTGTGATCAAAAACACTTTCATGTAGAGGAATCCATGAGATTTGTAATTGTACATAGTTGGCTATATCATGAAAGTATCTTCTTTGGTACATGTGGTGGAGATATTTATATTAAATGGATGTATGGTCAATCTTTTATAATTTCTTTGTCATGTATACCTATGGACTACCTTACCGACAAGATCGAATTGCAAGTTCCATTGCATGGCGCATCTAAGAGATGTTTTTATTATATTGATCTAGGTAGGCATAATTTTTATTTGCATGATGATGTATATATGCTTTATAAGGGAGTATTTACACCTATAAGGATTAATTGGGTTAAATGGACACGTGGTCGCTATCTTGTTTTGTTCCTACTATTTTTTCTGATTAGTGGATGCCATTTACGAGCGTGCGTTTCTTTTTCTTGGAAGATAGAAATTCGATGACAAATTTTCTTCAAGAAGAGTGGAATGATAGAATCCTAGAAAGCTCAACTCTATTCAAGGATAAGGATGAAGCTTTGGAATCTCACATATGGCCTTTTACACGATATCAAGCTAAAGAGTTGCAAAACAAGGCCATTAGACTTCGAGTGCAAAGAAAAAATTTGTTAATTGGTAGGAAGAGCTCAAGGACAAATGATGTGAATTGCCTAGGTGATAGCATCAAGGATACATAGAGTTTTGGAAGCTCCAATAAAGCCATTTACGAGATCTCAAGCTAAAGAGATACAGGCTAAGTTTGCTGGACTAAAATGGCAAATAAATAAGCTTCTAATTGTAGAGGAAGAGCTCAAGCCCGAAAGAGATGAATTGTCCCAGTTTTACTATAATTTGGTGGCCCAAATTGAAATCCAAGACGGGGAAGATTGGGTCGCCAAATCAGCCCTTGAAGTCCACCAAAATGGCTCAAAATGAGCATAAAAGAGGTCCAAAAGGGGGTGTTTCAAAAGGAGCCAATTGGAGTCAAAACCACTGGCTCAAACTAGTAGTTTTAAAGTCAAAATCTGCCCCAAAGGGATTCGGCAGCCCACCCTTTTATATTTTTGAATCTTTTACCCCTTAGCAGCCCCTACCAATTTTGATGACTTTTGTTACTCCTTAGCATCCCTCTACCTAAATTTGATGACTTTTGTTACCCCTTAGCAACCCTCTGCCTAGTTTTAAGGACTTTTGCTCCTATAAATAAGGAGTTTTTCTCATTCATTAGGGACTTCATTATTGATTAAGAAAATTGTACTTTGAGAGTTCTTTGGAACCTTTATTACTTATGCTTTGAGATTTATCTTTCAACCTTTACTTGTTCATAGTTCAAGGTAGTAAGATTACTTCTCTGTTGTGATATCTTTGATTCTTTTGTTGTATTCTTAGACGGCGATTAGTACTAGTTATTGATTATTGCCTCAAGTATCTCATAAAGTGGTCAAGATCCGAGTCTATTGTTTTGATTTGTTTTTAAGTAAAGGCGTTTGATTTCTTCAATAAATCAAGATGTTGTTACTTGGATTGTGTCAAGGCTATAGAACTAGCGTTCTTGGAAGTTCCTGGAACTTGCTTAAATAGAAACAAATTGCTTGCTCTCTCCAAGAAATTTCTTTTGTATCTAATCGGTTTCCAGAAATTAACAAAGGAAATAAGAAGAGGAGATCCTAGATTTCAAGATAAAAAAAAAAGCAATTTTTCTAACTCTTTCTAAAATAAATATATATAATCCTTTCTTCTATGTTCGTGTCTTGTTTCAACCATGCCAAATACTTCTAGGATTTGGTTCTTTTTCTCATTAGATCCTCAAAAATCTAAATTTTACTACTATGAACTTCATACTAGTTGGGTTTAACTATAAATCTATAAATTATTGTGTTCAAATGTTATTTCGAGAGGAAAAAAAAGAGGCAAAAGTGTTTGTGAGAACAATTGAGGAAAAGGCCAAATTTGAGAGATACGTATTTCCTTTATTCTATGTCGAGATGTCTCAAATAGATAGTTATAGTGGAAGGAGGAGAGCTACGACTCAACAACTTGAGAAATCGAACTTACAGTATACCGAATGGAAGGAAGACAATGTTAAGGTTATTTTTCAAACAAGAGCTAAAGTGATGTAAGCGATCTATGCCCTTAGAATTCACAAAGCATTTGGATATAACTTAATTAGCACTTATATGGTTGAGAAATTAAATTTGCCTTGTGTTGAACATATGAAGCCTACATGTTGAAAGGAGTAAAGGTAGATAAAATAGTGTTCTTGCCATTCTCTGATAGAAGGTATGAGGATGTGATTTGGTGTGATGCCATTCCCATAAATATCTTCCATATATCTTAGGGAAGGCCATGGTATATCTATTGAAGTGCTTCATATTGTATGGAAAGAAATAGATACTCTTTTGAGGATAGTGGGAAGAAACTCATTCTTGGGCCTTGTATCCCTCACAAATTTGTGAAGATGAAAAGATTATTAAAGAAAATATGAAAAAATACGAAAGATAAAAGAATGAGAGGAGTAAGGGAGGGTGCATGCTGACATTCCAAGAGAGGAAAAATGAGAGGGTGTCTTGAATGAAAATAGTGGGATATCAAGCAAGGTAAAGACTAATCTTGAGAAAAAAAGAAAAGGGAGAAGGTAATGAGATAAAAAAAGTCTGTGAGGTAGAGAGAGAAAAACATGTGTGATTGAGTGACAGCAAAGAAAAACTACTTTGTGAGAGAAAAGAGGTTAAGGGTGAGAAAAACGTTAGTCTTGTGATAAAAACTAAAGAGAATGTAAGCAAGAAAATTTTTTTTTATTTCCTAATCCATTAACTCTTTCTTGTTTTTGTTCTTGTGATTTGGTGCAGCCACGTGTTGAAATACCTTTCGAAAGGGGTGGTGAGGCGCAAGAAGATGGTGGCAAAAGATCTGATCGTATTCCAACATAAATTTGGCGATATCTATTCTTGTCGGATGGTGGAAGATAAAAGCTTGGTTACGACATGGAGTTGCATAAAAGCATTGCTATGTTGGAGCCATTAAATAAAAGAATACAAGGTGATGATGTTCCGTAGGTAAATAAGTCCAAGTATGGTATGTATAATAAGTTTATTTGTAATCTTGGCCTTTCTAGAACACCTAAGGTATTTTTGGATGTAATGAATTATATTATTATTTCTTATGTTGGTGACTTTATAATTTTTCTGAATGATGATATTTTGATACACTTCAAGTCATTAACTATAATACCTAGTTTAAAGTGCAAGTGTATATTGATTCCTTTTGAAATTGTGTATGACATAGATGATTATGTATTCCAACTTGGTGGAAAGAGGCATGAAATTTATGAGAAGAGGCTTGCAAATGAGTTATATATTTCTTCTTCTCTTATTCAAGTGGCTAATGAGTTTTCATGTGATAAATTACCAGAATGTGATTTTTGTTGTGTGATGGAGAGTCATTCTTCAAGTCATGTTCATTGTGAGCTTGAAAAGTTATTTCTTACAAGTAAAGAGGATATGCATGATTGTCGTAGCACTTGTGATCAAATGCACTTTCATCTAGACGAATCCATGAGATTTGTAATTGTACATAGTTGGCTATATCATGAAAGTATCTTCGTTGATACATATGGTACAGATACTTATATTATATGGATGAGTGGTCAATCTTTATAATTTCTTTTTCATGTATACCAATGGATTACCTTACCGACAAGATCGAATTGCAAGTTCCATTGCATGGCGCATCTAAGAGATGTTTTTATTGCATTGATTGTCACACCTCCTTTCGTACATTCCCGAGAAGGAAATGTATAAAAATTAGTTTTTCCAATTAAAGCGACATTATTCGAACTGGGATTATTTATTTAATTTTTAGTAGAATCGCCACTTGGAATATTTAATTGGTGTCCCAAGTCACCGATTTATTTTTTTTATCCCAGATCGAGGGAAATTTCGACTTTCTTTTTGAAGTCTGCGAACCAAAAATTCTAAGTAAGGAATTCTGTTAACCCGAGGGAAGGTGTTAGGCACCCTCAAATTCCGTGGTTCTAGCACGGTCGCTCAATTGTTATAATCGGCTTATCATCTGATTTTAATATCTGTTATTAGCCTATAGTGTATTTTTACTTTATTCCGCTTTTCCGCTTTTAAAAATTATTGGAGAATTGCGATGTTAATCAAAACATGTCACGAATCACGTCACATAAATGCACCCGTAATTTGTAACACCTTTTAATTAGACATCGGGATTTTGAATTTGGGTCACATAAATGCGCACCCGAATTTAGGAAATTTGATTATTACAATAACGCGCCTAAAGCAAGTTACGCGTTTTAAATTTGTCGAGGGCCATGGAATTCGCTAAATAGCGCACCTCAATTTTCTACGTGTTTAATTAATGAGGGCCATATGTTTGTAATCTCATTTAGTATGGCACGCCTCAAATTAATTCAAAAGTTTTCATTACTTTACATTATTAAAGTCGGGTCACCTAAAAGGCACCCCCGAAATTGGCATCGTCACTATGTCACGGAAGCCGTACCCATAGTCACAATGTATATTAGTCGCGCCTAAAAGTAAGCTACGAAAGTCTAGGACATTTAAGAATTAGTTGCTCCTAAATCTTTTATTTAACTATTACACAAAAAAAAAGGCATTTCTATAACTAGTAAGAAAACATATGCTATATGTTCCACTAAAGAATAACTAAAGCACCTTTAAAATGAACACATGATATTGGCCCCTACAAACACCTTTAATATGAAATAGTAATATGCACTAGGAGAAAAGCAAACTCAATAAATATTCTAATGACACATTAAAACTTCTGAAACAAATCATTGAAAGAGAGACACTTGACTTAGAGTAATTCTATTAAAAGTAGTAACATGCACTAAGAGAAAAGCAAACTTGATTAGCACACTAGTATTTTGATTACTACGGGACAAGCTAGCATTTTGATTTAAAAAAAATGAACAAAAGCTGCTGGATCTCAACCAGAAACGGGCAGCAACTAAACATAGATATTGCAAACCAGCTTATAGATATATAATATAACTCAATGTTCAGTCGACACTGAAACAAACACTCAATGAGCAATCGAAACAAACCGAAATAGAACCTTAGTGCAAATATATGGCAGCAGTAAATACAAACAGAGACAAAAGAATTAGCCTTAGATGAAAGAGATCAAACATCACTCCGTCGAATAGCATATTGTCATTCATATTTTTGTAATTACAAAATGGCGTAAAAACATGCCTATTTAAAGTTTGAAAGGGACAGGGAGATCAGCAAACAGAGATAATCCGCAAGCAACAACGAATCCGTTTGTCGAATCTCGAACTTCTTTTTAAAACTTCCCCAGAAACAGGTGATTGAGAAGGGAAAAATCGGAACCAGCTTTGAAATCTTATTTTTTTTTTTTTTTGTTTGAGCTGTTCGGCAGCTATTTTTGCTGCAATTTGGGTAGGATTTAGACTAGTTTTATGGAGATTTTGGGGCTGATTTCTTGCTTGAATTTCCAGCTGCAACTAGCAGCGTTTTTGGGCTGAAGATGATGATTTTAGGATGAATTTGAGGGCTATTTTTTTTTTTTTTGGGGGGCTGCTCAGGGATGGTTTGAGCTCGAGTTTCATAGCTGAAAATGGTGAGAAACTGCTGACTTTTTTGAGGATGAAGGAGCAGCTGCCATGGTGAAGAAGAAGCAGACCCTCCTGTTCCCTCTCGCCCGATTTTTTTTCTTCTTTTTTTTTGTGTGGGAATCCCAATGGGGTGAGTAGTAGTGAGTAGTGAAGAAAGCTGCTAGGGTTTTCTTTAAAAGGAGAAAAGGATCTGGGCCACCAGTCATCTGATTGGAATTGGGCCTCTTGTGAACTTAGGGATTGGGCCTGGTTTGTTTAAAACAACCAGCCCAATCCGATTTTATCCCCATCTTATTCTTCTTCTTTTTTTTCCTTATATTTTTTACTTAATTCCTTATTTTAAAATTCTCCTTTTTAATTGTAATAACTAGATTACTTAGTAATTGAACTCCTAATTTACCAAAATGTGACATTAATTTAAATACTATTCATAAAAATTATAAAAACCCTTGAATCTAAGAATTGAAGATTAAA
This sequence comes from Nicotiana obtusifolia, assembly GCA_002018475.1. Classification (NCBI taxonomy): domain Eukaryota; kingdom Viridiplantae; phylum Streptophyta; class Magnoliopsida; order Solanales; family Solanaceae; genus Nicotiana; species Nicotiana obtusifolia. The sequence goes on along the minus strand of MCJB01013325.1, from coordinate 117,880 downwards.
ATTAAAGGAACTTGTAAAATGACTCATTTTTATGATTTTTTTTTTATTTTTATGAAATCAACAATTACTAACTCAATCCTGAAAAATGTAAAAATAAATCCTAAATGCAATGCGTAATATTTTTTGGGTATTTTCAATAATTAATTAACGAGATGGCTGATACCTAATTAAAACTATTTTATTGATTTTTATAGGAATATTTTAGGCAGGGCAAAAATCACGTTCTCACATTGATCAAGGTAGGCATAAATGTCATTGGGATGATGATGCTTACAAGATGTCAAGCTAAAGAGTTGCAAAAGAAGTCCATTAGACTTCAAGTGCAGATAAAAAATTTGTTAATTGGTTAAGAGCATAAGGACAAATGATGTGAATTGGCTAGGTGATAGCATCAAGGACACATAGAGTTTTGGAAACTCCAATAAAGCCATTTACGAGATCTCAAGCTAAAGAGTTACAGACTCAGGTTGCTGGACTAAAATGGAAAATAAAGAAGCTTCTAATTGTAGAGGAAGAGCTCAAGCCCAAAAAGAGATGAATTGTCCCACTTTTACTATTATTTGGTGGCCCAAATTGAAATCCAAGAAGAAGAAGACCGGTCACCAAATCAGCCCTTGAAGTCCACAAAAATGGCTCAAAATGAGCATAAAAGAGGTCCAAAAGGGGGTGTTTTAAAAGGAGCCAATTGGAGTAAAAACCAATGGCCCAAACTAGTAGTTTTAAAGTCCAAATATGCCCCAAAGGGATTTAGCCGCCCACCCTTTTATATTTTTTTATCTTTTACCCCTTAGCAGCCCCTACCTATTTTGATGACTTTTATTACTCCTTAGCAGCCCTCTACCTAATTTTGATGACTTTTGTCACCCCTTAGCAACCTTCTACCTAATTTTAAGGACTTTTGCTTCTAGAAATAAGGAGTTGTTCTCATTTGTTAGGGACTTCATTATTGATTAAGAATATTATACTTTGAGAGTTCATTTGAACCTTTGTTACTTATGCTTTGAGATTTGTCTTTCAACCTTTACTTGTTCATAGTTCAAGGTAGTAAGATTACTTCTCTGTTGTGATATCTTTGATTCCTTTGTGGTATTCTTAGACGGCGATTAGTACTACTTATTGATTATTGCCTCAAGTTTCTCTTATAGCGGTCAAGATCCGAATCTATTGTTTTGATTTATTTTTAAGAAAAGGCGTTTGATTTCTTAAATAAATCAAGACATTGTGTCTTGGATTGGGTCAAGGCTATTGAACTAGTGTTCTTGGAAGTTCCTGAAACTTGCTTAAATAGAAAAGAATTGCTTGCTCTCCAGAAAATTTCTTTTGTATCTAATTGGTTTCCAAAAATTAACAAAGGAAACAAGAAGAGGGGATCCAGGATTTCAAGATTAAAAAAAAAAAAAAAAATTTTGCTTACTCTTTCTAATGTAAATATGTATAATCCTTTTTTTTATTAGTGTCTTGTTTCAACCGAGCCTAATACTTCTAGGATTTGGTTCTTTTTCTCATTAGATCCTCAAAAATCTGAATTTTACTACTATGAACTTCATACTAGTTGGGTTTAACTATAAATCTACAAATTATTGTGTTCAAAGGTTATTTCGAGAGGAAAAAAAAAAGAGGCAAAAGTGTTTGTGAGAACAATTGAGGAGAAGTCCAAATTTGAGAGATACATATTTCCTTTTTTCTATGTCAAGATGTCTCAAATATATAGTTACAGTGGAAGGAGGAGAGCTATAACTCAACAACTTGAGAAGTCGAACTTAGAGTATGCCGAATGGAATGAAGACAACGGTAAGGTTATTTTTCAAACATGTTCTAAAGTGATGTCTGCGATCTATGCCTTTAGAATTCACAAAGCATTTGGATATAACTTAATTAGTACTTATATGATTGAGAAATTAAACTTGCCTTGTGTTGAACATATTGAACCCTACATGTTGAAAGGAGTAAAGGTAGATAAAATAGTTTTCTTGCTATTCTCTATTGGAAGGTATGAGGATGTGATTTGGTGTGATGTCATTCCCATAAATAATTTTCATATGTTGTTGGGAAGGCCATGGTATATATATAGAGGTGCTTTATATAGTATGGAAAAAAATAGATACTCTTTTGAGGTTAATGGGAAGAAATTCATTCTTGGGCTTTTGACTCCCTCAGAAATTTGTGAAGATGAGGTAAACACTGGTCTTGAGAAAAAAGAAAAGGGAGAAGGTAATGAGATAAACAAAGTCTGTGAGGTAGAGAGAGAAAAACAAGAGGGATTGAGTGAAAGCAAAGAAAAACTATTTAGTGAGAGAAAAGAGGCTAAGGGTGAGGAAAACGTTAGTCTAGTGATAAAAGCTAAAGAGATATGTAAGCAAGAAAAAAGTTTCTTTATTTACTAATTTATTATCTCTTTTTTTTTGTTCTTCTGATTTCTTGCAGCCACGTGTTAAAATACCTTTTGAAAGAGGTGGTGAGGCGCAGGACATGATGGCAAATGATCTGATTGGATTCCGACATGAATTTGGTAATATCTATTCTTGTGGGATGGTGGAAGATAAAAGCTTGGTTATGACATAGAGTTGCCTAAAAGCCTTGCTATGTTGGAGCCATTGAACAAAAGAAAACAAGGTGATGATGTTTCATTGTTAAATGTATAATTGGTTTATTTGTAATCTTGGCCTTTCTAGAACACCTAAGGTATTTTTGGATGTAATGAATTTTGCTGTTATTTCTTATGTTGGTGACTTATATAATTTTTGCGGATGATGATATTTGGATACACATCAAGTCACTAACTTTAATACCTAAGTTAAATGCAAGTGTATATTGATTCCTTTTGAAATTGTGTATGACATAGAAGATTATGTATGCCAACTTGATGGAGAGGCATGAAATTTATGATAAGAGGCTTGCAAATGAGTTAAATATTTCTTCTTCTCTTATTCAAGTGGCTAATGAGTTTTCATGTGATAAATTACTAGAATGTGATTTTTGTTGTGTGATGGAGAGTCATTCTTCAAGTCATGTTCATTGTGAGCTTGTAAAAGTGTTTGTTACAAGTACAGAGGATATACATGATTGTTGTAGCACTTGTGATTAAAAGCAATTTCATGTAGAGGAATCCATGAGATTTGTAATTGTACATAGTTGGCTATATCATGAAAGTATCTTCTTTGATACATGTGGTAGAGATACTTATGTTAAATGGATGTGTGGTCAATCTTTTATAATTTCTTTGTCATGTATACCTATGGACTACCTTACCGACAAGATTGAATTGCAAGTTCAATTGCATGGCGCATCTAAGAGAGGTTTTTATTGTATTGATCTAGGTAGGCATAAATTTTATTGGGATGATTATGTCCATATACTTTATAAGGGAGTATTTACATCTATTAGGATTAATTGGGTTAAATGGAAACATGGTCGCTATCTTGTTTTGTTCCTACTATTTTTTCATATTAGTGGATGCCATTTACGAGTGTGTGTTTTCTTTTTCTTCCAAGATAGAAATTCGATGACGAAATTTGTTCAAGAAGAGGGGAATGATAGAATCCTAGAAAGCTCAACTCTATTCAAGTATAAGGATGATGCTTTGGAATCTTACATATGGCCTTTTACAAGATGGCAAGCTAAAGAGTTGCAAGACAAGGCCATTAGACTTCAAGTGCAAACAAAAAAGTTATTAATTGGTAGGAAGGGCTCAAGGACAAATGATGTGAATTGGCTAGGTGATAGCATCAAGGACACATCGAGTTTGGAAAGCTCCACGAACGCCATTTACGAGATCTCAAGCTAAAGAGTTACAGAATACGGTTGCTGGACTGTAATGGCAAATAAAGAAGCTTTTAATTGTAGAGGAAGAGCTCACCCCCAAAGGAGATGAATTGTCCAAGTTTTACTATTTTTGTGTGGCCCAAATTGAAGTCCAAGAGTAGGAAGATTGGGTCACCATATAAGCCCTTGAAGTCGACCAAAAGGGCTCAAAATGAGCATAATCAAGGTCCAAAGGGGGTGTTTCAAAAGGGGCCCAATTGGAGTCCAAACACATGGCCCAAACTAGTAGTTTTAAGGTCTAAATCTGTCCCGAAGGGATTTGGCCGCCCACCCTCTTATATTTTTGCATCATTTGCCCCATAGTCGCCCCCTACCTAATTTTGATGACTTTTGTTACCCCTTAGCAACCCCCTTCCTAATTTAGAGGACTTTTACTCCTATAAATAAGGACTTCTTCTCATTAATTAGGGACTTCATTATTGATTAAGAATATCATACTTTGAGAGCTCTTTTGAACCTTTGTGATTGATCTTTCAACCATTACTAGTTCGAGGTAGTAAGATTTTGAACTAGTAAGATTACTTCTCTATTGTGATATCTTTGATTCCTTTGTGTTATTCTTAGAAGGCAATTAATGCTAGTTATTGATTTTTATCTCAAGTTACTCGTAAAGCGGTCATAATCCGAATCTATTATTTTTATTGGGTTCTAAGTTAAGGCGTTTGATTTCTTCAATATATCAAGACGTTGTTTCTTGGATCATGTCAAGGCTATAGAAGTTGCCTTCTTGGAAGTTCCTGGAATTCTATCCTTGAATTTTCCCATATCCTTTATTTTTTGCACTTCAACTATAGTTGTTCAATTCCTTATTATTATGGCTTCCGCTTTTAGTTCTCAAATTCTTACTCTAGTTTGAATTCCCGACCTTGTTGTTATCACGTCCTTTTTGCCGGGAGCACTGCATCTTTAATGGATGCAGGTGGTATTGACCAGTGATAGCAGCACACCCTCTCCTCAGCTGACTTGGTGAGCCCCACTTCATTTTGGGGTCTTGTATCTCTTATCCTTTTTTCATAGCATTTTGAGGTATAGCCAGCGCCTTGTTGTCGGCACTATCGTAGCACTCTTTTGTTCCTGTTAGAGGCTATGTAGACATAGCGTGGGTTGTATTTGTTTTTGGGAAGGTTAAAGTAATAATGTTGTAATCTTATCATCTGGTCAACTTTAAGTATGATTGTACAATGTACTATTTTGGAGACTTGTTAATGACGTAACTAATGAAAATGAACTGGTGTTATTCGCATTACTTCTTACGGTCTAATTAACGAAATATATTCTTCTCTTTATTCATAGGTGAGTTAGGTAGAATGTATTGTAAAGGCTTGATTGACCGGATATCTCGATTGAGTCCCGGTCGTACTACCCGAGGTTGCGGCGTGACACTAGGTGTCATGCCGACACAGCCTGTTATCCAATTTCAGCTCGTGGTTAGGGCAGTAGCATATGTGGGAGAACAACTTAGGTTTGTGAGATTCAAGAAGTACTATCCTACTACTTTCTGTGGTTTGGCTTCAGAGGATGCGCATGCGTTCCTGGGGGAGAGCTACCGTATTCTCCACACCGTGGGTATTGTGGAGACAAGTGGGGTTGCTTTTACTACGTTCTAGCTTAAGGGAGAGACATGTCACTGGTGGCGGGCGCATGAGTTGGGTAGTCCGGCCGATGCAACTTCACTTTTATGGACTCCGTTTTTAGTGATGTTCTCAAGAGAATTTGTTCCCCAGACCTTTCAGGATGTATGGTGCGTGGAGTTTGAGCAGCTATGCCAGGGTACTATGTCAATGTTAGATTATGCTGTTATATTCAGTGATTTGTCTAAACATGCACCTGCTTTCGTTTCTACAGTCAGAGAGAGAATCTGCATGTTCATTAGGGAAGGGGGGGAGGGCTCAATCATGATATCTTGTTCGGCATGGCTCGGGAGTTTCAGTAGGTAGTAGTGGTCGCCCGCTGATTAGAGGGCATGCGGGGTTAGGAGAGAGAGGACAGGGAGGCTAAGAGGCCTTTTAGACCGGGAGGATCTACTAGTCCCTATTTTGGAGGCAGAGTGCGGCATGGTAGAGGTTTTATGTGTGAGCTAGTTTAGTTTGCACTTCAGGATTCACACGATGTTTCAGGTACCTATGGGTCTCATGGTGCTCGTAAGGTATAGCTTCTACAGCCACGTCAGCGGAGATGTTGCTTTAAGTGAGGAAATACTAACCATATGATGAGAGATTGTCCCAGACTCCGGACATATGTGTCATAATGGGGTATTCAGGCTATGAGTCTTGCTCCGGTTATTGATGTCCCTGCACTGCCAGCTTGTGGTGCTAGACAGGCGTGTACAGGGCGCCCAAGAGGGGGAGGCCTGGCCCGTTGATGTGCATTCAACGGTAGGGCTGAGGCCGCTCACCAGATGATGTTGCACGTGTATGGTTTCGATTTGTTATAGAGGAGCATCATTCATATTTTGTTTCGGTTCTGTTTATCGAGATGAGTCCTCCTATTATTTATTTTTATTTCGTTATTAAGAGCTATAGGGCTATAAGTGATTTTTTTTTTCTGTTACTCATTTCAGTAGTTTTGATGTGATTTTCAGATGGTTGGTTAAGATTTGTTGTTGAGATGCTCTATTGGTGTGGAAGTCTAGTATGCATTGTGATTTTGTTGGCAAAATTGAATCAGAGGAATGTTTTGGTTGGTATAATGTGTATTCTACTTGTGATTCAGAGCTGAGGGTGATATCCTCACGGTTTCATGTAATTTGGTGTGTTTGAACCGAGCAGCGTTCCGCGATGGGTTTATATCAAGATGATATCCTTATGATTAGTTCAAGTGTTTTGATTCTCCCTTGTGAAATTGATTCGTATTATGGTATTGATAGGAAGTGGTGCCTGTCGAGCTTGTTTAATAGTTCTTTCATGTGTTTCCTTCTATACTAGGTCATTTTCGCATTGTGCTTATCGGGTTATTTGCGATGTTAGTGCCCAGGTGGCGTTAGATGTGACTTTTTGGTTCATGTGTGAATTAAGGTCTTCACGTTTCTTGCATCGTTGTCAATGTTGTGAAGGTTTGGAACAGAGTTCGAGCAGATATGATGTTAATTACCGGTGGTGGGTTTGATTATGGATAACTATCCAGATTAGAAATGTTGCTATGGACATAGGTGTACTGTGCTACGTCGTGTGTTTGTATCTTGTGGGTGAAGGCATAAGCTGTTGTAGCGGGTTGAGGCTGATACTGTGTGTTGGTATAAGAATCAGGTCTATTGGAAATGATTGGATGGTGAGAAATTTTCAGTGTGGGTGGAAGGGATAATTTTCAGTTGGGATGGTATCGTCGGGCCTATGTGGATTGGGGGTGATATCGGACCATCCGCGAGTGTATGTATGGTAGTTCACTCAGTGATTTGATGACCTCGGAATGGTTCTTGACACGTTCAAGGACGATCATTTGCTTAAGAGGTGGAGGATGTAACAACCTGGGCTGTCGTTATGAGAAGAAGCGTCCCGTTCGGCGGCTTTAGGTCTCGAGAAGCTTTGTATTATGTGTTATGGCTTGCGTGTGTGGCCGAGTTCGGTTTGCAGATGATTCGGGATCATTTGGAAGAAGGATTCTTGTGTTTGAAGCTTAAGTGGTAAGAGTTGATCGGAATATGACTTTTATGCAGACTACTCTAAAATAGCATTTTGATTAATCCAATAGCTTTGTATGGTGATTTTAGTCTTAGGCATATGTCTTGTTTTGGATTTGGAGGTCCGTAGGGTAATTTGAAACATTTCAGCGAAAATTTGAAAATTGAAGTTTTGGAAGGTTGAGAGGTTTGACCGAGAGTTGACTTTGGTGATGTCGGAGTCGGAATGCGATTCGGAGAGTTTGATTAGCTCAGTTATGTTATTTGGAACTTGCGTGCAAAATTTGGCGTCATTCCGGGTTGACTTGATATGTTTCAACGCGAATTTTTGATGTTAGAAGATTTGGAAATTTATAAGTTCGATTCGTGGTGCGATTTGTTATTTCCACACTGTTTGATGTGATTTGAGCCCTCGAGCAGGTCCGCGTTTTGTTATGGAACTTGTTGGCATGTTTTGACGGGTTCGCGAGGGCCTCGGTAGTGTTTCTGATGGCTACGGGCCATTTCTTCAGTCTTTTGAGCTGTTGTTTTCTGTTGTTGCTGTTGCTCTTCGCGATCGCGTAAGGTTTCTTGGAGCCTATGGATTTTGTTCATCGCGAGCGCGATCGTGGTCATGCTTTCGCGAAGCTTATGTAGTCAGATGTCCGCAGTCGCAGCTTCCTTTCCGCGTTCGCGTAGTGGAGCTGGTGGTCATTTTTTCATCATGTTCGCGAGTCTCTTTGTGCGTTCACATAGTTGTTGTCTTTATTCATTGCGTTCGCGATGTATTTGACACTAAAGCGAAGCGTTATTTGTGCTGGGCAACATTTAGTTCTTCGGATCGCGAGGAATATTTCACGATCGCGTAAGACGATTAACCGGGGCAGATTGTAAGAACTCTATCGATGGCTTGGCCATTTTTATCACATTTTGAGTTGTAGACCTCGGATTTAAGCGATGTTTTGTGGGGTTTTCAAGCAAATCTTTGGGGAAAGTGTTCCTCCCTCGGAATTGATTATACTTCATGATTTCATCTTTATATTTATAATTATATTCACATTTTGAGTTGAGGAAAAAAGGGAATTTTTGAAGAAATGTTTCAAAATGTAAAATGAGGATTTGAAGGGTGATTCGATATCGGAATTTGGTAATTCTTGTATAGTTGAACTCGTCATTGAATGATGTTCGTGTTTTGCGAATTTTATCGGGTTCCAAGGTGCAGGCACCGGGGGTTGACTATTTAGTTCTTGTTCATGATTGAAGCTTTATTATCCGGAATTGTTTCCTATGAGTTTATTTTTATTTGAAGTTATTTTGGCTAGATTTGAGCCGTCAGAAGGTTGTTTCACTCGAAAAGGTCATTTTAGAGTAATAGTCTACTTTCCTCGAGGTAAGTATCTTGCCTAACTGTGTGTGGGGAAACTACCCATTAGGATTTGAGTCATTTGTGCCAATTGTGTCATGTGGAAGCTGTATACATGAGGTGACATGCACGTGTTCGGGCTTATTTGTTGAAATTTAACTGTTTAGGGCTCTTGGGTACTTTTTTCCATTAAATATGAAGTTGTTTTGTCACGTTAAATTCCCCATTTACTAAATTCACCCTTACGTGTCTTATGTGGAATTAATCACTTCATGTTTTACCATTATTGCCGATTAAACTTTTATTTGCCTTAACTAAAGTTGTTGCCACTTTTATTTCCATGCTATCCTTTCCGTAATTGTTTATCCTCGAATACAGTTACTATTACCTTTTCCATAATCAACTTATCCTTAATTCAACTTGTTGTATCTCTTCCGTAATTGCTCAACCTTAAATGATATTTTGTCATCCCTGATCATTGTTGACTTACCCTTATTTGGAATCATTGATTAATGTTACCCCTCTTATCGTTGAATTGTACTTTTGTGGAATCATTGCTACACATTATCTCTTCCTTGTTTAGCTATTCTTGTTGAAACCATTATTCCCTGCTGTGTTTTTCGTGGTTCGCTCGTTCTTCTGTTTCTCTGTGTTTTGAAGTTCCTGAGTTGATTTACTTGTCGTATTCTCATATTATTGTCGTTGTCGCTGTTATATTTAGTGTTGTTTAACTGAGGGCTATGCGTGGTTGTGATATTAAAACTATTTTGACAAAATATTGTGGCATGTGGGCACATATTGTCAAAGTCTGCGTACACACTACCCTCCCTAGACCCCACGATATGGGATAATACTAGGGATGTTGCTGTTGTGGGCACATATTGTGAGAGTTATTTGTTTCAGTTGTTATGTTTTGGCATACGTGTTATTGTTTAGATAATAGTTATGTTCTTTTCACGAGGTTTCTGCTATGCCATTGCTATTGTGTTTGCACGAGGTATCTGCCATGCCATTGTTATTGTGTTGTACGAGGTTTCTGCCCTACTGTTGTTATTATTGATACACGTGCGGCGGTATAAGGTCGGGGTGTTGAAACGCATGCGATGAGATAAGGTGGGCTTGAAACGCGTGGCTAGTAGGGGAACTATTGGAAGTCATGCAGTGTGATAAGGTGGACTAATACGCGGGATGCTATTTAAGGAAATATATTTTCAAAATATAAAGGCTCCCGCGGTGATAGAAGGAAAGTTTGTGATTCATTTTATGATTTGAGACAATGAGGCTGTACCTCGGTAGTGCTCTTGTTGTCATTTTCCCCAGTCTTTTGTACTTGTCTTTGGTTGTTGTCTCCTCTGCATACTATTAATTGTCTTCCTCCGTGTTGCACCTCTTTCCTTAGTTTTATGTAGCTAATCTTGTTGTGCTAGTCGTTGCTTCAAACTTCATTGCTGCCTTTATTACACAGTGCATTATGTAGTGATCATTTCTTATGTGCCATTCATTGTCTCCATTATTATTTGTTGAATTGAATTGTGGTAGAACAGTTGCACAAGCATACATGTAGTTAAATCACTTGTAAGGGTTTAAGAAGATGAATCCTGACATCATCAACCATTATACGTACTCTTTTCTACTTGCCTTCAGTGTGAGAATTATTCTATTGGCACAAGAGTCGTCTGTGCGGTTATGAGTTGTAATGTGGGCACAAAATGCCAAGTGATTAGGGTTCATGAATTGGGACCCGTGAGCTGTGTGTTCGGTACCTCGTGGAAATGCTTGAACAGATCTGGTGTGAAAGCGGTTGTTCTTAATGAGTTATTGCTGGTTTCCTTTATTTGGTTTCACCAGACTTCAACTGTGTTCAGTTTACTCTATAGCATTACTACCTGACTGCTTCCTGTTAAATATTGTTATTACTAGTGTAGGATTGCAAGTATTGTTTTTTATTCCTTATCCTGCTTAGCTTTATATTAATATTGTTTCTCTGTTAGTTCACCTTCACACTTGTTCAGGTTGTTTTGTCCGTTAGGTGTCTTAACTGTCCGAAGTCACTACTCCACCGATGTTAGTCTTGATACTTACCGGGTACCGCTATGGTGTACTCATATTACACTTCTGCACATTTTTTGTGCAGATCCAGGTTCCTCGATTATTATGGATTATTAGCTGACTGGTCAAGCATTGTAGTGGAGACTCAAGGTAAACCTGCCATTGCGTTCGTAGGCCTCGGAGTCACCTTCTGTTAATTTACTTATACTGTTAAATTCTATTTTGAACAGTTGTATTTATGGATTTTCTAGCAAGCTCACTAAAGCTTATGACTTGTACTACCTGTTCTGGGATTAAAAGTTGTGTAATAAGATTTCTATTTCTTATTTATCAGTGGAAAGTTGAATTCTTCCATTAATCTAGTAAGTGTTTGTCTTACCTAGTCGTAGATATTAGGTGCCATCATGACATTGTACAGCGGGATGAGGAGCACGCACCACAGCTAGAGCACTTGTCAGAGTAGCCGTTAAGGAGCCGCCAGTACATACTGTTGACGGACAGGCCGGAGGCGCTTGTTGTGACCCCAAGACTTTAAGAGACTTTAGCACAACTCCTGAGGGATGTTCTTGAGAGATGTCTTGAGAGAGTTTTTCCCCATACCCTTCAGAATGCTTGGTCCGTAGTGTTTTAACAGCTCCACCAAGGTGGTATGTCAGTGTCAGAGTATGCCATTATATGCATTGATTTGTCCAGACATGCACCTGCTTTGGTTTCTACAGTCAAAGAGCGAGTCCGCAGGTTCATTGAGGGGAGGTAGTCATGATATCCAGTTCAGCATGGCTTGGGAGTTAGAGTTGGATATTTCATTTTCGTAAGTAGTAGAGATCGCCCGTTGATTAGAGGGCATGCAGGGTCAAGAGAAAGAGAGGACAGGGAGGCTAAGAGGCCTCGTAGAAAGGGAGGATCTACTGGTCCCTATTTTGGAGGTAGGGTACGACATGGTAGAGGTTTTGTTGTCAGCCAGTTCAATTTGCACTTCAGGCTTCGCACGGTGTTTCAAGTACCCATGGATCTTAGGGTTCCCGAATCGGATAGCTTCCACAGCCACATCACAGAGATGTCGCTTTGAGTGTAGAAATACCAGCCACATGGTGAGAGATTATCCTAGACTCCGGACATATGTGTCACACCGGGGTATTCAGGGTATGAGTTCTGCTCCAGTTGCTGATATCCCTACACCGCCAGCTTGGGGTGCAGGATAGACGAGTAGAGGGCACCAAGAGGGGGAGGCCCGGCCGGTTGATGTACTTTTCACAATTGGGCTAAGGCCGCTACACCAGATGATGTTGCACGAGTATGGTTTTGATTTGTTATAGAGGAGCATTATTTTTATTTTGTTTTGGATATACTTATCGGGGTGAGTCCTCCTATGTTACTTCACATATGGGCGAGTTTAGTGATTTGGTACTTTGCTTATGTGTTTGCCCCTGTTGGGAGATTCTATGGTGGTAGCCCATGTCTATTATTTCGTTAATTTCATAATTGTGAGCTATGGGGCTAGAAGTGATTTTTTTTCTATTACTCATTTTGGTAGTTTTGATGTGATTTCTGGATAGTTGGTTACACTTTGTGGTTTAGATTCTTTACTTGTGTGGGAGTCCTGTATGTGTTGTGATTTTTTTGGCGGAATTGAATCAGAGGAAGGTTTTGGATGGTATGATTTGTATTCTACTTATGATTCTGAGTCGAGGGTGACGCCCTCGATGTTTCATGTAATTTGGTATGTTTAAACCAGGTTGCGTGCCGCGGTGGAGTTATATTAGGATGAGATCCTTGTTTGATAGGGAATGGCGCCTATCGAGCTTGTTTGATAGTTCTTTCAAGTGTTTCCTTGTATACTCGGTCATTTTCGCATTGTGCTTATCGGGTTTTAGCTTGTGAGGTGTGTGCCCAGGTGGCGTTCCATGTGATTTGTTGATCCGGATGAGTAGTTATGAGGTCTTCAAGTTTCTTGCTTCGTTGTCAGTGTTGTGAAGGTTTTGAACAGGGTTCGAGCAGGTATGAGGTTAACTACCGCTGGTGGGTTTGATTATGAATAGCTATTGTGATCAGAATTGTTGTTATGGACATAAGTATAGTGTGCTACATCGTGTGTTTGTATCTTGTGGGTGTAGGCATAAGTTGTTGCAGCGGGTTGAGGCTGATACTGTGTGTTGATATAGGAATTAGGTTTCATGGAAATGATTGGATGGTGAGAAATTTGATTCTACGATTTACTAGTATGGGTGGAAGGGATAATTTTCAGTTGGGATGGTGTCGTCGGGTCTATGTGGATTGGGGTGATGTGGGATCACCCGCGGGTGTATCTATGGTAGTTCACTCAGTGATTTGATGACCTCGGAATGGTTCTTGACACGTCCGAGGACGAACATTCTTTTAAGAGGGGGAGGATGTAACAACCTGGCCTGTCGTTATGAGGACAAGCGTCCCGTTCAATGGCTTTAGTTCTCAAGTAGCTTCGTATTATGTGCTATGTCTTGCGTGTGTGGCCGAGTTCGATTTTCTGATGATTCGGGGTCAATTTGGAAGAAGGATTCTTGGTGTTGAAGCTTATGCGGTAATAGTTTACCAGAATTTGGCTTTTCCGTAGACGACTCCGAAGTGGCATTTTAATGATTCCAACAGCTTTCTATGGTGATTTTGGATTTAGTTGTGCATTTGGATTTAGATTTGGAGGTCCGTATGAAAATTTGAAGCATTTCAGCAAAAATTGGAAAATTGAAGTTTTAGAAGGTTAAGTGGTTTGACCGGGAGTTGACTTTAATGATATCAGGGTCGGAATGCAATTCCTAGAGTTGGATTAGCTCCGTTATGTCATTTGGAACTTGCATGCAAAATATTGAATCATTCCGGGTTGATTTGATATGTTTCGGTGCGAGTTTTAGGAGTTAGAAGATTTGAAAATTTATAAGTTCGATTCATGTTGCGATTTGTATTTCGGCATTGTTTGATGTGATTTGAGGCCTCGAACATGTCTGCGTTATGTTATGGAACTTGTTGGCATATTTTGATGGGGTCCGGAGGGCCTAGGGTGTGTTTCGGATGGGCTGCGGGCCATATATTCAAATTTTTTAGTTGATGATTTCTGGTGTTGCTATTGCTCTTCGCGATCGCAAAGATGAAGACACGATTGTGTAAGCTTTCATGGAGCTCAGGGATTTTGTTCATCGTGAACACGAACGTGGTCATGCGTTCGCGAAGTTTATGCAGTTAGATGTACGCATTCGCAGCTGTCTCTCCGCGTTCGCGTAGTGGACTGGGCGTTAGTGGTCATTTCGTCATTGCGTTCGTGATGTAATTGATGCAAACGCGAATCTTTATTTGTATTGGGAATCATTTAGTTCTTCGCGATCGCGAAGAATGTTCCGCGATCGTGTAAGAGGAATCACTAGGGCACATTATAAGAACTGTATTTAGAGGGTTTGGCCATTTTTATCACATTTTGAGTTGTAGACCTCGAATTTGAGCGACGTTTCGTAGGTTTTTCAAGCAAAGCTTTGGAGTAAGTGTTCTTCACTCGGATTTTTATACTTCATGATTTCATCTTACGTTTTACCATTAAATTAGCATTTTGAGTTGGGGAAAAATGGGAATTTTTGAAGAAATCTTTCAAAATGTAAAATGAGGATTTGAAGGGCCATTCGATATCGAAATTTTGTAATTCTTGTATGCTTCAATTCGTCATCGAATGGGTATTCGGGTTTTGTGAATTTTATCATGCTCCAAGGTGCGGGTCCCAGGGGTTGACTTTTGGGTTGAGTTTTTAGTTCTTTTTAAAGATTGACGCTTTATTATCCGGAATTGTTTCTTATGAGTTTTATTTATGATTTGAAGTTATTTTGGCTAGATTTTAGCCGTCCGGAGGTTTTTTCACTAGAGAAGGTCATTTTACAGTAACGGTTTAGCTTCCTTGAGGTGAGTATCTTGCTTAACTTTGTGTGGGGGAACTACCCCTTAGGATTTGAGTCACTTGTGCCAATTCTGTCATGTAGAGGCCGTGTACGCAAGGTGAAGAGTACGTGCTCGGCTAGGGCTCTTAGGTTCTTGTGTCCATTAAATATGAAGTAGTTTTGTCATGTTCGATTAAGTATTTACTAAATTCACCCCTATGTGTCTTATGTGGAATTAATTGCTTCATGTTTTACCCTTATTGCCGATTAAACTCTTATGTGCCTTAACAGAAGTTATCGCCTCTTATATTGCCATGCTATCCTTTCCGTAATTGTTTATTGTTGATTGCAATTTTTTTTTTTCATAGTCTACTTATCCTTAATTTAATTGTTGTATCTCTTCCATAATTTCTCAACCCTAAATGAAGTTTGGTCATCCCTTATCATTGTTGACTTATCCTTATTTGGAATCATTGATTCATGTTATCCCTCTTATCGTTGAATTTTACTTTTGTGGAATCATTGCTACACATTTCTCTTCGTTGTTGAGCTATTCTTGTTGAAACCATTATTCCCTGTTGTGTCTTTCATTGTGAGCTCGTTCTTCCGTTTGTTTGTGTTTTGAAGTTTTTGACTTGATTTACTTGTCGTTTCTCGTATTATTGTCGTTGTTGTTATTATGTTTGGTGTTGTTGAACCGAGGGCTATGTGAGCTTGTGAAACTGAAACTATTTTTAGGACATATCGTGGCATGTGGGCACATATTGTGAAAGTCATTTATTTGAGTATTTATGTTTTGGCATACGTGTCATTGTTGAGATAATTGTAAGGTTGTTTGCACGAGGTTTCTGTCGTGCCGCTGTTATTGTGCTTCCATGAGGTTTCTACCGTACCGTTGTTATTATGTTGCACGAGGGTTATGCCGTGTTGTTGTTGTTATTGTTACGCAAGCGGGGATATACATTCTGGGTGTTGAATGCGGTGAGATAAGGTGGGCTTGAAACGTGTGGCTAGTAGGGGAGCTACTAGAAGCCATGCAGTGTGATAAGATGGGCCAAAATGCGGGATGCTATTTTCGAGAAAAATAATTTTCACAAACAAGATATAAAGGCTCCCGCGGTGATATAAGGAAAGTTTGTGATTAATTTTATGATTTGAGGCTACAAGGCGGTACCTTGGTCAGGCTCTTGTTGTCATTTTCCCCAGTCTTTTGTACTTGTCATTGATTGTTGTTTCCTTAGAATACTATTAATTGTCCTCCTTTGTGTTACACTCTTTGCTTAGTTATATGTAGCTAATCTTGTTGTGCTAGGCGTGACTTCAAAATTCACTACTGCCTTTATTACACTGTACATTATGTGGTGATCGTTTCTTATGTTCCATTCATTGTCTCTACTCTTATTTGCTGACTTGAATTGTGGTAGAAAACTTGCACAAGCATACACATAGTTAAGTCACCCACATCGTGTTTAAAAGATGAATCCTGACGTCATCGACCATTATACACTATTGTCTACTTGCCTTCTGTGTGTGAATTGTTCTATTGGCACGACAGTTGTCTGTGCGACAATGAGTTCTAATGTGGGCACAAGATGCCAAGTGAATAGGGTTCATGAATTGGGACCCGTGAGCTGAGCTTATGAGGTTCGGTACTTCATGGAAATGCTTGAACAGATCCGGTGTGAAACCGGTTGTTCTTATTAAGTTGTTGCTGGTTTTCCTTTATTTTGTTTAGCCAGACTTCGACTGTGTTCAGTTTACTCTACATCATTACTACTTGACTGCTTCCTGTTAAATATTGTTGTTACTAGTGTACCATCGCAAGTATTGTTTTGTATTCCTTATCCTACTTAGCATTATATCAATATTATGTCTCTGTTAGTTCACTTTCATACTTGTTCATGTTGTTTAGTCCGGTAGGTGTCTTCACTGCCCCTCATCACTACTCCACCGAGGTTAGTCTTGATACTTATTGGGTACCGTTGTGGTGTACTCATACTACACTTCTGCACATTTTTTTGCAGATCAAAGTGCCTCGGTTATTGTGGATTATTAGCTGACTGGTCAAGCAATGTTGTGGAGACTCAAGGAAAAGCTATCGCAAACTCAGTAGAGCTTATGACTTGTACTACCAGTTTTGGGACTGCAAGTTGTGTAATAAGGTTTCTATTTCATATTTATCAGTAGACAGTTGAATTCTTCTATTAATCCAATAGGTGTTAGGCTTACCTAGTCTTAGAGACGAGGTGCTGTCATGATATCCTACTGAGGGAAATTTGGGTCGTGACAAGTTGGTATTAGAGCTCTAGGTTCCTAGGTGCTACGAGTCATAATCGAGTTTAGTTGAGTCTTGTGGATCGGTACGGAGACGTCTATTCTTATCTTCGAAAGGCTACAAAACTATTATGACAGTTTTACTTCCTTCATTCCTATCGTGCGAGTTTATTGATCTCGGAGTTTGAACCCTTGTCATTCCATTCTCTCACAAGTGGTGAGGACACGAGCTGCAGTTATCGACTATGCTGCCCCCAGAGCCGGTATTGCTAAGGGGCGAGGCAGAGATAGAGGTCGAGGAGAAGCACATACCGCAGCTAAAGCACCTGCTGTTGAGGGACAACTACTCGAGGCGCCTGCTGTGACCTCAAGACTTTAGGAGACTTTTGCACAACTCCAGAGCATGTTTGGTGCGGTGGCTCAGGCAGGGTCGATTTCGGTTGCGCCAACTACTTCACATATTGGAGAGAGGAGCTCGGACTCCCGCCGCCCGTACTCCGGAGCAATGAGTCCATGTTGATTAGGTTCCTGGTGTTATGCCGACACAACATGTTATCCCAGTTCAGCCCGTGGTTAGAGCAGCAACATATGAAGGAGAACAGCTTGGGTTTGCGAGGTTCAAAAACTACTATCCTCCTACTTCTAGTGGTTTGGCTTCAGAGGATGTGCATGGGTTCCTGGGGGAGTGCTAGCGTATTCTTCACACTGTGGGTATTGTGGAGACGAGTGGGGTTGCTTTTGCTATGTTCCTGCTTAAAGGAGCGGCATATCAGTGGCGGCGGGCGTATGAGTTGGGTAGTCAGACCAATGCAACTTCACTTTCATGGACTAAGTTTTTAGGGATATTTTTAAGAAAGTTTGTTACCAGACCCTTCGAGATGCATGGCGTGTGGAGTTTGAGTAGCTACGCTAGGGCACTTTGTTAGTGTCAGGGTATGCTGTTATATTTAATGATTTGTCCAGACATGCACTTGCTTTGGTTTCTACGGTCGGAGAGAGAGTCCGCATGTTCATTGGGGGGCTCAATCATGATATCTGGTTCAGCATGGCTCGGGAGTTGGAGTCGGATGTTTCATTTAAGCGGGTAGTAGAGATCGCTCATTGATTAGAGGGCATGCGGGGTCAAGAGAGAGAGGACGGGGAGGCTAAGTGGCCTCGTAGACTAGGAGGATCTACCGGTCCCTATTTTGGAGGCAAGGTACGCATAGTAGAGGTTTTTTGTGCCAGCCAGTTCATTTTACACTTTACGCTTCGCACGGTGTTTCTGTTACCCAATGGGTCTTAGGGTACCCGTATGGGATAGCTTCCACAGAATAGCTTCCACAGCCACGTCAACGGAGAAGTTGCTTTGAGTGTGAAAATACCAGCCACATGGTGAGAGATTGTCCCAGATTCTGGGCAGATGTGTTACAGTCGGGTATTCAGGCTATGAGATATGCTCCAGTTGCTAATATCCATGCACCACTAGCTTGGGTTCCAGGACAGACGAGTAGAGGGTGACCAAGAAGGGGAGGCCCGGCCAGTTGATGTGCTTTCTACGGTAGGGCTGAGGCCGCTGGACTAGATGATGTTGCACGGGTATGGTTTCAATTTGTTATAGAGGAGCGTCATTCGTATTTTGTTTCGGTTCTGCTTATCAGGGTGAGTCCTCCTATGTTACTTCACATACGGGTGAGTTTAGTGATTTGGTACTTTTCTTATGTGTTTGCCCCTGTTGGGAGATTCTATGGTGGTAGCCCGTGTCTATTGTTTTGTTTATTTCGTTATTGGGAACAATGGGGCTAAAGTTGATTTTTTCTGCTACTCATTTCGGTTGTTTTGATGTGATCTCTTGATGGTTGGTTACGATTTGTGGTTTAGATGCTCTATTGGTGTGGGAGTCCAGTACGTGTTGTGATTTTGTTGGCAGAATTGAATCAGAGGAATGTTTCGATTGTTATGATGTGTATTCTAGTTGTAATTCAGAGTTGAGGGTGATACCCTCGCGGTTTTCATGTAATTTGGTGTGTTTGAACCAGGCTGCGTGCCGCGGTGGAGTTATATCAGGATGAGATCTTTGTGATTAGTTAATTTGTTCTGATTCTCCCTTGTGAAATTAATTCTTAGTATGGTTTTAATAAGGAGTGGCACCTGTCGAGCTTGTTTGATACTTCTTTTCATGTGTTTCCTTGTATACTCGGGCATTTTCGCATTGTGTTTATCAAGTTTAAGCTTGCGAGGTGTGTGCCCAAGTGGCGTTAGAAGTGACTTGTTGATTCAGGTGGGTAGTTATGAGGTCTTCACTTTTTTGCATCATTGTCAGTCTTGTGAAGGTTTGGAACAGGGTTCTAGCGGATGTGAGGTTAATTACCGATGTTGGGTTTGATTATGGATAGCGATTATCATCAGAAATGTTGTTATGGACATAATTTTATTCTAAGGATTACCAGTGTGGGTGGACGGGATAATTTTAAGTTGGGATGGCGTCGTCCGGCCTATGGTGATTGGGATGACGTGGGATCACCCATGGGCGTATGTATGGTACTTCACTCAGTGATTTGATGACCTTGGAATGGTTCTTGATACGCTCGAGGATGAGCTTTTGTTTAGGAGGGGGAGGATGTAACGACCCGGCCGGTCATTTTGAGAATTAGCTTCGCGTTCAACAACTTTAGGTATCAAGCAGCTTCGTTTTATGTGTTATGGCTTGCGCGTGTGGCCGAGTTCGGTTTTCGGATGATTCGGGGTCAATTTGGAATAATGAATCTTGTTTTTGAAGCTTAAGCGATAAAAGTTGATCGGTATTGAGTTTTGTGTACACGATTCCCAAATGGCATCTTGATGATTCCAATAGGTTTATATGGTGATTTTGGAAATAGGCGTGCGTCCGGATTTGGATTTGGAGGTCCGTAGGGTAATTTGAAGCATTTTGGAAAAAAATTAGAACATTGAAGTTTTGGAAGGTTAAGAGGTATGACAGAGAGTCGACTTTGGTGATATCGGGGTCGAAATGCGATTCTATGAGTTGTATTAGAACTGTTTGTCATTTGGAACTTACATACACAATTTGGCTTCATTCCGGGTTGATTTGATATGTTTCGGCGCGAGTTTTAGAAGTTAGAAGATTTGGAAATTTATAAGTTCAATTCCTGGTGCGATTTATAGTTTCGACGTTATTTGATTTATTTTAGGCCTCGAGGAGGTCCGCGTCATGTTATGGAACTTGTTGGCATGTTTCGACGGGTTCCCGAGGGCCTCGAGTGTGTTTTGGATGGGCTACAGGCTATTTCTTCAGTCGTTTGAGTTGCAGGTTTCTAATGTTGATGTTGCTCTTTGCGATCTCGAAGATGAAGACACAATCGCGTAAGGTTACTTCGAGCTCAGGATTTTTTTCATCGCGAACGCGAGACCACAATCGCGTTCGTGAAGCTTATGCAGTCAGATGTCCGCGTTCGCAACTGTCTCTCCGCATTCGCATAGTGGAGCTGGGCGCTGGTGGTCATTTCCTCATCGCGTTCGTGAGTCTCTTTATGCGTTCGCGTAGTTTGTTGTCATTATTCACCACGTTCGTGATGTATTTGACACGAACGTGAAGCGTTATTTGTGCTAGGCAATGTTTAGTTCTTCGCCATCGCGAGGAATGTTCTACCACTGTGTAAGAGGAATCACTAGGGCAGATTATAAGAACTGTATTTCGAGGGTTTGGCCATTTTTATCATATTTTGAGTTGTAGACCTCGGATTTGAGCGATTGTTGTGGGTTTTGTCAATCAAATCTTTGGGGTAAGAGTTCTTCACTCGGAATTGATTATACATCATGATTCATTTTTATTTTTATTATTAAATTAGCGTTTTGAGTTGAGGAAAAATGGGAATTCTTGAAGAAATGTTTCAGAATGTAATTGAGGATTTGAAGGGTGATTCGATATCGGAATTTGGCAATTCTCGTATGGTTGAACTCGTCATTTAATGGGTGTTTGGGTTTTGTGAATTTTATCGGGTTCCAAGGTGTGGGCCCCAGGGGTTAACTTTTTGGTTGACCCTGTAATTATCTATAATTGCTCAACTCTAAATGATGTTTTGTTATCCCTTATCATTGTTGACTTATTCTTATTTGGAATCATTGATTCATGTTATCCCTCTTACCGTTGAATTAAACTTTTGTGGAATCATTGCTACACATTATCTCTTCCTTATTGAGCTGTTCTTTTTGAAACCATTACTCCCTGTTGTTTTTTTCATTGTGAGCTCGTTCTTCCATTTCATTGTGTTTTGAAGTTCCTGAGTTGATTTACTTGTCGTATTCTCGTATTAATGTCGTTGTTGCTGTTGTATTTATTGTATTTCTTGTATTTACTGTTGTTTAACCGAGGGCTACGCGTGCTTGTGATATTGAAACTTTTTTGAGCAAATATTGTGGCACGTGTGCACATATTGTGAAAGTCATTTATCTGAGTTGTTATGTTTTGGCATACGTGTTATTGTTGAGATAATTGCTATGTCATTTGCACGAGGTTTCTGCCGTGCCGTTGTTATTGTTTTTTCACAAGATTTATTCCATGTGGTTGTTATTGTGTTGCACGAGGTTTCTGCTGTGCTATTGTTATTATTGATACGCATGCGGCGGTATAAGGTCTGGGTGTTGAAACGCATGCGGTGAGATAAGGTCGGCTTGAAACGCGTGGCTAGTAGGAGAACCACTAGAAACCACGCGGTGTGATAAGGTGGCCTAAAATGCGGGATGCTATTACGGGAAAAATGATTTCCAAAAACTAAATATAAAGGCTCTTGCGGTGATATAAGGAAAGTTTGTGATTCATTTTATGATTTAAGACTACGAGGCGGTATCTCAGTAGGGCTCTTGTTGTCATTTTCCCTATTCTTTTGTACTTGTCTTTGATTGTTGTCTCCTTAGCATACTATTAATTGTCTTCCTCCACATTGCACTATTTGCATAGTTATATCTAGCTAATCTTGTTGTGCTAGTCGTTGCTTCAAACTTCATTGCTGCCTTTATTACACAATGCATTACGTGGTGATTGTTTCTTATGTGCCATTCATTCTCTTCGCTCTAATTTGTTGACTTGAATTGTGGTAACACTTACACAATCATACACATAGTTGAATCACCCATATCGATTTTAGAAGGTGAATCCTCACGTCATCGACCATTATATGTACTCTTGTCTTCTTGCCTTCTATGTGAGAATTGTTCTATTGGCACGAGAGTTGTCTGTGCAGTTATCAGTTTTAATATGGGCACAAGATGCCAAGTGATTTGAGACCCGTGAGTTGTGTTTATGAGGTTCGGTTCCTCGTGGAAATGCTTTAATAGATCCGGTGTGAAAGCGGTTGTTTTTATTGAGTTGTTGCTGGTTTTCCTTTATTTGATTTCACCGGACTTAGACTATGTTCATTTTACTCTATAGCATTGCTACCTGACTGCTTCCTGTTAAATATTGTTATAACTAGTGTACTGTAGCAAGTATTATTTTGTATTCCTTATCCTGCTTTGCATTATATTAATATTGTTTCTCTGCTAGTTCACCTTCACACTTGTTAGGGTTGTTTAGTCCGGTAGGTGTCTGGACTATCCATCATTACTACTCCATCGAGGTTAGTCTTGATACTTACTGAGTACCACTGTGGTCTACATATACTACACTTCTACACATTTTTGTGCAGATCCAGGTGCCTTGGTTATTGTGGACTATTAGTTAACTGGTCAAGCATTATTGTGGAGACTCAAGGTAAACTTGCCGTCGCGTTCGCAGGACTCGCAGTCACCTTTAGATATTTTACTTGTACTGTTAAATTTATTCTGAACTGTTGTATTTAGGGATTTTTTAGCAAACTCAGCAGAGCTTATGACTTGTACTACCAGTTTTGGGATTGTAAGTTGTGTAATAAGGTTTCTATTTCATATTTATCAGTGGATAGTTAAAATCTTCTATTAACCCAGTAAGTGTTAGGCTTACCTAGTCTTAGATACTAGGTGCTGTCATGACATCCTACGGAGGGAAATTTGGGTCGTGACATTTTAAAACTCCAACTTTGATGGAACTTTGTTATGAAAATCTACACTTGTCATCATATGATTACGCTACTTGGCATCACTGTATAGGATAAAATATGTTATGATACGTGGTCGTCCGAGAAAGGGACACGTAGAACCAAAGACAGGAGGATGGCTAAAGACAGAAGGCAATTATTTCGTTTGTCACCGAAAAGAATAACGCTCAAAAAGATGTGATCGATGCTCTTCTCCCGGATAACATTTAATAGAGAATATTCCATGGCATTTAGCGGCTACCTGTTACAAGGGAATTTGGCATTTATGTTTACTGTTATATCTTGATCAATGCCGCTCATAATTGACATTAAAGAAGGGCACGACCCTAGGACATTCTTCATAGCTATAAATAGTGAGCTCAGTTGTCATTGTAAAGGACACAAATTTTCTGGCAAACTTATGCTATACTCTATACAAAGCTCAATCGAATCTTATCTACTTATTTCTTGATTTCTTTGTTGTTGTGCCCGGAAACCCTGTTCCCGGAATTGTTGCTTCTGTTGTATCATCTATATCCTAAGGCTAAGTATTGTGTAATTATTTGATTATTTGTTTATTTCATGATCGAATTAATTCACTTATCTAGAAATCACATATATATTCAACTGTACCATTTTATGTGTAAATAGTTTGGCGCCAACCTTGGGCCTAGATAGCCGTGTAATTAAATTGATCCATGCCTTTTATACTAACGTGTTTTGATTTTTTCGTGTTAGAAAAGATCATAAGACATGTTAGATAACACTGTTAATGACATGCACAACCCCGAGAATCGAGGAGATCAGCCTCATTCCGAAGACTCGATCAATGACACCCATAATGAGGGGAATGACGCTATACCAGTACAGGACAAGCAGTATCCTTTACAGGTTCGAGGGACCACTCCCGATGACGCTGATGAGGAGCATGTCGTCGACGCAGGGGTAAGGGTCATGCAAGAGCAACTTGTGATCATTCTAGGCCACTTTGCGACAGGATAAAGTTATGATGGAGTTGAAGCAAGCGCTGTTGGGAGCTTCAAATAATGCAGACATACAAGATCCAGTTCCTCCCGGGGCTCTCACGAATCAAACGATGAGGAGGATCCACAGCAAGACTCCCAGGGGTGAAATTGTCGTACAAGCTAAGTGCAGCATCAGTGTTAATCCCGAAGCGGTTCAAAATGCCTGAAGTGCCAAAGCATGGCGGAACTTCAGACCTCCAGGAGCATATTACCACCTATACAACGGCGATAAAGGAAATGATTTATCCCCTCATGGAATTGAATTTGTGCTGTGGAAGAAATTTGGAGAAACCCTCACGAGGGAAGCCTTGACATGTTATTCGTTGTTACCCAAGCATTCCATAGATTCCTTTGAAATGCTTGCAGATTCTTTCATCAAGGCTCATGCCCGGGCAAGAAAAGTACAGGCCTGAAAGGCCGACATATTTAGGATTGCACAGGGAGAGTCTGAGTTGCTACGAGAGTTCTTTACCCGATTCCAGAACGAGAGAATGTTGCTCCCAACTGTCCCGGATGAATTGGTTCCTGAGGCATTCACCAAGGGATTTTATCTGAGGAGTTTAGACGCTTCCAAGAAATTGAAGGAAAGTCTACTCGAGTTTCAATCAACGACCTGGGAGGATGTCCACAACCGGTACGAATAAAAAATAATGATCGAAAATAATCAAGTTTGTTTTTCGACGTCCACCAAAGGACAAGAAGATAATAGGGAAAAATCAAAGGATGAATAGCTAAAAAGGAAATTCCACTTGGGGACAGGACTGCACCCAAAACTCAAGTCCGATTTCAGTAAATTCCTTAAATCTAATGCCAATTGTTTTGCATGGTCGCACGAAGATATGACAGGAATCCCAACAGAGGTAGCCATACACAAGTTAAGCTTGGATCCTAACATACCTTTGGTAAGACAAAAGAAGTGCCCGATCGCCGGAGCCAGGAATAAATTTGTCAAATAAGAGGTAACCTGCTAACTTAATATCGGCTCGATTTGAACTGTAAGATATCCAGACTGGATAGCTAATGTAGTAGTAGCTCCTAGGAAAAACAATAATTTTTGCATGTGTGTACAATGTAAAGACCTTAACATGGCATGCCCAAAAGACTCGTTCCCGCTGCCAAGCATCGATCAAATGATTGGTGCCACGACTGGGCACGAATAAATGAGTTTTCTCGATGCTTATTATGGGTACAACCAAATTAAGGTGAACCCGAAAGATCAGGAAAAAATATCGTTTATAACGAATTTTGGTATATATTGTTACAATGTGATGCCCTTCGGGTTTAAAAAATGCCCGAGGCCACTTAACAGCAGCTCGTGAACAAGATGTTTGAAATCAAATAGGAAATAATATGGAAGTTTATATAGACGATATGCTCGTTAAGTCTTCAAATACAGGTGATCATCTTAAAGATATGCAAGA
Organism: Nicotiana obtusifolia; assembly: GCA_002018475.1. NCBI lineage: Eukaryota > Viridiplantae > Streptophyta > Magnoliopsida > Solanales > Solanaceae > Nicotiana > Nicotiana obtusifolia. The sequence continues at coordinate 92,412 of MCJB01013325.1, read as the reverse complement.
AACAATCGACATCTTAAGGATACATAATATGAAACTTAATCCCGAGAAATATGCGTACGGGGTCAGCTCCGGTATGTTTCTGGGAATTCTGGTATCACAAAGGGGGATTGAGGTAAACCCTGATAAGATCAAGGACATAGAAGTTATCCCGGACCAACTATCAAAAGTGAAGGATGTCCAAAGGCTTACGGGGAGATTGGTAGCTTTGAGTAGATTAATTTCCTAGTTATCATAAAAGTGTCATCATTTCTTCGCACTACTCAAAAACAAAACTAGTTTCGAATGAACCACAGAGTGCCAGCACGATTTGAGGGATTTAAAGAAGTACTTGTCAAGCCCTCCATTGCTTTCAAAACCAAAAGAAGAGAAAACGTTGCTGGTTTACCTCGCAGTCTCGGAAATTATGGTAAGTACGGTTCTAGTCCAAGAGGACGAAGGTACGCAATCTCCCATTTTTTATGTTAGTAAAATTTTAACGGGAGCAAAAACTCGTTACCCACGTTTGGAAATACTGGCCTTAGCTCTCGTAGTTGCTGCTTGGAAGCATAGGCCCTACTTCCAATGCCACCCGATAGCCGTGGTGTCTACTTTCCCTTTGAGGAACCTCCTCCATAAACCCGAGATCTCGGGTAAATTGCCCAAATTGGCAGTCGAAATGAGTGAATTCGACATAGAGTACAAGTCGAGAACTGCAATTAAATCGCATGTCTTTGCTGACTTGGTGGCCGATTTAAGTCTGGGATTATTGCCTCTGGCAACCAAGGAAGCAGTAATGGTGTCGGAATCGACATCGGGGGTTTGGATCTTATTTACGGACAGAGTTTCCAACGTAAAAGGGTCCGGGCTCTGTATAGTCTTAATCACGTAGTCGGGGGAAACCCCAAGGCACGCCATCAGGATGGTCCAGTAAACTAACAATGAAACAGAGTATGAAGCTTTGATTGCAGGACCCGAGTTGGCCTGGGGACTTGACTCCAAGGTCATTGAAATCAAATGCTACTTATAGTGGGTGGTAAATTAGGTCTACGGGATCTTCGAGACCAAAGAGGAGCGCATGCAACAATATGTGGTAAAGGTTCAAGCTCTGCTGGCGCGGTTATGAGGGTGGTCAATTACTCATATCCCAAGGGAAGAAAATGCAGAAACAGACGCATTGGAAAACCTAGGATCATCAATAGAAATAAAGGAATCAGGGTCCAGGACGGTAGTACAACTGATGAACTCAGACCTGGATACATATGGTTAATACGAGAAATATTCAACTAATCTGGTATAGGACTAGAGGAATGAAATTATCAATTATCTCGAACATGGGAAGCTATATGAAGACCCCAAAATTTCCAGGGCACTACGCGCCAAAGTAGCGTGATATAGCTTCAAGGGAGGCCAATTGTATAGAAAATCTTTTCAAGGCCCACTGGCACAATTCTTAGGAGCGTCCGAAGCTAACTATGTCATGAGAGAGGTTCACCAAGAGATATGCGGCAAGAACTCGGGTGCAGATTCCTTAGTGCTGAAGTTGGTAAGGGCAGGATATTACCGGCCCCGCATGGTAAAAGACGCTAAGAACTTCGTACGAAATGTGATAACTGTCAATGCTATGTGCCACATAGTGCATCAACTAGTAGAACACTTATATTCGGACCAATCTCCTTGGCCGTTCATGAAATGGGGATGGGCATTGCCCGGCCATTACCACCGGCTCCTAGAAAGGTAAGATATATTTTAATTTTGACTGACTATTTTTCTAAGTGGGTGGAAGCAGGTCCTTATCACAAAATTGGAGAGCGCAAAGTGGTGGATTTCTTGAGGGAAAATATAATTTGTACGTTCGAAATACTAAAAGAGATAGCATGCGACAATGGGCCATAGTTTATCGGTGCAACAATTGCAAAATTCCTCCGAGATTTAAAAATAAAGAGGATCACATTTTCACCCTATCATCAGAGCACAAATGGTCAAGCAGAGTCGACGAACAAAGTGATTATTCAAAACCTCAAGAAAAGGTTGGAAGCGGCTAAAGAAATGTGGCCCGAGGAATTACCCTAAGTTCTATGAGCATACCGAACTACGGCCAAGTCGTGCACAAGAGAACTCCTTTTTTCCCTCATGTACGGTGCAGAAGCTTTAATCTCGGTGGAAGTAGGGGAAGCCACATTGAGATACTCCCATACGTACGAAGAATCGAACAATGAAGCAATGCCAGTCAACTTGGAACTGCTCGAAGAGCGCAATGACTTGTTGCATGTAAGAATGGTAGCTCAAAAGCGGATAATGGAACGGTATTATAATCGAAGAGCCAACCTCCGCTATTTCAAAGTAGGAGACTTGGCCCTAAGGAAAGTAACTCACAACACCCGGGAGCTCAACGCGGGGAAGCTAGGTCCTATGTGGGACGCCCCAACCTAGTTTCACTATCACCGAAAAATGTTCATATGAGTTGGAAAACCGAAATGGAGAAAAGTTGCCCAGCAATTGGAACGTGGCACACCTCAAAAGATATTATTGATGACGAACATAATCCGATCAGAAAGTTTGTGCTCCACTTTTTTTTCCTCCATTCAGCTTTTGTCCCAATTAGTTTTTTCTTACAAGGGTTTTAACGAGGCAGCAACAGAAAGCATACTACGAAACTGCATCAATAAGTCCTTTAATAGCAAGGCACAAAAGAAAAGATCCATTTGGGGATGGTTAGATAACCTTTTGCTTTATAGTAGATTCCCACAGTGAAGTTAAGTTTGCTATTGAGAAAAGGTCATCCAATCATTCACAAGCACAAACCACTAGAGGGTTGTTAGTTAGTCCTTCGCTCGATAGCATAAGTTCCTAAGGGGAAGTAAAGTGTGTTACCAAGTTAAGGATTATCTAGCAACGCATTAGTGGAATCTTCGAAGATACAAGACTTCAAGTGTTCCAATTTGCTCTCTTCGCATTCGAACACTGAGGGGGGGG